>OX596258.1:3408168-4008168 GCA_951394255.1 Polyploca ridens
ACAAACCTATCATTTCCTCTCGGCAAGTACATAGAATGATATTATTTACTTAGAAGACTTATGTACCTATAATTTTAATACATATTTGGAGTGACACCGGCAAGACTTGACATGTTAATCTACCATCAAATTCAAATGAAAGATTTTTGTCTCTATTATATTCACCGCTGACTCACAAACCTATCATATCCTCGCGGGAAGTACATAGAATGATATTATTTACTTAGAAGACTTATGCACCTTTAATTTAAATACATATTTGGAGTGACACCGGCAAGTCTTGAGAGGTTAAGCTACCATTAATTCAAAGGAAGATTTTAATCGATAAACTTTACGATATTGACTCACAAACCTATTATATCCCCTCGGCAAGTGCATAGAATGATATTATTTACTTAGAAGACTTATGTACCTATTATTTAAATACATATCGTCTGCTTACGGGTAAAACGTGATAAGTGCAGTTAGTGTCATTTCGAGTAAATGACTTTTCAAAGTTTAAGTTTTAATTTGATCTATTTCAAACTCGTTAATTAAAAACCTGTTAAAGCGAAATGTTGCATTAACTAACCTTCTTTTAATATTTACTCTAATATAATATTTGGTATTAGTAAAAAGTGTATAAAATTAAATTAGATCGAAAGCGGACTGCATTTATGATGTTTTACCTGTACTTAACAAAAGTGATATATCTTCTGAATTCAATGATTTCATAAGCTAATTTCAGTTTTATGTAATGGCTTATTATATTTTACACCAATTACTTGATTGGAAAGTTTTTTTTGGACAAAATTCGCTGAAATAATCATATTTTTGATACATTTAACTTGTTTTACCTGTAGAGTTTAGTGTAAGTATGTCACTTATTAGGTGCTAACTTCATACAAAAATTATCAATTAAATAAAAATAAATTATTTTTTACGAGACAAGCACGACTAGCAAAAGTTCCCTTCAGCAGCTTTGGCAAGAGACCAGTCAGCTCGACTCGAGAGGGAAGGCTTGTTACTGAACCTCGAGGTAGCTTTTTTAGCGTTATGCATAAGAGATGTTTGGGTCCTGATTAGATCGCACAGTTGCTTGGCTGGTGACCTTCTAGTATATCTCACACACCGTTGGTCACTCGCCATCGAGAGTCAAGGTAAGGCATTGGCAGTGAGCCTAAATGTGGCGAAGGCGTTCGATCGGGACTGGCAACAGGATTTTTTAACAAAGTAATCAGCGTACGGGCTTCCCGAGGGGCTATGCAATTGTGTCGCTAGTTTTTTGTCCAGCAGATGCATTAAAGCCGTCGTTGACGGTTGTTGCTCCAATAGCATGGTCATAAATTCCAGCATCCCACAAGGCTCTGTGCTCTCCCTGACGCTGCTCCTGCTGCATATCAATGATTTGCTGTGTATTGACGGCATTCAATACTGACTGTATGCGGATGACAGTACTGGGGACGCTTATTACTCGGGCTGTGCTAATATTCCTTATACTGTGGTGGTGGAAAGCCGCGAACTTCTTTTGTCTGAAATCGAGAGTACACTAACCGTGTGTGTAAGTGTCTCCGATTGAGGTCGACTAAACCTAGTCCATATCAACCCCACAAGCCTGCACGTTCACCGCTAAGAAAACCCTATTTACTGTGGCTTCACAATTCCAGAACACGTCTTTGAACATCGGTAAGAGCATTGGAAACCTTGGCGTCGACATTTCCAGCGACGTTCTGTATCCTAATCATTTGGAAGATAAGGTCAAGCTGGCATCTAAAAAGCTCAGTGTGCTCAATAGAGCGAGGCTATGTGAAGTACAGCCTCGATTTATTGAGCACCACAGCAAATGGGGTTTTCTTAGCGGTGAATCGAGGCATAGACTGCAACTATACAGGTCGTTGTTTTGGTCAGCGACGAGCGACTCAGGGTCGATTATACAAATGATACTGGTGCTAAAAAAAATATAAAAAAAATACTTTATTTTTTTTTAATAATAAAAATAAAGACAAATTTTTTTTGAAAATCATGTAATAAGCTAAAGTGTAGACATAATACTCAACGGGAGTACGAGGGAGTAAAGGAATAGGGCGATGGCGGCTTGCGCCTAGCTCTAGTCTGTGCACGTGCCTAGTAACCATACTTTGCGGTAATTTTATTTCAAATTGAATAAGGTATTTCTCAACATATTTACAGTATTTAATGGAATTAAGTCCATTTTTGGGGAATATATATTTTGTACTACCGCTCCTAGGTCGCTTGTCGCTGACCAAAACAACACCCAGTATAAGTCGCAAGTCCAGCTCCATAAGGAGTACTACTGCCATGTGAGGGCAGGGGCACCTAAATACCAGCTTGTGCTTTTTGACTCGGTTCAACGGCGAGCCATTCGAATTATCTACCCCGAGATCCCGAGCTCACAAGTAGCTTAGAACCGCTAAGTCTAAGGAGAGACTTTGCCTCCTTGCGTGTGTTCTACGGCCTGTACAACGGACAGTGTTCTGAAGAATTGTTTGACCTGATGCCCATGGCTACCTTTTACCATTGCAAATCTCACCATCGACGGGGAGTCCATCCTCATCCTCATATCTTCAACAAGGGTTTGATGAGTCTTTTACCTTAGAAGTATAAAAAAGCAACCATTTTAATCATAATAATTATAAAAAGATCACAGTTGAAACATTTTATCCAAGTGTGGCTGTACCGTATAAGCTTCTGCCATTGACGAATATAGTTACATAGTATACTTATTTTTTTTTCTTTACCACCCTTGGGACGTAAAATATCATTTACATTCCGCACCTTAGATACTTTTAGGCCTACTTTCAGATTATGAGAGGATGCACAATTTATTTCTACGCGGTGCACGTGCGCACGGAATGTGACAACTACGATCAATCGCTCTCGTTCTTACTCGTAAAGAAGTATAAATGACATTTATTTCGTTTTTGCTGTAGAGACATTAGCAAACCAAGTTGAATTATTTAACTAGTAAAATATAATAAATGCGTTTATGACATATTCTCAGAATAATTATTACCATTTAACTATTTAAAATATATAATGTAAAAAGTTTTAACCGTATTTATTGTTCTTTACCTGTATAAACTGAAACGAATTTTGCCATAAGATTATTTATTATGTTATACTAGTATCTTTTTTCAAAATGTGAGTATATATCACTTTTACAAACTCATTATCTCTGCAGCCATTGGACATTGCATTTATTCGGATTTACCAGTAGATAGCGCGTAAAAAATTACATGTAACTGCATTTTTAACTCGATTTAGTAAAAAAATGCATTTATCATGTTTTACCAGTAAGCAGACGATATTGGAGTGATACCGACAAGACGTGAGGGGTTAATCTACCATCAAATTCAAATGAAAGATTTTTGTCTTTATTATTTTCGACGGTGACTCACAAACCTATCATATCCTCTGGGCAAGTACATAGAATGATATTATTTACTTAGAAGACTTATGTACCTATAATTTAAATACATATTTGGAGTGACACCGGCAAATTTTGAGAGGTTCAACTACCATTAATTCAAAGGAAGATTTTAATCGATAAAATTTTCGCTATTGATACACAAACCTATCATATCCTCTCAGCAAGTACATAGAATGATATTATTTACTTAGAAGACTTATGTACCTATCATTTAAATACATATTTGAAGTGACACCGACAAGACTTGAGAGTTTAATCTACCATCAAATTCAATGTAGATATTTTTGTCGATATTATTTTCGCCGATGGCTAACAAACCTTTGTATCCCATTTAATATATTGCAGTGGAATGCCCAAAGTTTCAGACCTAAGTCATTGGCATTTGAACAATTATTAATAAGCGAAAAAATTCATATAGCCGCCATATGTGAAACCTGGTTAGAACCTAATAGTTATTTAAAAGTCAATAATTACAATATTTTTCGACAAGATAGACATGACTCATATGGTGGTGTAGCTATATTTCTTCATAAATCGATCAAAACTCAACCCGGACAAACGATCATTAGTAACTCTGGCATAGAAATCGTTCATGTTAAAATTTTGAACTGTCGACAAATAAAAAATGTTATTTGTGTGTATTGTCCGCCTTCGATACGTACCTGTATAAGAGATTGGGATGAATTATTTTCGGCATTTAGTGAAAAAACCTTAATTATCGGCGATTTTAATGCCCACCATACAAACTGGTCTTATAAAACGGATCAGAGAGGGTCACATATCCTTGATGCTTTATTAGATAATAATTATGTGGTTCTTAATAACGGAAATTACACTAGAATAAAACTGGTCAATGGAATTTTACAACAATCAGCTCCTGATCTAACTTTAGTTTCATCTGATGTTGCCTTTGAATTTGATTGGAAAATTTTGAACGAAAACTTAGGCAGTGATCACCTTATAATAAAATTGACACTAAATAAAAACAATGATTTAAAACCATCAATAAAACGAAATTATAAAAAAGCAGATTGGCCTTCTTATAAGTCCTGTTTAGATAATCTTTTTTGTAACTTAAATTTACCCCATGACCCCCAAAAAGCATATGACATATTTGTAGATTATATAAACTTGGCAGCTGAAATACATATCCCGTTAGTGAAAATTAATCAAAACCCTGAATCTAATTTTACCCCTAAGTCATATTGGAATGCTGATTTATCAAAGGCCGTAGCAGTGCGTAGGTTGGCATTGTCGTCATTTCGTAGAAATCCCACTCCCCAAAATCTGACATTACTCCAAGACAAAATAAGAATTGCTCAAAAAATGATACGTGAAGCTAAGAGTGATGATTGGCAGAAGTTTTGCTCGTCAGTAGATGGAAAAACTTCAATAAAAGATATGTGGCAGAAGTTAAAATGGATTAAAGGATACAAATCACATAGGAACAATATAGATAGTACTTTAGCTGATAAATTATTACATAATTTGGCGCCAGACTTTGTATCTCCGTCTCAGCCAGTTTTTTCATCGAAAAACTCCAAAGTAGAATCAATTATCTCTATGCAGGAAATAATTAAATGTATTAAACGTAAGGATACATCTCCTGGATGTGACGATATTTCCTATTCGATGATTAACCATCTCCCAGATAATGGTAAAATTATTCTACGAAAGCTGTATAACAAATTCTTATCCCTAAGTTTTGTACCTGTACAATGGAGAGTTATTGGTATTGTCCCAATTCCTAAACCAGGACGTGACCCTAATCAAGTATCATCACTACGTCCGATTTCTCTGATGTCCTGCCTGTGTAAAATGTTTCAT
The DNA here is from genome assembly GCA_951394255.1 of Polyploca ridens. NCBI lineage: Eukaryota > Metazoa > Arthropoda > Insecta > Lepidoptera > Drepanidae > Polyploca > Polyploca ridens. Next base: position 3,413,426 of record OX596258.1, read on the forward strand.
TTAATAATTGCAAAAAGACTGGAGTGGTTTTTGGAAAAACACCACTATTTCTCGAAGAATACTGTAGGATTTAGGAAATCACGGGGCTGTTTAGATAGTTTGAGTTGCTTGGTATCTAGGGTTCAAATAGGTAATTCAGAGGGTCTTACAACCATTGGCTGCTTTTTGGATATAGATAACGCTTATAATAATGTTGATGTCACTGTTTTATTATTAATTATGGATCAATTGAATGTAGGAACTAAAATATGCAATTACCTGTGGAATTTCTTGAAAGAGAGATATCTCAGAGTTCAGTTAGGGGATGAAAGTGTTAGTAGAGTAGCTGGTCGGGGCCTAGCTCAAGGGGACCCATTATCCCCTCTTTTGTTTAATATAGCTACTATCAGGTTTTGTAAACATATTGAAAGGAATATTTACATATCTCAGTATGCCGATGACTTAGTTCTATACTATATGAGTAAATCTATTACGGAAGGAGTTCAAGTTATACAAAATTCCTTAGATATGTTAAATAAATTACTTTTAGAAATAGGTCTTGAAATTACTCCAATCAAAAGTAAAGTTTGCGTTTTTAATGGTAGTTATACTTCACGATCAGTTGAACTTAATATAAATGGAAATTCTATTGAAAATGTAAATAATGTAAAATATTTAGGTGTATGGTTGGACCGGAATCTCAGATGGTCAAAACATATAAACGAAATTAGAATCAAAATTTTAAAATTTACTAATATCTTTAGAATGCTAGTTGGATCAGGTTGGGGAATAAATCAAACTCATCTAAGGCGGTTATATATCTCTGTTGTACGTAGTCGTATCGACTACGCTAGCTTCTTATATGTAATATGCTTGACAGAAACTTGGTTGATTGAAGGCATTAGCAATAATGAAATCTTTGACGATCGTTACCTTGTTTGGAGACGGGACAGGAACTACATAAATACTAATCAGTCACTAGGAGGCGGTGTACTGATAGCCGTACGACGTGAACTGGTAGTTGAGGAGTGCAGTGAATGGTGTTCATCCGCCGAAGATATCTGGGTCACTTTGTCGCTTCACCATAAAAAACCCAAAGTTCACTATAAAATTCATATTTGCGTTGTTTATATATGCAGTCAAAATATGGGTAACTCAATCGGAACACAACTATCAAACTTTTCAAATAAATTAACTGATATTGTCTTAAATCATCTCACTGATAAGTTTATCATTTTAGGTGATTTTAATTTGCCAAATATATGCTGGCACCCCGCAGAGGACGGGTACTCGTTTTATCCTACTAATGTACAAAGTTTAACTCAATTTGATTTATTTGATAATATTAATACATGCAATCTATTACAATATAATTCTTATACTAACATCAATAATAGAATTTTAGACTTGATATTTTCAAACAGTGATTTTGCCGTTACAAGTTGTAGTGACCCTTTAGTTGTCGAGGACCCACACCACAAAGCGCTTTGTATTTCGGCAGATTTTGTACAATTTCACGCGCTGCAAGCTCGACCCCGTACGAAGTTTCTGTATCACTTGGCAGATTATGATGCTATATCGTCAGAGCTATTTCAAATTAACTGGAATCACGAATTTGATTCGAGGTCATTAGAGGACGCCGTCTTATTTTTATACGACACTCTATACAGTTTGAGATTAACTTATATTCCCAACAAATTATTTTCGACAAATCACAAGTATCCACCCTGGTTTAAGTCACCGTTAGTTAAGATACTAAAAGAAAAATACAAATACCATATTAAATATAAAAGATATAATAACATAGCGGACTATGAATCATTTAAAATCTTAAGAGACAGAGCAAAAATTTTAGAGTCAGAGATGTTTACTAATTACATTAAGAATGTTGAAACAAATATTATCAAATCAAATCAAATCAAATCAAATCAAATCATTTATTATTTTTCAAAAATATTAACAAAAATAGTTAGCAATGGCCCCCGCACTAGGATAAACCTGTATCGCGGGCGACCTTAAGCATTTACCAATATGATTAACTAATAGGGGGAAGTTATACATTTCAAAAAAAAAAAATTTTAAATAAATTAAAAGTAGGTACAAGAATAATTAATTAATCAATAAATAATTTAAAATTTATATAAATTCAAAACTATGTTAGATAAACTTAAAAACAGTTGCAGTAATGGGCAAAAAATTAAGCTTTATAAAAAGGGTTGGTGTGTGTATTTTTGTGTTAGTGAGGGTGAGTGTGGGGTGTGTAGTGAGTGTATATGTGAACTGTCAACTCGGAACGATCAAAATCTTTTCGGTTTGGTCATAATTAAGACTTAGAAGCCAATTTCGTATTTTGAGTTTGACTTCCCTGAGTGTGCAGTTTTTAATATCGCAGCATTTCATGGCTTGACTATATATAAAAGAAGAGTTAAAGAGATTGAAACGTTTCGCGAAAGCAGTCTTGCAAGGAAGGCTAACCATATAAGGACGACGCTTTGAAGTCATAGAACTCACATACTCCGGAGAATTTAATAATACTCTGTGGTAAGAGGTAATTACTTTTTGGAGATAAAGTTGTCGCACAGTCAGTACTTGATACTCGGAATAGAGAATGTGTGTGGGATATCTAAAGGGTTTTCTAAACATAACTTTGAGGATAGAACGCTGTGCTCTTTCAACGAAGATCATGAATGTTTTAGCAGCTCCACCCCAAACAGTAATGCAGTAGGACAGTACAGCCTGACACAGTGTGACATAAACCATAAGTAGAACCTCTTTATCAGCTCCTACACGGAGTAGTTTCATTATATGGATAAATTTTTCTCAAACGACTAGCCAGTTCGCAAATGTGTCCCTTAAATGAAAGATTCTCATCCAATACCAAACCCAAGTACCTTAACGAGTCAACCCTATCAATGGAGGGGCAGCCGCAAAGACCTAACGACCCTGCATTCGCACTACATCTATGAATCTTAATTCCCAGTGACGTCGGAGGGCAAGAAGCCTTCGTTTTGTGGAAACAAATGAACTTTGTCTTGTTTGGGTTCAGGGTAAGAAGGTTATTATCCAGCCATTCTGCGACAAGACCCAATCCTTTTTCAGCCAGATCAAAAACCTCCATCCATGACTTACCTTCAAACAAGACAACAGTATCATCGGCATAGCATACCACTTCAGTACCCCTACATGACTCGAACAGTTTGGTTATATCGTTGATGTATATGGTAAAAAGAGTAGGGCCGAGAATGCTTCCTTGGGGAACACCAAAGTTGATCTTATTGATATCACTTGAGACTCCGTCCACGACTGTACATTGTCCCCGATCAGCAAGGTAACTGGAGAACCATTCCAGGGCGATACCGCGTATTCCAAAGCGCTCCAGCTTACTTAGAAGGATAGTTGGAGAAACCGTGTCAAATGCTTTGGACAAATCTAAGAAGACACCCATACTCTTTTGATTACAATCCAGCGCACGTACCACTGAACCTAAAACTTGCGTAACAGCATTCTCAGTAGATTTCCCCTGTCGAAACCCAAACTGACAAGAAGAAAGAAGGTTATTTGTTTCCAAGAAAGTAACCAAGCGCTTATTAACAACTTTCTCTAGGATCTTGGATAATACTGGAAGGAGAGATATTGGACGATAATTTGAAGGATTGGATTTGGGGCCATCTTTGTGAATCGGAACTACCGCTGCCGTCTTCCAACAGTTAGGAAACTTTCCTGTCTTAAGACTGAGATTAACAATATGTGTTATAGGCTCCAAAATTAAATGGGAAATGCTTTTAATAAACGAGTTAGAGAGGCCGTCAACTCCAGACGCATTGCTTGATTTGAACTTCCGAATTATATCGTAAACTTCTTGACTATCTGTTGGAGTCATGAAGAATGAATTTTGAGCATTTGACGTAATGGTTACCTCTCTTGCCAGATCACTTTGTGATTTACCTAATTCTGAGAGTATTTTGTTGGCAAGGTTGCTACCAATGCTTGAGAAGTAAATGTCCTAAAGCATTTTGGTCATATGTCAAGAGTAAGAATCAGTCAAATTCCTATCCTTCTGTTTTAAAGTATGGACAGCAGTCCTCGGATCGTGGAGAGGAAATCTGCAATATGTTTGGGGACTATTTTCAGTCTACATTCCTCGAAAACACGCAAAATGATGACGTTGACGTTATTGCTGATTATTTGGACCCAATTACTGACATTCCCTCAGATTTGGCATCGATTGAAGTGCAGGAAACCGAAGTCCTCAGGTTGTTCAAATCTCTTGACCTGAATAAATCTGCAGGCCCTGATGATATCCCGGCAGTTTTCGTCGTCAGCTGTGCTAAGAGTCTTAGTGTCCCTCTTTCCATCCTATACAGACGATCTTTGGCCGATGGTATAGTTCCCGCTATATGGAAATCAGCATTTATTACACCTATTCACAAGAAAGGTCCCAAGGATAAGGTTGAAAATTATAGACCAATTTCCAAACTATGTCTATTTGCAAAGGTCCTAGAGAAAATAGTACACACCCAACTTTACTCATCGCTAAAACACTCGCTCAGTCATCATCAGCACGGTTTCTTGAAAGGCAGGTCTACTTCATCCAACTTAATTCTCTGTAGTGACTATCTATCGCAATTTATGTCTGAACCCTCTCAAGTAGACGTAGTGTACACGGACTATAGCAAAGCGTTCGACAGAATTGACCATTTAATACTTCTACGCAAACTACAATCTATTGGCATTAGGGGCAACTTATTTAGATGGTTTTCTTCATATGTCAAAAACAGATGTCAAACCATTGTTCTCAATGGCTTCACTTCCTCTTCTATGACTATACCGTCTGGAGTTCCCCAGGGATCACTGCTCGGGCCTTTACTATTTATAATCTTTGTTAATGATATCTCCACCTGTTTTCACTATTCAAAGATTCTCTTATATGCTGACGATATGAAGATACTTTGCCCCATCAAAAACATAGAAGATACAATTTCCCTTCAATCTGATCTTGATAGGTTTCAGAATTACTGTTCTCTTAATAAACTCGACTTGAACGTCTCCAAATGCTATATCTGTTCTTTTACACGTAAACTTAAACCCATAACTTATAGCTACACTCTTAAAAATAACACAATTTCACGAGTTAATGCCATTAAGGACTTAGGTATAGTCTTTGACTCAAAGCTTATCTTTGATATGCATATAAACAGCATAGTTGCTAAGGCTTCTAAAGCACTTGGTTTTGTTTTGAGGTTATCATCTGGGTTCAATAATATCAAAACATTTAAAATATTATACTGTGCTTTTGTCCGTAGTCACCTTGAGTACGCATCGCAAGTATGGAACCCTAACTATAGTGTATACATAACTCGTATTGAACGCATCCAGAAACGCTTTCTTCGTTATCTTCAGTACCGATCAAACACATATGTATCCGATTATTCGTCACGCTGTAAAAAGTTTCATTTCTTACCATTGCAGGATAGAAGGGAAATAGCCGACTTAGTTTATCTATATAAAATAGCAAACGGTGTGATTGATTGTCCTGAGCTCCTTAGCAGAATTGCATTATACGCCCCTTCGGCGTACCTGAGAAAGCCAAACTTACTGCACATTCCTTTTGTGAACTGCAAATACAGACAGAACTCATATCTCATACGAGCGAGCAGATCTTTTAATAAATTATCCCGCGAATTAGATCTAGATCTGTTTGGCACCGATGCATCAAAGATGAAAAATGTTATTTGTAAAAAATTCTTTAATTAATTTTATTCTATTATTTCTTGTACGTGTGCTCTGTCTACTTTCTTTCCTTTTGTGAAGTATTTAAGTTATATGTGAGAACTTTTAAATGGCCTTCTTATTCTATATGTATATTAATGTTGGTGTTAGCTGTAAGTTTTCCTAAAATAATAAAATAAATTAATAAATAAATAAAATAATAGTTGTGCGAGTCATGTATCCAAGCTAGACAAAGTACAAAATCAGTTTTTACGCATAATTGGTGGCTTTGTAAAAAGTACCCCCATACACGCCATGGAGTCGGAGTTAGGCCTCCCACCATTATCAATAAGAAGACAATATTTAGCAGGAAAATTTTGGTTAAAGTCGAAGTCTTTAGGAGATAACGATCTTATGTCAATTTTAGATAAACTCACAAATTTATGTCAAAATTTTTATTGGAGAAGAAAAAAGAAACCACTATTAGTTAAATCACACAACGAGCTTAGAATGATACCGGTTTACACTAGCAAAACATTGGAAATGTTTAGCTTGGATACATGGGTGAGCAATTTAGACACAGATTTCTTAAAACTGAGTATAGAAACAATTAAAAAACCTAAGCATCAATATCAGACCAATAAATTGTTACAAGAATGCAATAAATTACTTAATGAAAAATATCATAATTTTTATAAAATATTTACTGATTGCTCCAAGGGGAATCACAGAATAGGATGCGCTTTTTTAGATTTTCAAACTGGAGAATTTATGAAATTTTGTATTGAATCGCGTATTTCCATTATGTTTGCGGAACTTATTGGGATTGCAGAAGCTATATCATATACTGAATCATTGAGTCATAATAATGTTGTTATCTATACCGATTCCCGAAGTGCGCTCCAACATTTAATGAAATGCACTACAAATGCTCGGGGCATTCCACTTGCATATGATATTTTGAACCAGGTTACTAAGTTCAAGAATAACAACAAAAATGTGGTGCTACAGTGGGTGCCTTCCCATATTGGGATAGTTGGGAATGAAGAAGTGGATAAACTAGCAAGGGAGGCTTCAGTTGATGGTATTATACTTGAATGTTTACCATATTTCACTGATCTTCTATATATAGTTAAAGAGAATTGTTTCAATACATGGTCAGAATACTTTGATGAAAGATCCCTCTCAAAAGGTATCTGGTATAAAACAGTCCAAACTTCTTTACTTCGTAATCCATGGTTTGATGTTACCAATATGGGAAGGCAAGAAATTGTGACTGCTCTTAGGCTTCGCTCGGGACACATTCCTTTAAACAAATTTGGATTTATGATGGGTAAAGTTAATTCTCCAAATTGTCTTGATTGTAACATTGTTGAGGATGTATATCATATAATTGGGGAGTGTAAAAGGAATGAGTCCGTGAGGAAATGTTTGTTGTCTCAGTTTAATATTATTCTATTAAACTTCGGATGGTGTAACAGCGTCCTGGCTTTTCCTTCTTCAAAGGAAGCTAGGTTATTGTACAAAATGGTTAATATAGGTATTAAGTCCAGAAACGTGTTATAAGTGTATTTTAATTATTATGTAGCTATAGCCATATTGTTTTTTCCTAACGGGGGTGACATGTTCAGAATTGAACAAACTCCCTTTTTTCTCAAATAAAGAATTAAAAAAAAAAAAAAACCCCTCGGTAAGTACATAGAATGCTATTATTTACTTAGTATACTAATATATCTTTAAAATAAATTAATTTCTAGAGTGACACCATGACTTTTTTCATGTCTTATACTCATTCTTAAGAAACGAAAACGTATAATTATGGCATTACGTTTGTTTTTGTTCGAGTTATGGCTCTGAAACTTTCATGAGATCATTCAAACTCAATTTAGTACAAAGGTTTTTATATGGTCTTTTGTAATTTGTAAAATTTTCTTTGCTTTGAACCCTTGAAACCGATTAAATTATTAAATACTTTGGTATTTAGTTAATTCTGAATTCATGTCTATTTAGGATATTTTCACGCCTGTGAGGCCTTTTTTCAAATATTTTTATCATTTCCTTATATTTTAAACAATTTTCCATGGTAAATAAGGTAAATAAAGCATTTTATTGGATTCTTCTTAATTTGGTCGGATTATATTGGCTGCTAACTTTTGGCCGCTAACTTCACGCCGGTTGAAAACGCAACCTATTTCAACAAAACTGAATCAAGGGCATAGATTTACTCAATTGCTGAGATTTTTTTATTTATTTCGCATGCTTATAGTAAGATTTACATTAGAAGACAATCGATTAAAAACAAATAGAGTTTTTTTTATCGATAACCGATATTTGCAACACTATCTAAGGAGCTTACCGAACGATTTGTCTTATTTATGGGTTTCGATAGAGATGTAGCGATTTTTATTGGGTAGTGAACCAGTATTTTATTGGTTGCTTGATCATTGTTCTGATTTTATTTTATTGTACATTACACTTGTAATGAAGTAATATATAAAATAAATATATAAAATGTGTAATGGAAAAGGTATATCTATCCAAAACGGGAGAAGATTACATCATGTATAGACTTTATAAAAAAGTTTCAGATCAAAATTAATTACTCAAAGACGTCTTACGTACGTTTATTGAATTCAAATTTGAAAGGGTATACCTAGCGGAAAGGGGTGAAGACTACATCAGGTATCATCATCATCATCAGCCTATAAAGTCGCACTGCTGAGCACAAGCCTCCTTTCACAAATGAGGGTGAAAGGGAATGGGCAATACTCCACCACGCATGCCCACTGCGGATCGGCGGAGGTAGGCTAGTGGTCAACCTACTGTTGGAATTTTTCAAGCCGTCTAGGAGGCATCCTACTAGCTTAACGACTATCACAATTAAGTGATAACCGGGTCGATAGCAGGGTCGGCAGCGCGTGAGTGACACCCCTGGTGTTGCAAGCGTCCATAGGCTGCGGTAGCCGCTTACCATCAGGCGAGCTGTATGCTTGTTTGCTACCTAAGTAGTATAAAAAAAAAACCGGGACCAACGGCTTTACGTGCCTTCCGAAGCACCGCCGCCTAATGGTATTTCAAATCGAGGAAACGCTCGATTTGAAATACCATTAGGCGGTCATCCCCCAGGTACCGACCACGACGGTGTCGACATCAGTTCTAACTAAATCTAAATAGGTATCTATTTAGATTTATGTCTGTGCAAGTCCCTCCATCCGTATGAAAACCAATGGTGTATTTTTTTTGTACCTACCATAATGTCACAAGATTGATTTACTAAGGCTGGCATTAGATGTTTAACGTGAAAATTAAGCTATCCTATTTGTCAGCTATACATATCCCTCGCTACACATCTCTGGTGGACATACAGCCTTATGCGAGTTCCCTGTTCGCGCGAAACAGTTTCAAAAGAAGAATATTGTGCCCCAGTTTTGCACAGATTTTGACACGCGAAGTACATACACTCGCGTCATCTATTTAGATGTATATCTGTGGTTTCATACGATTATTGAATTCAAATCGTAGCCAATGTATCACAGCACTATGAGAGTCATTATCTTTTCGCGTGACTTGCTAATATTATTATAAAATATCTTTGTTGTATTATTTGTTGCATCTAAAGAAGTCATCCACTTTATATGGTTATAGCTTTTTCTTTACACGTTGTATAGAGAGATCTTGTATTCTTTCGAATACCTTGAATAAAACTTGTATTTTAGGAGCGCGTGAACTATTTTCACAAACGTGTTTTGTTTTTAAAGTAATAAATTTCAATTATACCGCATGTTTGTGTTTCCACGGTTACTGAATCGTGGGTTTTATTTTAAAATTTTACTACTCCATGTTATTTTAAATCACTTTTAATGACACGTAAAAGAATCTCATAAAACTGGCATTTGTTTTTTATAAATATTTATACGCAGGTAAGACAGAAGAATTTGTAAATCCTTGTTTTAACCGACTTCAAAAAAGGAGGAGGTTCACAATTCGGTTGTATTTTTTTTTAATGTTTGTTACCTCATTACTCCGTCATTTATTAACCGATTTGGAAAATTATTTTTTTAATTGAAATACTTTCCGTTTGATCCCATTGCCATCAGATCAGGGTTTGATTACTTCTGAGTGTACTTTGAAGTCGGTTTAAGTTTTTGTAAAACAGTCCAATTATTATCAAAACATTTTTTTAAATTAATGAAACAGTTTTTATTCTATTCTCTATTAATTCTAACTTTAACATAATCGGGGTTATTCAAAGCTGCACGGTTTCGATCCCAATTCGGTAGTCTGCCGAATCAAATGGCTCCTGTTTTCCATTCAATTCGGAATGAGGCAGTCGTACGGAACGAGGCAGTAGATCGGCACACAATTACGGTTACAAGACTGCGTAGACACAGCATCGAATAAAATCGTTCCACCGATCGGAATGGCAAGTAATAAAGGTGCATATTATTACTTAAAATCATCTACATGTCTATTAATATATTTTTTAACCGACTTCAAAAAAAGGAGGAGGTTCTCAATTCGAATGTATGTTTTTTTTTTTTTTTTTTTATGTTTGTTACCTCATAACTCCGTCATTTATTAACCGATTTGGAAAATTCTTTTTTTATTTGAAAGGGTACGCTTCCCGTTTGGTCCCATTGTCATCAGATCAGGATTTGATTACTTCTTAGTGTACTTTGAAGTCGGTTTAAGGTTTTTGTAAAACAGTCCAATTATTATACTACAAAGTCGGTAAAAAAGCGTAAAGCGGTTACCGTAGCCACACGGATGCTTAAAACTAACATCCTTTGTGCTAAAAACACCCAGGATATCACTCACGAATTACCAGCCTTTCCCCTCCCCAATGAGCACTGGCGTGGTGACCTTACTCACGCACAGGAACACAATATATAGTTGTTTGGCTGCGGTATTCTGTAAGGTGGAGCTACTTTTCCAGTCGAGCTGCTCTTTGACCGAATAAACGCTATGCTCTACCTCTCTTAAAGTAAGTGTAACTCTCAATAGCCTTGAACTCGTCAGCTGTGATTCAGGAGTCAGTCTCAGTCAGTTCCCAATCAGTTAATTACAAACATTATTATTGTTAATTGGTGACCAACAAAGTTTATAAAAATGGTAATTGTATTTTATTATTTTCCTCAACAAAAGCATTTAGCATATGCCAATGGTTTTAGTCGCATAAGTATTTATTTTCTGACATATATATGAACTGTGAAAACCGCATCATGATCCATGTATTCTCGAGATATAAACACACTGTACAATGGACAAAGAGAGATTTTATCTCACATCGCATTTTATAATGTGTAAAGATATTTCATTCAGAGGCGCTATTAATAGAGTTTCTGCACTCAGTCGAGTAATACCCTTTTGATGACTTAAAATGATATATTATTTACTTTTCTTCTTATATATGGATGACCTTCGTATATTCACCGACGACATCAAAGTGTTTTCGTTTGTGTCATTAATTGTATTTTATGTTAAAAAAGAAATATTAGGTGCATTTAAACATCAAAAGATATATTATAATGTCTTTGTGTAGGTAGAGCTTAAGTATAATCTTGAAGATAACTTGGTTGGAGTAGAGACATGTGGAATTTATAGAGCCACTAGATGGTAGCAGTTCTTTGAAGTTGTTTGAGAAATCTATGAAAAGGCTAATAATAAGTTAACCAGGCTATGTAAGCTTTTGTAGTAATTTTTCGATAAAGACTATCAATATTTGCATTTTTTTAATATAACTGTTTTAAGAGAGGTAGAGCATAGCGTTTATTCGCTCAAAGAGCAGCTCGACTGGGGAAGTACCTCCACCTTACAGAATACCGCGGCCAAATAACTTTATGTTGTGTAAAGTTGTGTTCCTGCCCGTGAGTAAGGTCGCAAGATCTCATAGGGGAGGAGGGAAAGGTTGGTAATGCGTGAGCGATGCTTCGTGACTTGCAAACGTCCATATACCTACAGTGACGCGCTTACCATCAGGCGGGCATTGTGTTTGTGTACCGACTTAGTCGTATAAAAAAACTCAACTTTATTCTGCAATCGCCTTGATTTCAAATAGACCTTCGCAGGCACTTATGAAAAGCCTGACTCTAATACTCTAATACCGGGTCGGAAGGTTGTATTTGCTGAGAAGAGCAGCCGGCAATAAACTCAGCAGTTACTCTTTTCAAAACAAGCTTAGATTCATTACATAATAATTCTAATCGCACTGACAACAATTGCGTGCCCCGGCGCGGCCGCAAAACTACAAAGTAGACTGAATCTATATTTAATAAGTAAATAAATAAATGGCAAACTTAAGCAGAGCTTGACGTTCAAAAGATTCAAAGCAATTTCCGGAAATCAGATCGCTAGAAAAAAAAATATTAAACGGAAAAGTTTTGAGAAGGTACAGGTAAAAGTTTTAAGAAAACATACAACTTAAAGGGGAGCGTACTTTTCTGCCTACAATATTTAAGGATCATTTTACAAATACCTTTCAAAATGGCGTCTGCTAATGGCATCGTATGCCTCACCTGGATTGAAAACTTGACGTTCAAAGTTTATAATTTACGTCCGCGAGTGTGAAATGTTGAAAGTAGAAACAATTTCAATTCAAACTGCCAGAGTTCCGTATTTGTACGTGAACGGTGAGCCAAAACTTGGATTTGCTTCAAATTGAGACCGTCTGAAATTTCAGTGTTGCGTACATCAGCTAATATACGCTATAATTGTATGCTTCGTAACGAAACATGGTTCGTGATATAATGGTACCAAAATTCATATGAATAACAATAGAATAAATAAAATAAATAAATATCCTGGGACATATCTATCAAAATAGGTCAGTAAGCCCTGTGACTTTAGGGCCAGTAAGTCCGACTCGCACTTGGCCGCTTTTTTTACAATAGGTCTGTACGTATTGTAAAAAAAAGCGGCCAAGTGCGAGTCGGACTCGCAAACCAAGGGTTCCGTACAATATTAATTAACTCATTGTGCTATGAAAACAAAATACCAAAAAAAAAAGACGTTTGTATGGGCGCCCCCTTTAATATTATTACATTTTTATTTATGTTGTTATAGCGGCAATAGAAATACATATTCTCTGAAAATGACAGCTGTCTACCTATTACCGTTCATGAGATACAGCCTGGTGACAGAAGGAGAGACAGACAGACGGACGGACAGCGGAGTCTTAGTAATAGGGTCCCGTTTTACCCTTTGAGTACGGAACCCTAAAAATGAGTTTAAAATTATACCACCCGTAACACGACCCGTACTAATAACTAGATGACCAAAATCAAAATCAAAAAGTAATTTATTCAGTTTAGGCCCTAGTATGGCACTTATGAACGTTAAGATGTACGTACATACAGTTGAATTTACCACCGGTTCGGAATGGGTTTTGAATATAACGAAAATAGACTTTTGATTAAGAACCATCAGAAAAACAGGCAACAATAAAAAATGTGACAGCTGTACAAATAACTGTGAGATATTATTTATTTGTTTGTGAACGAAAATATCGGTATTGTTACAACGCCACGTTTTAATTTAGATGATTGATAATGCGGGCGCGGCGGTCGGATCACGATCCATTTCTGACAATTTGTAGAATGTTTCCAGCATGTTGGATCAGGTCAGGTCTGCTTACAGTGAATTCTATTAATAATGGATGCATTCATTCAAATAAGCACACAAACTTACGTTGAATATAAGAAAAAAGAAAAATCGGCGAAGTGCGAGTCGGACTCGCACACGCAGGGTTCCGTATATAATAATAATATTAGCTTTATAATATTAAGTAACTCAAGTTTGCTATGAAATGATTACGTTTGATTTCGAGACGTTTCTTGTATCTTTAATTTTATTTCATTTTTATTATTATAATATTATATTATATTATCTTTCTTCTTTCTTTCTCTATATTACGGTACATAAGATAGAGCCCACAGACAGACAGACAGATGAACGAACGGACGGACGACCGGACGGATGGACAACGGAGGCATAGTCAGAGGGTCACGTTTGGAACCCTTTGGGTACGGAACCCTTTTTACGTTTTATTTGGCATTTCTATAGCTTTTCAACATTTATTCTCAAACACCAATTTAAATTGGGCAAATTCTGAAGATTACACCAAAATTAGATTATACGTCCCATGTTGAGGCTGTAGTACTAAGGATAGGAAGGAGGTTTTTGGCCCCTTCATGGCCAACGCAACTTCAACGCAAGCATAGCCTAAAAGCTTGTACTTTCATCCAACGTAATGTTTGACTGCGAAAAAAGAGAGACAACATCAGAGCCATCGGTTATCAGTCGGTAAATTCCGCTGATCACTCGCGGCCGCTTCGCTAGGCCGTCATTCATGATTTCGCATATCATTAAAACTTGTTTCAGGAGTATACTTCTCGTGAAAAAATCTTACAAGTTTGTGAAGATAAAGTTTGTTATTTTAAATCTCCAATATATTTGAAATGTTGGATCAAGATATTTTATTTACTTTTTACAATTTATAGGTACATTAGATATGGCCAAAGTTTAGGTAAAATTTGGGCAAAAACGCTTTTTTTCGGTGGCTTTTCCTGAATTTATTTCAATTTACTTTTTATTTTTACCTATATACAGACCTAAATATAGTTAGTGCACAAGATACATATTTGGTTAAAACATCTAACGAAAAATGTTTAACAACGCCATAATAAGTACAGAGTTTTTGTATGAAAAGTATAGCGAGATGCCTGCTCTTAAGAGAGGTAAGTACATAGCGGTTTTAGGTGTAATAAGACTCTGCTGTCCGTCCGTCTCTCAGTGGTCTGTATCTAATGAACGGTAATTGGTAGGCAGCTGAAATTTTCAGATAATATGTATTTTTTCGCTCAACGACGAGCTCGACTGGGGAAGTACCTTACAGACTACCGCGGCCAAATTTTATTGTTGTGTCGTGAGTCGCAGAGCTCGTCGGGGAGTGGGGAAAGTTCTGCGTTCTGTCTTCATGTATTAATCAGATAGCTAATATCTAATATTGAATATTAGCTATCTGATAAATAAATTATATTCATGAAGAGTTTTCTTTTCAATTAAAATCAACGAGCTTAAGGTAGGTACATACAAAGGATTACAGACAAAATAAGCGAAAATACTTTTAGGACAAAACATTTATAAAATACTGGCGAAGAGAATAACTTTAATAAAAAACCTTCGGAAAATTGTATCTCGCAATTTTTTGCGCGTCTGTCTGTCGCGTTATCTTTCAAGGCTCTTCGGAGAATATTGTCACGTATCGGACAACAAGAATATTGGCAATATGGATAAAACAGCATATTTGTAGAACATTACACATATAAACATGGTAATATAATCTTATTGTAATATAGTTTATTATAGGATTTCCTTACTCATACAGGTTTGTACATAAAAAAAAAATTCAGCAAAGAATAGTTATGGATCCAAGTCAAAGTCAAAGCGATTTATTCAATTTAGGGCCCAGAAGGGCACTTATGAAGGTCACATTTACTGAAGTTACCACCGGTTCGGAACTCGGCCTTCAACTGAGAAGAATCCGGCAAGAAACTCAGCAAGGTTACATTTTTTAATATAATCAAAATCTTATCTAAACTAAGTAACAAGCTATTACAAGTATTATTTCGAGTTAGAAAATGTAAAACGTATGACTCGGTTCAGCAGCGTGCCATACGAATTACGAGCTCGCAAGCGGTTTAGAACCCCTTAGACTTAAGAGATTTGCCTCCTTATGTGTATTCTACCGCTTGTAGAACGGACAGATGTTCTCATGAATTGTTTGACTGTTTAAATTGTTTGTTGCACCTCTCGCCATCGTCGTGGAGTCCATTATCACACATTGCAACCAAAATGGAGTATTTTTTCGGCATTTGTCTTTATAATTATCATGAACTAGCTGTCCGCCGCGGTTTCACCCGTGTAAAAGTATAGCCTTACACTCGGGGATAATGTAGCTTCCTATTAGTGGATTAGTAGAGTAGTTCCAGAGATTAGCGCATTAAAACAAAAAAATACAAAAAACTCTTCCGCTTTATTATACAGGTCGTTGTTTTGGTCAGCGACGAGCGACTCATGGTCGATAATACAAATGGTACTGGTGCTAAAAAAAATATAAAAAATATACTTTATTTTTTTTAAATAATAAAAATATAAAAATAAAAATTTTGAAAATCATGTAATAAGCTAAAGTGTAGACATAATACTCAACGGGAGTACGAGGGAGTAAAGGGTTGGGGCGATGGCGGCTTGTGCCTAGCTCTAGTCTGTGCACGTGCCTAGTAACCATACTTTGCAGTAATTTTATTTCAAATTGAATAAGGTATTTCTCAACATATTTACAGTATTTAATGGAATTAAGTCCATTTTTGGGGAATATATATTTTGTACTATCGCTCCTGGGTCGCTTGTCGCCGACCAAAACAACACCCTGTATAAGTAATACATAGGTAATAAGCGTTTCGCCTCATGTGATTTTTTCAACGAAGTTTTATATTTCTGGTAATGCAATTAGCTTAAAATGTTACTTCTATAACTCAGTACGTTGTTGAGCACGTTCTGTAGTGCAATTCTGTTCTTTTTTGACAGCTGACGACGACGACGTCCGTCGTCGCGGTCTATTCTCTCTATACATTCGTAGTGCGGTGCTACATTTTTCAATTGGTCAATTAATTAATGTTTAATTTTAGGAAGCTCCTATTAAGGTCGTATTATGTATCCATTATAAAAAAAAACCTGTCACTTTGTGGATCACTTTCATTTATGATAGTTTCTGTGTAATGTTATGATATTTGAAGTAAGTATGTTTTATTACAAATTATTTATTATAAATCCAAGACTGTTCTTTGTCGAAATCAGTCAAAAACAAAGGCCCAGTTCAGCAGAGGACATCTCGTGACAGAATATGATGATGATACTAATTTTATAGTGGTTACAGAGTTGGTATACATATTTCAGATATCTGCAGCTCAGATAAGTCATATTATGGGCATCCTTAAATCAGCCAATGATGAAGATATCTTGGAAAAACGTCGTTAAGCTCAACAGTTGAGACTTTTGGCGAGTAATTCTTAAACTATTCTTGTTGAAATAAACATTGATTAAATTGTGCACAGCACTACAAAGTCAATGCATTTTTATTTACTGGAAATGCTAAAATTCTTCCAAATTCTATATAGAAGTCTTTGATATCTGGCTTATTTTTATTATTCCTTATAAAAAATACCTCGTCAATTTAGTAGTATGTACTTACATACGAGTATGTTATTAAACATTATTCGTGAAAAAATGTTAATTGTTTCAATATTTTCAAAATATGGGCGCTATATCTAGCTTTCTTTTTGTGAAGTTTAAGTCGTAATATTAAGATAAAGTTAAACCAATGAATAGCCTTCATATTAAACCTTTAAAATTGGTATATTCAGTACATTAAAGTTTTACTAAAATATGAAATAAAATTAGCCTTTATCTAGTTTCCATATCATAAGTTTGCTTAGCTTGGGATTACGACTCAGATCATTAAAATAAATGAAATCCACTCGCAGAGCGCAGTTGATGTTTACAATACACCTTCCAGCCCATTTTAATTCTTTTGACCTTTTCAAGTATTCAATTGTTTCGACATGCAATAGTCCGGGAGGTACTGATGCATTTTAGGTAGTATTAATACGCCGATCGATGGCCATCTTTTTCAATAGATCTTGAATGACTAATATGTGAACCACGCATCAGCGATGCACCCGCGGTGGGTTTAGGATTGGAAGGTTACGGCAGGGGTAAACTTTTTTTTTTACAAATTCATGCGAGCAGCTGACGCGTGTTCCCCCCTCCACCATGCAGCAGACGATTTTTTTCAGCTCAGTATTATGTCAAATACTTATGAAACAAGTTTGAGCCGGCGTACTATGTCTTTTTTTTTACTGGGAGTGGCTGATGACGGATGTAGAAGACTTGAGCACTTACTTGAGCAGACGGTCGGTTCACTTATTAGTCATATAAGATCAACTATACATTTCAACGTCAGCCGGCTTACTATGACTTTTGTGTTTGCAACGCTACCTCCCGGACTAACCGTCACAACGGAGTCGTCGTCGGTTGCTGTCAAAAACGTTTCAGAATACCAAAGCTGAGTGTTCGTCATTTGTTACTGCGAAGCGAACTTTGTAAGAGGATCTCATGTAGTGACAATGTATTTGCAGTGCAAAGTGAAGGATAGTTCGGGGACCAATCTATCAATCCTAGATACTGAACGAAAATGTGGAATGAAATATATCTGCCCAAACACGACTCTATATTTTTTTTCAATGTTTTTCTAACATAAATCAAATTTGCATAAATAAACTGTGGCGACAATGTCATAATATTTATGGACTTTAACTTATCTCTAAAAGAATCTCTAGGAACTAAGTTGTAAATTGCGCAAATAGTCCTCTTCTGTAAAACTAAAATTCTACTAATATCGGACCAACTGCCCCAAAGGAGGATGTTCGGCATCCTCCTTTGGGGCAGTTGGTCCGATATTAGACGTCAAGCTATGAAAATAACTAAAATATAGATTGTTTGTATTTTTAATCTTAAAAAGTTTAATGGGAATTATCAATTGAATCTCAGAAATATTTGATAAACAAAGGGAGGAATGGGTTATGAAATATTATAGGCTTTATAATACAATGAAGTAGGAAATATTCGTATTAATTTGTATCTCCCTAAAAATCTTCGAAAAAAATTGTTCCACACTATTCAGTTAAATTAAAATCCCTCAAATGTTACCATTCAAATAACGCATTCATATTAAAATATTCACAGCCGTATCACATACTCGTCCAATCAATGACCATTCAGATTCCAAAATGAATGAATACTAAATTTTTTCGTCTCGTCATAAAAAAACAGAATTCTATTATCTAAAATACGAATATATGAAGCAAGCAATATAAAAAATATATTTGATGCAGTTATTTTTAATTTTGGAATACGTTTTCATCGATATATCTCACTGGTATTTTTATTAAAAAATATTTTTGTATCGAACTGGACTCGAATAACTCGCAATTCTATCATTATCCGACACGCTTCCATTTCAACATTCCCAATTCGACAGTGTCGGCTGAATCACGTATTTCATTACTTAAGTATGTCACAAATAAAGTACAGTAGGATGGTAGGGATGAAACTTACACATTCCGATTCCTTTCAGGTTTGGAGGAGGAAAGCTGTGCTGTACAATAGTCGATCGATTGACTAGCGACGTGTTGGAACGACTTACACTTTGTAATTCCCGTATGTTACCAAAATTCAGAAATATAAATGTTTATTCTTTTATTTACGGGTGTGATACCCTTTTTGCATCATCTTTGTTTTATCGAGCAAAAAAGGATTTGTTTCGTTGTGTCTTTTTCATTGGTTGCATAGTAATGTTACAAATGGAATGATAAAATATTCTCATTGAGCTCTCCCATCTGAAGGTAAGCCTCAACATTTCAAAATGTATATGGGTAAAATGTACGAAAATCCGTGTTGGATTTGCATGACTGAAAAGAGAACATTGAACTACGTATGATTGGAAATTAATCCTTCTTTTTTTAGGATAGGGTTTCTTTTCATTCATCCAAGACTAATAAAATAGGTCGCCGATTCAGTGGAGCTGTTGGTATAAGCCGCATCTGAATCGCCGTCATCGATTTATTCTATTTTATGTTACCTGCTAGTGACGTGACGTCACTTCTAGTTGACACAGGTACACAAATGTGTTGAAAATTTTCATTCTATTGGATTATGAATGTGAAATTTATGTTTATGCCAACGGTGCGTGATTTCACAAGCAAATAAGCTCTCTTTACAATTGAAAAAAAAAATACATCGTATTGCATCATACAGACCGATATTGTTGGAAGTTGTACTGAAAACAAAAGACAGCCCTTCGCTATTGTTTTTTATGTTTTGCTTGTGAAATGTGTACGTCAGAGAAACGACCTACCATGGAAAATTATGGCGAAATTGCGGCGGGTTGGTGATGGTGTTAGTTAGGTAGACGCTGCTGCCAAAGTTCCGGAGATCTTTAGATATCAATTGATAATTCGGAAAACATGGGAAAATGATTTAATGAGTATCCTTCCTAATATTATAAATGCGAATGGGAATTTGTTAGTTTGTTTGTACGCTTTCACGCCCCTACTATACTCAACCGACAACCATGAAATTTGGCATGCAGATAGCCAATGGTATAGATAAGGCAACATTTTATCCCGGAAACGATATCCGATGAAACCGTGGGGGACAGCTAGTTTACACATAAATAAAGACATTTATGATGTGATCTCGACTCTAAGACAAGACACATATTTTATATAAGGCAGTTAATAAAATTCCAAAAATATTAAAATAATCTTTATAAATACCTTATACCAGCATATTTCATGTACTACATATAAGATGAAAAATACGGCAACTTAGTGTATCAATCATTTTGCGGCAAAAGAGACTTGGAAGACTACATACGCGAATGACTCTTCACTAACTCCGACCATAAGTTTTATTTTATAGGAGTTATGAACTCTCAAACTCGGAAAACTTATAAGACCTTTCGCTCGTTTAATTTATAAAAAGTTTCCTCATTTACAGTGTGTTAGCACGGCTTTCAACATGACGGTAACATCTGTATTTCTTGTAATTTTAGACTTTTAGTTATAACCACGTTAATTTAAGGTAAGTAGGCGGGTTTGGGGACAAAATGGCAAATACTCCCACGCGTCTTTTACATTAGGATGTATTTTTTTCTTAAATTAGTTCTTAATCTGCTAAGTTGCGCTGATTAAAGGTCCACCATCACGTGGTCCCGGTAAGTGGATTAACCTTTAAGCTAAGCTCGAAAATGTCACAAATATCTTTTCGTTTTTTTTACGACCACTCTCATTTTTCCAAAATAAACTCTGTATCCTCCGCAAAGTAATCAAAGACAATAAACAATGGTGCCAATCTGTTGCAAATCGCACTAAATAAATTTTAGTCACATCACGTCTCTTTCTTGCAAACACTATTGAAAAAGGATATAACATATTTAAAGCCGTCAAATTAGTGTTTTCCCTTTGACGTAACCAATTTTTATGGCGAATTTTATGTTGAAAACAAGCATTGAACTAAATTGACAGGACTTTTGTTACATCCTTTTCTTATGTTATTTGTTAGAAAGAGATATAGTGAGACTAAATTAGTCTAGTTGTAAACAACAGAATCAGCACCATTGAGTCATCGTTATTTAATTTTATATCATAACTAGCAGACCCCCGCGGTTTCACCCGCGAACGTTTTGTTTTTTTTGCGCGGAACACTAATTATTTTTCAAAAATAAAAGTAGCGAAGTTACTCCTTATTTCTTAAAAAATAAGCAGTGTAACAAAAGCCACAGTATAAAAACTTCACCTACCTGTAGCATGCAGCTTCCTCAGTGGGTCAACAATAGCAAAGTACCGGTCCGCGGAGAGCGCCGTCAGCGTGAACACTGACACACCAATGCTGACGTCCTTGGCTGCTTCTGACACTTGGCAGACTGTGGTACCCCAGGGCCAGGACTCCACTGTGTACACGATTGATGTGAATGGCACGCATGTGATGATGACGAGGAGATCTGCTAGGGCTAGGGAAAGGATGTACCTGGAAGAAGAGAAGAAGAGTTATTGTATTTTTTTATACAACTAAACCGGTGAGTATGTTGGCCCACCTTGTGGTGAGGGATTACCGAAGCCTTTGAGTCCTTGTTACCCGGGGCATCACACAGTATTTCTTTCAGGCAAAATTCTCCAGGGGGGTGGTTAAATGATCTGGGGGGGCAGAGTAGGGTGGGAGAGCCTTATGGGATAGCGTTAGAAGAAAAGGGATGGCGATATTCTCGAAAGTGTGTAAGTGCTGCTTTGGTATTCTGAAACGTTTTTGACAGCAACCGACGACGACTCCGTTGTGACGGTTAGTCCGGGAGGTAGCGTTGCAAACACAAAAGTCATAGTAAGCCGGCTGACGTTGAAATGTATAGTTGATCTTATATGACTAATAAGTGAACCGACCGTCTGCTCAAGTAAGTGCTCAAGTCTTTTACATCCGTCATCAGCCACTCCCAGTAAAAAAAAAGACATAGTACGCCGGTTCAAACTTGTTTCATAAGTATTTGACATAATACTGAGCTGAAAAAAATCGTCTGCTGCATGGTGGAGGGGGGAACACGCGTCAGCTGCTCGCATGAATTTGTAAAAAAAAAAGTTTACCCCTGCCGTAACCTTCCAATCTTAAACCCACCGCGGGTGCATCGCTGATGCGTGGTTCACATATTAGTCATTCAAGATCTATTGAAAAAGATGGCCATCGATCGGCGTATTAATACTACCTAAAATGCATCAGTACCTCCCGGACTATTGCATGTCGAAACAATTGAATACTTGAATAGGTCAAAAGAATTAAAATGGGCTGGAAGGTGTATTGTAAACATCAACTGCGCTCTGCCAGTGGATTTCATTTATTTTAATGATCTGAGTCGTAATCCCAAGCTAAGCAAACTTATGATATGGAAACTAGATAAAGGCTAATTTTATTTCATATTTTAGTAAAACTTTAATGTACTGAATATACCAATTTTAAAGGTTTAATATGAAGGCTATTCATTGGTTTAACTTTATCTTAATATTACGACTTAAACTTCACAAAAAGAAAGCTAGATATAGCGCCCATATTTTGAAAATATTGAAACAATTAACATTTTTTCACGAATAATGTTTAATAACATACTCGTATGTAAGTACATACTACTAAATTGACGAGGTATTTTTTTATAAGGAATAATAAAAATAAGCCAGATATCAAAGACTTCTATATAGAATTTGGAAGAATTTTAGCATTTCCAGTAAATAAAAATGCATTGACTTTGTAGTGCTGTGCACAATTTAATCAATGTTTATTTCAACAAGAATAGTTAAAGAATTACTCGCCACAAGTCTCAACTGTTGAGCTTGACGACGTTTTTCCAAGATATCTTCATCATTGGCTGATTTAAGGATGCCCATAATATGACTTATCCGAGCTGCAGATATCTGAAATATGTATACCAACTCTGTAACCACTATAAAATTAGTATCATCATCATATTCTGTCACGAGATGTCCTCTGCTGAACTGGGCCTTTGTTTTTGACTGATTTCGACAAAGAACAGTCTTGGATTTATAATAAATAATTTGTAATAAAACATACTTACTTCAAATATCATAACATTACACAGAAACTATCATAAATGAAAGTGATCCACAAAGTGACAGGTTTTTTTTATAATGGATACATAATACGACCTTAATAGGAGCTTCCTAAAATTAAACATTAATTAATTGACCAATTGAAAAATGTAGCACCGCACTACGAATGTATAGAGAATAGACCGCGACGACGGACGTCGTCGTCGTCAGCTGTCAAAAAAGAACAGAATTGCACTACTGATTGAGTGCCACGTCACGTCAATAAAGGGTTTCCAGCTCTAAAATGATACCAGGTTTTAATAATTTGCCAAATTATAGGGATATTTGTCGCGAATATACGTAAATCTGCTGTAGACGCGCGAAAGTGAGCGAGCGGCTACCTATTGCTATTGATTAAGTTCCAAACGCCCCGGGGGGACAGTAAGGCTACAAAGCCCCCCCGGAGTAGTACCTGAAAGAAACTCTGCTCTCACACACATTTGATTGTGGTATTTTATAAGGTGAAGCTCATACATCTCCAGTCGAGCGGTTCTCTGAACGAAAAAAACGCTATGCTCTACCCTCATTTCCATTTATATTTTTCTTATTTTTTTTATTCTAATTTTTTTTGTTCTAAACATACTAAATGCTAAAAAACTATGCTATATTATATATAAACTACCTATGTTATAACAATTTAATTAATGACATGATTGAGTCGATTATAAGAGCCGACCTAACGCGCTATCAAAAGAAGTGAAATGTAAAAATAAACCTTATTTCAATGATGCTAAAGTCTATTTTTAAACGCGTATCAAAACATGCTCTTCTCTCCGAGCCGGTCTGTGTGAACGGACCCTTGTCAATAAGGGTCAGTTCACATCGAGATGCAATACGACGCGACGCGGCGCGCCCTTTTTGATAGCTATACAATATAGAACTTATTTACTACAAAAAAAAGGTACACATTTCAGTGAGAATACATACTCCGTAATACTCCGAATGTTGTAAACCTGATTCTTATTTATAAATCTTGAAAAGGCCAACCTTTTTATTTGCTCAAAGAACATACAAACTCATAAATCTAATGAGGTGAATTAAGGCATTGTCGCTAATTGCAAATTAATGCGTTTAGGCCTTTGTAGGGACGTTTTCTTTATAAATAAATAACGACCTGTAAGACCCAAATAAATAACCTTAATGTTCGAGAAAAATCATTTATTTGGCGGTGATATAACTCTCACTATCCACGAGAATCTTTTGAGAATATTTTTTGTCCTTGTCTATTCATCAATGATTGTAGGATGACCTTAATTTTTTAGAAATAAAGGACTTAATTAAAAAAATCTTTCTTTTAAACGTGTCAAAGGAGATCTTTTTGTTTTGTAAGCTGATGTAATTGCTGTCCCTGAGGAAGTTAAAGTGATTCCCTTTGTTTCAAACCAACTAAGTAGGTAGGTCTTTGTGGAAACCAACTTGACGACAAGGCTTTACCGAGTTCACATAAAAAAGCCTCTGAATTTTATGTCAAGTCTCAATAATTTTAAATAGCTCTTAAGAGGACTCAATTCGTCATACTTTTCATACAAAACCTCTGTGCTTATTATGGCGTTGTTAAACATTTTTCGTTAGATGTTTTGAACAAATTAGTATCTTGTGCACTATATCTAGCCGTGTATCTAGGCGTAATTTAAAAAAAGTGTGAAACAAATTCAGTCAAAGCCTCCGAAAAACAGCGTTTTTGCCTGAACTTTGGCCATATCTAATGTACCTATAAATTGTAAAAGTAAAGAAAACATTTAGATACCAGGCTTGCAAATATATTGGAGATTCTAAATAACTAACTTTTTTTCACAAACTTGTAAGATTTTTTCACAAGAAGTATACTCCTGGAACAGGTTTTATGAATGCGAAATCATGAATGACGACCTAGCGAAGCGGCCGCGAGTGATCAGCGGAATTTACCGACTGATAACCGACGGCTCTGATGCTGTCTCTCTTTTTTCGCAGTCAAACATTACGTTGGATGAAACAACAAGCTTTTAGACTATGCTTGCGTTGAAGTTGCGCCGGCCACAGAGGGCCGCCTTAAATATCTCTGAAGTAGAGGGAGATAATTCAAAAGTCCTTCAGTTTTAGTAAAGAATAGGTATATCTATACTAATTACAGGTCGACAGCTTTTTTACAAAGAGAAAAACAAAATACTATAGGTATTTCCTTTGAAATGCGTATACTGAAGTGTAGTAGAAGTATAGTATAGACACTGATCGATGAAAATGTATTTATCTGTCTGTATGTTTGTATTTTATTAACCGACTTCAAAAAGGATGGGGTTCAAGCAAGGTGTGAAGTGATTCGGGTCGGCAACGCGCGAGCGATATCTCAGTTGCAAGCTTCCATACGCTACGGTTACTGTATACCATAATGCGGGCCGTACGTTTGTTTACCTAAGTAGAAAATATGCCATCTCGAAATCTCTACCCTGTATTATAACAGGGTGGAGATTTCGAGATGGCATATTTTCGAAACCCAAAGAATAGAATAGAATATACTTCATTGTGCACACTACATGAAAGAACAAAACAAAACATTTAACAAAGAATAAAATGGCGAACACAACATAGGCGGCCTTATCGCTAAAGCGATCTCTTCGACCCCATATCGGGTTAGTCAAGTCATGCTGAACAACTTTTACTATTGGACCAACACAAAATTCTCAATATTCATTATGATCGAGCAAATTAAACATTTTGTATGGAAATTATAAAAAAAATGGAGAATTCAGTGTTGGTTCCACCCATAGTAAAAGTTGTTCAGCATGACTAACCCAACATGTGTTTCGAAAATATGCCATCTCAAAATCTCCACCTGTATACTACTTAGCTTTTGATAATATGCCATCTCGAAATCTCCACCCAGTATAAAAAAAAACATTAATACAAAAGTTAATTTGAAGCAAGACGTGAAAAATCCACTTTTACTTCAACACAACAAACGTTGTCATCAGGAGGTGATCAGGACGGGGAGAAGGGTCGATAACGCGGGAGTTGCAAGCGTCCATATGGCTACGGTAACCGCTTACCATCAGGCGGGCCAAACACTTGCACCGACATCGTCGTAAAAAAACAAGTAGCAGTGTAAAAAAAACCAAGTAGATACATAAACGCGGAACAAAAATCAAGAACTAATATGTTAAAGAACTCACGTATTAGGCACATTCCTCATAGCCTTATGCCTGACGAAGACAGCCACCAGGGTCCCATTACCGACCACGCCGATGACGAAGATCAGGGCGAAGATGAGGGGGACGATGTATGTCTCCGGTCTCTCATAATAAGGCTGGTAGGACTCGGAGCCGTTCATCATGTCGTCGTAGGTCACGTTGTAGTCCTCCATCGCGCATAATCTGGAACAAGAGACAATCTATGTATTCTTCTTATTTTTAGGTATGGCAACCCAATCCTCTTCAAAGGCCTTCTCGATCTTGAGTCTTGACCAAGGATTACTACTGCCAGTGTCAAGTGGGATATGTAGGTATGGAGTATTGAGGATAATGACTAGGTCGTATTGGAACAGTAAGGGCAATATATAAATATAAGTAATAGGAAGAAACTGACTACAAGGATATATCATGAAACTTTAGCAATTTAACTAGCGACTTTATATACAACTTATTATTTAGTGATAAAATAGATGATAGGTCGCAAGGAAGAGGAGCCTTATAATTGATCAAAATGTTGTACAAGGGAAGGGAATGGTACAAAGGACACTGAAACAATAAGTGTGGAATATTACCTTCCTCCAAACCACATTCGCACAAAGAAGAATCTAATATTCTTAATTTGTGTAAGTGTTGAGGACATGAACAATGACCAAACCTCAAACGAGCAATTGTTGATGACAGTTTCTTGTTAAGTTTAAGTTTGGAGAACCAAGGAATCAGGGACACCTCAGGTTGAAAGCGAGCGAAGAATCTTCCCTTGCTTTGCCCTGCCCAGTTCTCATTCCATGCTTTAATTAAATGTTGTTTTGGCAAACTAAGCAAATCTTGGCAGTACACTTTATTATCAAACCGACCCTTAACTACAGCAAGTTTGGCTAGTGACAATCTATGTATTAATATGTGAAGAGAATACGAGTGTGACATTTACCATAGATAAAGTTTATATGAAGAAGGAGAGAAAAAAATAAATTATTAATAGGAACAAAAACCCGACTGCGTAAAACAAAAAATAACTGAAAAGCAATGAAAAGAGAAAAACAAGCTCTTTAATCTATAGAATTTTGAATATAACTTGAATTTTATAAGGTTTGCAGTCGGGCACAAACCAATAACCTAAGTATGTCATGTAATAAGTATATTTTTTTGTAATAAATGTTTTAAAAAAAGCTAAAAACAGTGATAAAATTGGGTTGCGACTTGGTTGCGACATTTCAGACGACACTGTCAGCTTACCAGCCAAAGACAAAAGGCGTACGGCATACTTCTGTTTGACATTTTCTCCGCATTTCACATATCATAGAGATTTTTCAACGCACTCTTTTCAAAGCATTGTACGAATTGGAAAAACTACGTGCAGAATTAGATTTTCAAAATCTGCTGTTAAAACGTAAATGTAGTTTTTCGTACCACTGAATACTGAATTTAATTCATCCTCTAGGGGGAGAATGTGATTTAAATTTGGAATACTTACCGAAATTTATACTGAACTACATCTGTGTTTACACCATTGAGTTTGTATATGTCACCGTATTTTTGTGAAAACTGTTAGTTTATAATCTACCTAGCGAGATTGTAAACTCCCCGATAAATTGTGAACTGTACCATACTGCTTACAATATTACGTATTCATTTCCGATAGTTTATAATCTATCCATGTCAAACCGTAATTTTGCAAACGAACCTGCACTTGCCGACAGGGTTCACAATCTGTCCGATTTTATCACTCGTAATATTGTGAACCGTCCCTGATTGATCAATCTTGGCGGTAGAGCGTTTTGTAGAATACCAGAATCAATATCCGACATTTTTAATTCGATATAGTTTCACAAATAAAGTAAAAACACTTTACTTACACGAGAAATTGTATTAAAACATGAAAAGTATAACTCAGGTTATGTTCGGCTACTAACAGTTATTTTTCACAGAAACTTGACTTATTATTTAAATCCTAGTTTATTTTCACAAATAATTGTAACTTTATGATAACGTTCACTTATTTTAAACACAAAATCTATTAAAAACACACAAAAATATGTTTGTTTACGCTCGGTGATAACAAATGACAGCTAGGTAAAGATGGCGGCGCGGGACACATGACGTTCAACCAATCAGCGCGCAAAGAGCATTCCGTCGGGTTCTAGTATGATGTCAGTTCACAATATAACGGATTGTTGCGGATAGATTATAAACTATCGGAAACGAATACGTTATATTGTAAGCAGTATGGTACAGTTCACAATTTATCGGGGAGTTTACAATCTCGCTAGGTAGATTATAAACTAACAGTTTTCACAAAAATACGGTGATATATATAAAGCATTATACATCTTTTTGAAAAAGGAATACGCAAATCAACTCATCAACAATAAATGTACCGAACAAAAATGTAACTCTCTCTATGAATAACTGGACCAATGTTTCGAATGTTAACTTTTACATTTAATTGTCATTATTTTTAATAAATGCTTATCTCATATTATTATTGTGTTAATTTTTTCGCAAATGGTTCGAAAAGTAGAGTATTTTCCTCGGTGATAAAGCTGTCTTAGTCTTAGGTAAACTTAAATCCCTCGGTAGCGAGGATTTAAGATTATTGAATGAAGAGTGGTTTCATTATATCCGATACATAATTTAATAATAGTAGATTATTTTCCCTCGCTTCGCTTGTGATTTAAGTTTTTAACACCCTCGCTACGCTCGG
This sequence comes from Polyploca ridens, assembly GCA_951394255.1. Classification (NCBI taxonomy): domain Eukaryota; kingdom Metazoa; phylum Arthropoda; class Insecta; order Lepidoptera; family Drepanidae; genus Polyploca; species Polyploca ridens. The sequence goes on from OX596258.1 coordinate 3,442,246, forward strand.
GAGTAAACCCCGAGTCCTTCGTTACGATCGTCACCCGCGACAGAAGACACTGCTTTATCCCCTTGGTTAATAATCTACTATTATTAAATTATGTATCGGATATAATGAAACCACTCTTCATTCAACTGATATTTAGCTACCATAGTTTACGAGAAAATATGAAATATAAATAAGACCAGAATAACAACAAGCAACCTTCATACATCCTCATAGTGAAAGTGCTTTTTTGTGACCCTTTTCCTTAGTATTTATGGGCGAAATAGTCACTTCCGAAGAATCTTGTTGCGAACTTCAATGTTGCGGTGGGACAGTTTATGACTATCGATTTCCTGAGATAGTGGATATGAGGTTTCCTCTTACAAAAATAGGTCTATTTTATACCAAAATGTATTATTTGCAGGTCAAAAACCTAGGTAGAATGCGCAGGTAAGTAACTAATTTATGAAGTGCACGTAACAAAGGTAATTCAAAGAAAAGTTGATCCCAATGGGCTTACAAGTTCATTTACCCTCTACGAAATAGTAGCGTAGCACTTGTAGCTGTGAATGTTCGTAGTTTGTGTGCTACGAGAAGACGGCCTACGGCGTAGCACGTATTTAACTATACAACTCTAGAAGTGTTTTATTAGACACGGTAATGATTAATAAAGTAGGTATTCCAATATTTCAGGTACAATTTATGTTACAAGTCTTGTGACAATATTTTTTGTATTCACTGGGACAAATGAAATGTGAAAGAAATATAAAGAGCACATATATACTTGTAATTTCGCATTAAAAATACTTTTCTATCCCCGAAAATAACATTATGTAGATTAGAATTTCAAATTAATTACTCCTTTGATAAAAACTTGAGGAATTCACATGTTCACGGTTCAAAGCACTGGGAAAACTCGTAATGAAAGGCCAAAAACCGAGCGGGACACAAAGTTTAATTGCGGTGCTACGCATTAGATTTAAATCGTTTTTTTTTTAATTGTTTGCTTATTTTGACTCATAATCAAGAATGTTGTCACGACGTAAGTTCTAAGGTCACTTTCGTCAAAGTATAAAATAAAAGTATTGGTTGTCTTCCAATATAATTATACCTATATATTTTTAAAACTAGAGAACTGTAACAAATACAAACAAAGATTTACTTACAATAATTTAAATCCATTTAGGTGTATTGTAACGTTCGTATCGTGTCCATACACTAATAAAAAATAAACATTGTACCTATACAGGGTGTTGTTTTAGTCGGCGACAAGCGACCCAGGAGCGGTAGTACAAAATATATATTCCCCATAAATGGACTTAATTCCATTAAATACTGTAAATATGTTGAGAAATACCTTATTCAATTTCAAATAAAATTACCGCAAAGTATGGTTACTAGGCAAGTGCACAGACTAGAGCTAGGCGCAAGCCGCCATCGCCCCACCCCTTTACTCCCTCGTACTCCCGTTGAGTATTATGTCTACACTTTAGCTTATTACATGATTTTCAAAAATTTTATTTTTTTATTTTAATAATTAAAAAAAAAAAAGTATTTCTTTTATATTTGTTTTAGCACCAGTATCATTTGTATTATCGACCCTGAGTCGCTCGTCGCTGACCAAAACAACGACCTGTATAGGAAGAAGAGAGGTTGGAGGATTCAAATTGAAGACACAATGTGTGTGAGTTACCCCAATATATTTGTTGTCTACTGTTTGAAATATCTAAATAATGAAAAAGAAATCAAAAGTAACTGGATATTAAAAGATTTGGAAAAATGATGAAAAATGACCGGTAACATTTGAAGTATGTTGTGAATAGAAGATGTTCGCATCGTCACAGTGTTAGTAAAATCAAGCAGTATAGAATAACACATAAATACAATTTTAAACAATGTTTAATTTGGTATTTTATGCAAGTTTCCACATCTGAGGACAATCCTCTTTATTTGCTATCATATTTTGGAATGCTGTTGATAGACAGCATCAAAGTAGTTGTACACACGGCTACAGATCAAGCTATACATTTCCAATATAAGCTGACCTTTCATTATACGGAAATCCTATACAATGCGAGATCAGCTTATACTCAACGTAGTAGTCGCAACAGCATTCTAAATGCGTTATTGTAGTGGACCCACAGAGCATTGTAACACTGCTACATTTTTTATTTATTTTGTATGTGCGTTTCGTGTTGTTTTATGCGTTTTTATACTTATGTATTTTATTTTATTAAATTAAAAAAGTATGTATCTATAATATTTTGGAAAAAAATGCCAATATAGTGTTATTTTAAAAATGTAACCTTGCTGAATTTCTTGCCTGTTCTTCTCAGTTGAAGACCAAATTACGAACTGGTGGTAACTTCAGTAGCTTTGGCTTTGATAAGTGTTCTACTAAGGCATGAATTGAATAAATGGCTTTGACTTTTGACTGCTTACAGCTATAGCTGAACCATAATCTCGCTGAGTACAAAGATGTGCAGAATTTATATTTTAACTGCACTGTACATGTTCCGATACTGCGAGCCAATATCAAAATCAAAATCAAAAATCAAAAAGTCATTTATTCAGTTTAGGCCCTAGTAAGGCACTTATGAACGTTATGTACATACAGTTGAATTTACCACCGGTTCGGAATACACTTAAACTGAGAAGACTCCGGCAAGAAACTCAGCAAGGTTTTTTTTTTTTTTTTTTTTTTTTTGTGTTTATATTTGACCAATATGGATAATGTTCCACTCGCCATAATTACCTATATAATCCCCGAGGTCATCGTTGAACTGATGCACTGTGTTTAGAGAAATACCGTTGAGCATCATGAGTGGAATACAAGTTGGGTAATTGGCACCAGCCCTGAAGACAATGATCTCAGATCTCCGTGAGTAGCGGCATATGACTTGCACCAAGTAGGTAAATGTAAAATCCCCAAAAAAATATTTTTAGCATCGGAAACGTTTCATCATTCTTTCCTTCGGCGGACGCTCAGACTGTGGAATGAGCTCCCTGCCGTGGTTTTCCCAATAGAATGGGGTTCTTCAAAAAGGGTGTGAAGACATTTCTACAGGGTCGGCAACGCGCTAATGATATCCCTGGTGTTGCAAGTGTCCATAGGCTACGCGCGGTAACCGCTTACCATCAGGCGGTCCGTATGCTCGTTTGCCACCTTAGTGGTATAAAAAAAAAACTTTAATACGTAAACCCACCAGATCACCAGAAAGACACTGAAGATCTCAGAAATGAAATTTCTATTTTGTAGAAAGCTAAAAACTCAAGATCTCTCATCACTGTTATCCTAGGTCAAGAACCCGCTAATGCCTATGCTTGCTGCATTTATAATATTACTAGCTGTCCCCAGCGTTTTTCACCCGCGTTCCCGAGATAAAAAGTAAAGCCTATGTTCTTCTCCATACCATAGGCTATATGCATGCCAAATTTCATCGCTTTCGGTTCAGCGGCTAAAGCTTGAAAGCGTAACAAACATACATACAAAGAGAGTTACTTTCGCATTTATAAAATTTATATTTATTTATAATATAAAATAATATATGTAATATGGACTTATTTGCCCATGTTGTATACAACCTACCTACTATTGTTCAATGTATCTTCTATAGGTATGTATTATTTAAGTTATTTAAATTTCTAGACTAATTAATGAATTTTACTGGACCTTTTATTGTATCATGAAACTATGTTACTGTGGTACTATGGTACCTTTTACGTGTTGCGATGGTTCCGACGGAAGATCAGCGTTGTGATGGCTATTCACAATAGTCACTACAACATATGCTGAGTCGGACGCCATTTTGTAGCTTTTATGATGTCGATGTAACACACCTAGCTAATCGTAGTTTTTAAATGTTTAATTATATTTTTATTATCTTTGTTTGTTCTCTGTTGTTAAATTGCCATCGTTTGTTTAAATATAGCAAACGATTAACATTGTGCTAAAATAAATTTATAAAAATTGTATTTTTATGTGTATACATTGTCAAATTATGCTACAAATAAAGAATCATTCTATTCTATTCTATTCTATTCTAAAGTTTCAAATTATTTTCGCAATTTCCGGAGTTGTTAGCCATCTCAAAGTATAAGTACCGGTATACGTTTAAATTAAATATTAAGTAATAGACTCTTTTATCGAATGATGTCTAAATAAGACCATGACAGGACGACCTACACAAAGGAGGACAAGATTCAAGGGACTACCTGGCTAGCGAATTACGATTACATGTCCCGTGGGTGAGTACTTATTTTTAATCTTCCTTGGCCATGCCGCTAAAACTTTTTACCAAAGGAACAATTTCTTTATACGCAAGCTGAAGAAAATTCTGGCTAAGTTAAGGGAACTCTTAGCTAAGTAAAAGTTGGTCAAACCAAAGCCAATTTGACCAAATGAAACGATGGTGCTGATTCTGCGTTCTTACAAACATTATTGAAGAAGGTTTTTTTTTAACCTGAAAGATTAGTGTATTCCTTTGTCACGTGTCCTTTTTTTACACCGAACCATAAGACGTCGGTAAAATTTTCACCCTTACTTTGTTGACATACCGAAAATACGGACAGCGTTTTGCTTCCTCATTTATAATGCGGACAGCAAGGGAGTGGAACTTGCTTCCAGCGTCTGTGTTTCCTGACTCTTACAATCTAGGAACTTTCAAGGCCAGAATGAATAGGTTTCTTCTGGATAAGCGTGTTCCATCTTAGGCTTCGTCATCGTCCCTTATGATCGGGTCAGTGTCCAAACGCAAGCCTATCTAATAAAAAATGCCGATGCCGATGAAATTCACGTTGAAAACAAGTAAAAATCATTTTTAAGGACTTTTATTATTATATCCTTTTCTTTGTTAGATATGTGACTTAACTTACAAACTTAACTTTGGCTAAGAAATGCGTGTTAAAGTCAATGTTATTTCTTAAGAGGACTCAATTCGTCATACTTTTCATACAAAACCTCTGTACTTATTATGGCGTTGTTAAACATTTTTCGTTAGATGTTTTGAACAAATTAGTATCTTGTGCACTATATCTAGCCTTGTATCTAGGCGTAATTTAAAAAAAGTGTGAAACAAATTCAGTCAAAGCCTCCGAAAAACAGCGTTTTTGCCTGAACTTTGGCCATATCTAATGTACCTATAAATTGTAAAAGTAAAGAAAACATTTAGATACCAGGCTTGCAAATGTATTGGAGATTCTAAATAACTAACTTTTTTTTCACAAACTTGTAAGATTTTTTCACAAGAAGTATACTCCTGGAACAAGTTTTATGAATGCGAAATCATGAATGACGACCTAGCGAAGCGGCCGCGAGTGATCAGCGGAATTTACCGACTGATAACCGACGGCTCTGATGCTATCTCTCTTTTTTCGCAGTCAAACATTACGTTGGATGAAACAACAAGCTTTTAGACTATGCTCGCGTTGAAGTTGCGCCGGCCACAGAGGGTCGCCTTAAACATTATCACTTGATCTTTATTTACCGTTACATTTTAATTATTCAAGCGGAAAACGTAAAAAGAGTCGTAATTGTGACCATTACAATGAACAAGGGATTGTTCCGTAGTAATGTTTCGAGAAGCTTTAATTTTATGTTCGTAAAAGCAGAACGTTTTAAAGTAGGTATTAACAGGCACGGTAAGTAAGGAACTCGGATTTTATATAGCAAAACAAGCTTTAAATTAGTGGGATAAGGTTTATGTTTAAATTTCCGGAGGTTAAAATCTTTAGATTAATTGCTAGCCAGTGTTTTTTAGTACCTAGTATATTGTGGAGATTTGAACCAACGACCTCGACGTGAGTTTGGTAGGTTTTTTCTTATCCTTAATCTTTAGGAATAATAATGAATATAATTATCAACGTGATAATTAATACCATTAAGGTGCATCCCCTTAGGAACCGGTCCTTCAGTGCGGTCTTGAGTTCTCCGGTCAGAGATATGCGTTCTGCGTTCACAGTATCTATGCGGCGGTCATTGAGAATGCACGTAGAGTTCTACACCGCTCACTGGCACTTCAGTGCCACGTCACGTCACTGATTAGTCGAGAGGTGTACGTATATTTCTTGACTAACGAGATTGATAATCCGATCTTTAAAATCATTAACGTACCATCAAGGTATCATATATTATAACACCAAGGTATATCATTTTATATACACGATGACTTTTAAATAGTTTTTTCGCTAGAACAAACGTTGTTCACACCATGGTCTCCTAACATTCTATAACATTAATTGAAAAAACACAAAATAAAGTTAAAAAAGTCGGGATTATCGTTACTCCTTACAAGCCAGACACCGCGCTTGCACTTCAAAGTAGTTGTGGCACGGCGGCACGCCAGTTTTGTAGCAGTTGTGGGAATCCACGGCTTCCTGACTTTTTGATTTTTTTCTGTTTTGTGGTTTTTTTCAAAAACCAATGACGTTTTTTTTATTTGATGTTATAGAATTTTAGTAGACCATGGTCTGAATAACGTTTGTTCTAGCGAAAAAACGATTTAAAAGTCACCGTGTATATGGAGTCAGAAGTTAACGGACCCTAGCGACGAAAGCGAAGACGCTTTTCACTCCTAATATTTTATTTAAATATTAACCGTAAACATTTCCAAGACACAGACGATGAATAAAAATACCCAAAATAATTCAGCGAGTGGTGAGATGTTGGTGAAATTTGTGCGGCGTGTCGCTTCGTTGGGCTCATTTAAAATTCAAATTGGGTGTTTTAATAAGAGCTCTCGTGTGTTACCCGAAATGTGGAACTTTTGTTATGTCGCTCGTGATTGTCTTTTTTTAATGAGATGTATGTAATTATGATGTATGTGCGGTACATTACGAAGAATGGTATCTCCCAATAATACCATATTTAGATAAACAAAGAGTTATACAAATAGATCTTTAAGAGGACTCAATTCGCCATATTTTTCATACAAAACCTCTGTACTTATTATGGCGTTGTTAAACATTTTTCGTTAGATGTTTTGAACAAATTAGTATGTCGTGCACTATATCTAGGCGAAATTAAAAAAAAGTGTGAAACAAATTCAGTAAAAGCCTCCGAAAATCAGCGTTTTTGTTCAAATTTTACCTGAACTTTGGCCATATCTAATGTACCTATAAATTTTAAAAGTAAAGAAAACATTTAGATACCAGGCTTGCAAATGTATTGGAGATTCTAAATAACTAACTTTTTTTTCACAAACTTGTAAGATTTTTTCACAAGAATTACACGCCTGGAACAAGTTTTATGATATGCGAAATCATGAATGACGACCTAGCGAAGCGGCCGCGAGTGATCAGCGGAATTTACCGACTGATAACCGACGGCTCTGATGCTGTCTCTCTTTTTTCGCAGTCAAACATTACGTTGGATGAAACTACAAGCTTTAAGCCTATGCTTGCGTTGAAGTTGCGCCGGCCACAGAGGGCCGCCTTAAGCAACAATATTGCATCTTCTTGTTGGAAATAGGAATGTTAACTACTAGGATATAAGAATAGTGGTGCAGCCCCCTAGATAAGATGGTCGAAAATCGTTATCGTTAGTAAACGAACAACCTTTGTATGGGATTGACATAAGAGATTGTTAAAAATCACGTGATATCTCGATTTGAAATGTCACTCCCATACAAAGGTATCATCGTTTACTAACTATAACGATTGTCGACAACCATCTTGTCTACTGGCCCTGATTCTGTTGATTACAACTAAACTAATTTAGTCGCACTATGTGAATGTCTCTTTCTAACAAAGAACATAAGAAAAGGATGTAAGAAATTTAATTCCGTCAAATTAGTCCTATGCTTGTTTTCAATACAAATTTAGTCGCCATTCAAACGGTTAAGACTAATTTGACAGCATTAAATATGTTCTATCCTTTTTCAATTATGTTTATAAGAAAGAGATGTGATGTAACTAAAATTAGTTTAGTGCGATTTACAACAGAATCGGAACCAGTGTCACTTATTTTAAATTAATCACAAACTTCCTCCGTCTGTAACCTTAGTTAATATTATAAATTCTGCTTCCCTAGATCGTATAAAGATAATTTGTGAACATTATAAATCTTCAAGTCAGACGTGAGGCCATAAAACAGATTAAGTAAACAGTAGATTTAATATAGTACAGTATAAGTCACTGTTGTAAGTCGACTTATCGCATTATCAGAGTAGAAGTGTAAGGCAGATTAGGCTAGTGTTCATCGTTTTCACATTTATAATATTAGTGAGGTTTAATATGATTTCATGTTTCACCATTATAAGAAACTGGCGGTCCCCCGCGTTTCTGGGATAAAACGCTTATAATTACCGGGAATCTTGTAGCTTCCTATCAGAAAAAGAATATTTCGAATCCGACTGGAAGTTCCTAAGATTAGCCTGTTTACACAAACAAAACTTTTCCGCTGCATTATATTAGTAATTGGTAGCTATGTCCATTCTCACGTTTAACAATTTCTTACATATTATGGTTCAGGAGTACGCATACTACGGTAACTAGGTAGGTATATACCATTTATATTTGTTTTCACCCAAACTGTTGCCAAAACATATCGACATGTTCATGCATTGCATTTTACCAAGAATCAAACCCAAGCCGGATGGAGCGCAGCAGTCCGAGTCCCAACAACCGTTCGGGATAAAATATTATAAATGTAGCCAATTTCTTTCCACGGTTCCTTTTTTCATTTGCATACTTTTAAGCCATTAATTAGAAATTACCGAAAAAGTTTTCTGATTTCCTACGGTGGCCTGTCCAAACAATTTTATCGATGGACGCCAAAATTGTTTGCGGATCCATTCATCAATTTGATCGACAAGTTTTGGTGATGCTCACCAGTCAATCTAAAGACAGGCAAGATACCTAGGTGTAATTAGTTGCAGATTAATAACGGGTTTTTCTGGTTAACCTCACTGAAGGAGTGATCATAGATTCCTTGTTTTTGGAAATGAGAATTTTTGAACTTAAATTATTGGAAAAGTCAGTAAATTTTAAACAAAATTTTTATTGACGGGCCTGTTGGCATGATTTGGTTAAGATTCCACCCATCACGCCATAAGTCGTGGGTTCGATTCCCCACCCAGGACATGCATTTCTATGTGTTACGCTCCTAAAACGCTCTTTGAGCGAAAAAATAGCTCACAACACGTCGTGGTCACTGTAAAACATCCACATCGCGAAAATCGAATTATGGTTCTTATAATTCCTACTGATAATATATGTGTAAGTTTGTTTAGATATGTTTGTTATTCAATCAATGTGACAATGAAGAAACAACGAAGAACGTTTTGAGAGAGGTAGAGCATAGCGTTTCTTCACTTAAAGAGCAGCTCGACTGGGGAAGTACCTCCACCTTACAGAATACCGCAGCCAAATAACTTTAAGTTGTGTTCCTGCGCGTGAGTAAGGTCGCCTGAGCTCATAGGGGAGGGGGGAAAGGTCGGTAACGCGTGAGCGATGCTTCTTGTGTTGCAAACGTCCATATGGCTACGGTAACCGCTTACCAGCAGGCGGGCCGTATTCTTGTTTAACGACTTAGTCGTATAAAAAAAAAATTACTTCACAGAGAGATTTTTATTTTCCCACAGGAGTGTTCCTCAATATAAAAGGCCTCCAGCGTTCCCATAAGGTTCCATTCCCAAGATCGTAAGGGATGTTGCACAACTAAACTTATTTTGTTCACCAGTTTTTATCCTTTGGGATTCTAAGCCTCAGGCAAGGAATGTTTATTTTCAAAGAATTTTATACATTTTGTCAATGTAAAGCTATTACTTTGTTGAAGGGTTCGATGAGATAAAAGACTGTTGTCTGAAGAGTTGTAGTTATTTTGTTGCATTGCAGAAATAAAATCAAAAGTTAGTTACTTTAATATCCAAGATTTTTAAAGTTCATTTTTATGTAGGGAGATCTAGTTGCCCCCCGCGGTTTCTCCCGTGAACGATTTTGTTTTTTTTTTTTTCGCGGAGTCTTTATTCTATTTTCTAAATAAAAGTAGCTTAAGTTATTCAAAATTCAAAATCATTTATTCAAATAGACGTTCGCAAGGCACTTATGAAAAGTCTGACTCTAATACTCGAATACCGGTTCTGAAGGTTGCATTTGCTGAGAAGAGCCGGCAATAAACTCAGCAATTACTCTTTTCAAAACAAGCTTAGGATCCATTACATAATATTTACATTCTAATCGCACTGACAACAATTGCGTGCCCCGGCGCGGCGGCAAAACTACAAAGTAGACTGAATCTATAAGTAAATATATTGCGGGCTCAAAGGAGTTTTCTTCCGCGGACGCTCAGATTGTGGAATGAGCTCCCCGCCGTGGTTTTCCCAAAGGAGTACAGCATGGGGTTCTTCAAGAAGGGTGTGAAGAGGTTTCTTCAGGGTCGGCAACGCGCGAGTGATACCCCTGGTGTTGCAAGCGTCCATAGGCTACGGTAACCGCTTAACATCAGGCGGGCCGTATGCTTGTTTGCCACCTTAGTGGTATAAAAATAAATGGCAAACTTAAACAGACCAGCCCCACAAGCAGCACCTGTTCACAAGTATGACGCGTATGGCAGCCATCGCCCTTACAACACCAGCTATCTGTCAGTGAAAGTATAAGGCATAACGGTAGTTTCGAAACTCTATGACGACATGAAAACCCAGGTGTAACTGTGAGACGTAAGAGAGTAACAAATGCTTTAAAATGTGAAGATCATCTACAGGTCGGTTAACTTAAGGAATCACGAAAAGTCTGTCTATCTCTCTCGCGCGCGGTCAATCTTATGAGTATGAAGAAGACAGTTAATGTTTTGCTTTTTCTATCTACTGGTCATAAATAGAGAGTTGTCTATTTCTGCATTCGTCTAGAATTGACTGACTGATTAGAAGCAATGTGAGTACTGACATCGTTCTAGCTTTCGTTAACCTGTATATTCCTATTTGTCAATGCATACATTGAAAACGAGAATAAACTGTTGTAAACTACTCTATGAGAAGACGAACTCATTTTAAATAAAGCTGTATTGAATTGCAACGTTATTAGCAGTACTTGGTTAGCAACAAAGGTTTTGAAACGAACAATATGTCTATGTTTGTAATACCCATTCAGCTTTCAGTTTCAGTACAGCAGGGTGATTGTCAAATGCTCTCGTTTTCGTCAAATCGATAGCGAGGCTCTCGTAAGGTTTTATAATTTGGGTATTGTGTAACTCAAATGGCAGCAAAATTGAAAATTAAATTATATGATTATTATTATGAATACAATTAAATTATTTCAAATGAAGCCGGCGACTATTTTGGCGTAAAAGTTACACAATACCAAAATTATAACAACTCGGTGTGAAATAATACCTAGGTACAGACGTGCCTAGTGTCGGAGCCATCGGCCGCTACCAATTCATTTAGAGGCCCGCGTCCGAAACAGATAAGAGCTATGCGATAGAAAGATAGGTGTTTTGATACACAGATTTTATTAGGGAGTAAGCCTACTGTAGTACCTATTATTTCTTATTCTGTGGTACAAAAAATGCTGATAGATAACATTACTTTCTTGGTGATCATTTGCTATTATCATTGGCATGGTAGGTAGTTTTGTCTTAAGTTATGAATATGATGTTAGCACATAATGCCAAAAGAACTGGCTCTTGTTAGCTGTAGAAAACTATGCTAAGTGCAACTCGAAAACTCTTACTACCTACTAAAGCTCTGAGATTTCCTTAGTTTTCTTTCATTGGAAGCTTAAAGTTGATTCAGTTTCATGTAACGTTTTGTCTATAATTTTATGCAAATATTTCTTCCCGAAGATCATCGCTAACCTTTTAAGAAAATTTAATTGAATCAAAGCAACGGCTCAAAACTTTTATTTCAATCAAAGACATTTTTTAGTCATCAATAATTCGTCTCGTTATAACTCTGAAGCCTTAAATCAAACAGTTAAAAGGTATGCCATTTGAATGCGTTTCTTTGGGATCACAATTACTTCTATCAACACAGACAGTTGATGATTCAGACGGTCAATGCCCACCAAATACCTTCGCACACATTGTCTTTGAATTATTTAATTTATTTGAAGATATATTTATTCGTATGTAGATTAAGTTTAGTTTATTTTATGCACTTCAATTTCAAAATATTGTTTCAAGACCAATTTCATTATAAATAGAGAGGTGTGATAGGATAGAAACAAAGTTATAATAAAGATGATTTGATTCACGATTGATTTGAGACACGGCAAGATGAAGAATTTTAGTATGAATAATTTGCAAATCATAAATACGAATAATTGGACTGTTTTACAAAAAACTTAAACCGACTTCAAAGTACTCTAAGAAGTAATCGAATCCTGATCTGATAACAATGGGACCAAACTGGAAGTGTACCCTTTCAAATACAAAAAGAATTTTCCAAATCGTTAAATAAATGACGGAGTTATGAGGTAACAAACTTAAAAAAAAATACAACCAAATTGAGAACCTCCTCCTTTTTTTGAATTCGGTTAAAAATCCTCCACTTGTATTCACCAAAAAAAAATTTTATGTGTCTCTTTTTCATTCAAATTAACAGCCTATAAGATAATACCTGAATAAACTCCTGCTTCAAGCACTCATAAGAAACTAATGGTGCGTCCATGCTATGCGAAGCGAGCACGAGCCGAGACACGAACGAAAATAATTCGTTCGGTGCTCGCGATGTCAAGTGTGGACGTTACGAGCGCGATGCGAATCTCTGTGTTCGTGAAAAATCTGACAATCGGGCGGAGCGCAGTCGAGCGCGAGACGAATTTCGACGAGTTCGAATCCTACAATGGGCTTTCGCTTTTACTGAAGGAAAACATCGTGAGGAAAACATAGCACGGTGGTAGGGTACATTGCAGTACCCGCCTGGCTGGCTACCACCCTCAAGTTGAAAATCTGTCACCAAGCGCCTTTCGGTGTGTTCCGATAGCTGTACTCGGTGCTTACCACCTTCAACCACATTTTCACTGACCATGAGATTGTGGTCGAACACAGGCCTACACATACACATAGTAAAAAAAAGATGGGGATGGATAAAATAGCCACTGGTAAAACGCAATATCTAGTCGGAGATAAGCATTGTTTGAAAACTAAGCCTCTTCTATAAAAAGCCGTCAGAATTTTCGTCACGCCTCCAGGCTTTGCCTGAAATGTCTAATATCTATATCTGAAAGGTCATTGACTTTCATTCACGTTGGACTAGGACGTGACAATCGTGCATAAGTATATTTAAGGGCCAAGAGCAATGGGAAATGTTATACGAATGATCATTGTGTATTAACATTATATTAAGAATTCCACTGAGCTCCGGAAAAGTTTTCCTAACTTACATAAGTATACATACATTGTCTTTACTTTTTCTCATAGCATTTGAGGTTATTATTTGGCCCATTAATTACACGACATTGTAATATTAATGTATCGGGTCTATTCGCGCACAGATTATTATCAAAATTTAATTTTGACTAACCTCGACGTTTCGATCAACATCGGATAGACGAAAAGAACTGTTGCTGAAAGAGTAAAGGAACATATTGCAGCTGTAAAGAACCGTCAAGTCAATAAATCAGCTATTGCCAAGCATATATTAGAATCAGGATCAAACCATTGGATTGAGCTGCATGACCCCAAAATCCTCTCCACCGATCGTTATTTCTATCCCAGAATAGTTCGTGAAGCTATTGAAATAAAGAAATATCCAAATTTCAATAGGGAAGATGGTTTAAGGTTATCTGCTGCGTGGAATCCAGTGATAAGAAAATGTTCACGCCGTGACTTTCGATCGAGTATGTGCGTTGATACAGTTAGTACGGTGTGCCGTGCCGTGATCGTGACAGTCATGTTTTACAAGACCAAATGCGGGTAGTTGGAAATAACTCCCGTTCATCAAGACGCTGATACCCGCTGTTTCCAGTTCACTCGTGACCACGATCTATGCAACTTGATCGAAACGTCGAGGTAAGTCAAAATTAAATTTTGATTATAATCTGTGCGCGAATAGATCCGATACATTAATGTTACAATGAATTTAGTTCGGGAAACCTAAAAAAGTATAATTACAAGACACCTGTACATTCAGATTTGTACCAAAATTTTATCTTGGTTAGATGACCAAACCCCAGAAGCGAATCTGTCAACTGCAGCCACCAAAACACTGAAGGAGATTCATCATGACGGTAGTAGCCAGCCAGATTATAAATTACCCCTCCACCGTGGTATTTTCATGTTTTCCAAGCTACTTATTGGATTCGAACCCACGACCATCATCGCGGCATTCACAAGTCTACCACAGAGCTATCATCGACATTGTACTGAAAACGAATGCTCATAAAAATGAGCTATAAAGAATCAAATTAACTTTGTCAGAGACATTAAATTAATAACCCTTAATAACAGGGGTAGGATATTGAAATATGCGTCGCTGTCATGCCCCATTTCAAGTTATAAGCTTCCGTGATACACAATATGTAAAGAAATTTTCATTGAATAATCAATAGGTACTGAGAAACCACTAATACAATTTGTTTGATAATTTTATATGCATGAATAGTCTCACACACGGTATTTGAGTACTTATTATCATCATCATCATCAGCCTATATTGTCCCACTGCTGAGCACAGGCCTCCTTTCACGAATTAAGGTGAAAGGGAACGGGCAATACTCCACCACGCGTGCCCACTGCGGATTGGTGGAGATATGCTAGTGTTCAACCTACACTGAAAAAAATGGACTAAAGTGACTACAAAACTTTATTTAACAGTAACACAAAATTTGACGACTAATAACCTAAACACACTGTTTAGGTTATCAAATTTTGTGTTACTGTTAAATAAAATTTTGTAGTCTCAGTGTACTGTGGACTACAGGTGGTTGGTAAGGTATGTTAAAGTTGGACTACTCCAATAGTAGGTTGAGTACTTATATGCTTAGAATAATAATAGTAAATTAGGATACAAGCACGGTAAATGTATCTATACTTTTACCGTGATACAAGTGTGCTTAGTTGGTTATTTCATGCGAGATTTTTACTGTCATGTAATATTACAAAGATGGTAACTTGTTTGAACTTCAACAAAGACTAAGTATCGTGATACTGACCTTTATGTGAGCAAACTGAGGCTCTAAGTACGTTTGCTTTAATAGCTCGTGTCTGATCAATTTACAAATAAAACAGAGCAAGAATTTTCGCAGCTATCTACTAAAACTAGTATCAAAATATTAGGCTACGCAAATATTTGATGTTGACCTTTTTATTTGTAGGCATTAGCCCTCCAAATGCACTCAATAAAATGTTTCCACCTCTTTTGTAAGGTCTTTAAAGATTAATTATAGTGAGTGAATGATCATTATGGTGACTGATTGGTATTTGATTAGCTACAATTCCGAAGTCTTTATCTGACAGGTGACATTTAGTGATCGAAAGAGTGAGACGGGGCACACTATTACACTGATTTAGTTAAAAAGCGATTAAGCGGGTTAGTCTACATTTTCTAAGAAGAGTTTTAATATTACATAGTTTTTAAAAGCATAATTATTGTAATACTAGCTGTCCCCCGCGGTTTCACCCGCGTTTCCGGGATAATAAGTAGCCTATGTCGTTCTCCATACCATAGACTATCTGCATGCCAAATTTTATTTTCCTCCGTTGAGTAGTTGAGGCGTGAAGGCGTAACAAACAAACAAACAAACTCACGTTCGCATTTGTAATAGTTAGGATGAACATATCTAAGGTTATACTGGGCCTATATGATCTGTGACTGGGCTGATAAATAAAATGCTTCAGAAGGAAGGTCTGAGCATGAAGGATAATATTTAATGTTCATCGACGGCTTAAATATCCCCAACGGTTGGGGCACACATGTTTAATGTGCTGGAATGAAACGATTAATCAACGGGGATACTGAACAATGACATTTCATATATTTTATATGTTGATAAGGTATGTTATAAGTAGAAAAAATATAACACATGGTATGAACACAACACAGTGCAGCGATATTTTTTTGTACTATTGTACTAATTTAAGAATGTCGCGGACTTTTGTCCTCCGCAAAGAACAGTGTCATATTTTATGTGGGCCGTTTCAAAAAGATCCAGATCTTAATGGGATTTGAACTCAGGATTTTTACTAAAAACGTATAAAGTCTCATATAATGACGTAGAAATCAGTAAATAAAACTGAAATTGTTATTGTTTTTTATAGAATGTTTTCATGCTCTTTAGACAACCACTGATATCTTTACAACGTTATACTTAGTCAACCAAACTAGGCAAAGAAACTGAATAACTTAAACAAACCTACTTAATTAAATCCAAATATCTTATTAAATAGAATGGTTAGAATTCTGTGCACGATCAGTTTTGGTACAATATAAGATGTTTTAAGAACCTATGGCAAACTGAGCAAAATTATTTCTGGAATATAGTAGGTATACATTCAATCCCTATACCTCTTTGGTTGGAAATATATTTCCCTATATAGGAATCACTAAATGTAATATTAAATGTATACAATCCGAGAATAATCCAGGGTTAAGGCAAATAAGCAGAATAAATCGGCTTCCGAATTTTTGATTACGGCCGTACCTTCGTTTGATAACTTTGGGAACATTTCCGTAAAGGATTATTTATCCCGGTACCTGGATTGAATTTCGGTATTTACGAAATGAGAAAGGGAAGAGGATATCTTGCAATGTGTATTTGGTATTCACGACTTCAAAAAAAGGAGGAGGTTCTCAATTCGAATGAATTTTTTTTTTTTAATGTTTGTTACCTCATAACTCCGTCATTTATTAACCGATTTGGAAAATTATTTTTTTATTTGAAAGGGTACACTTCCCGTTTGGTCCCATTGTCATCAGATCAGGATTTGATTACTTCTGAGTGTACTTTGAAGTCGGTTTAAGTTTTTTGTAAAACAGTCCAATTATTGTAACAAATAAATTATGATTTTGAATACAAGCTTTTTTTGAGTGACTGTACTTTTTGTTGGCTGTACTTGCATTGTCATCCAATATACTAATGTATACCAAATATCAAGTCAATCAGACCTGAGTCAGAAAAAACATACATACATACATTGCAAGTTAAATAAAAGCTTGTAAAAATACCTCTTATTTGCGTAAAATACATACATATTAATGGCAGATGGCAATTTTACAGTAAGTTGTGAAATATAATTATAATCACGGATTATAATATTAAAATATATTTTTCTGCATAGTCGTCTGATTTTAGTTTACAACAAACAATAGAAAGAGGTTTTCACGCTCATTGTACTCGTGACGACCAAGATATCACTAAATATTATTAAAAGAAACAAAAAACCCGACTGCGTAAAACATAAATTTACTGAAAAGAGAAAAACAAGCTCTTCAATCTATAGAATTTTGAATATAACTTGAATTTTATAAGTTATTGCAGTCGGGGATAAACAAAAATTACAAAAATACATACTTAGGTAATTGGTTGTCCCCGATTGCAATACCTTATCAAAATCAAGTTATATTCAAAATTCTATAGATTGAAGAGCTTGTTTTTCTCTTTTCAGTAAATTTATGGTTTACGCAGTCGGGTTTTTTGTTTCTTTTAATAATTTAATTTATTTGCAGTTTACGTCAAAGTGGTAGCATAAAAGTATTACAATATATACATATATGGAATGGTCTATTTACAAGCTTTCATTTGATACCCATATTGTTATAATATCGAAACTTTTATTTTTAATACCCCCCTATTTTTTTATTCTTAGGTGCTATATAAAAATAATATACCCTATGACACTCCCCCAGTCAAGACGAATCTAACGACACCTCATATGCTTAAATCCATCAAGCCGTTTAGGCTGCAGAGCGGCACAAAGAAATAGACATACACTCGAAAAACATAACCCTCCTTCCGGGTCAGTCGGGTAAAAATACTAAGTTACTACAAATAATACCCTATGGATCACTGCTATGAACTCCATACAAAATCTATATATTGAGTTATGTAAAGTCAGAGTAAATGACATCTTCTGTAAACAAGTGTCTCTTTGAACTGAAGTTTGAAGTAGGTAGCTTCATTGACGTAGCTAAATTAACTTTGCTTTATGAATACAGCCATTGACTCTCGAGGATGCGCTAGATTGCGATTCAAGTGGCGCCCTCTCGGTGTTGTGACAAAAAACGAAACTACTCTGCAATGACGCATCTGAAGTTATTCGCGGTTGAGCTGTCAGAGCTTTGGAAGCACCCGTCTATCTTGATAAAATTACCCTACTATTATTATGAGAGAAATAAGGTCCCTTAAAAATGGAAATTTAGCGCAAAAAATGTTTATAGTTCTGATAATTTTGTTATGATTTCCAATAATCAATTCCTTTAATTTTACATAGACTTAACTTTTTTCTTTGTATAAGTATCAACAACACAATGGTGCCGATTCGGTTTGTAAATCGCACTAAACTAATTTTAGTCACATCACATCTCTTTCTTACAAACATTATTGAAAAAAGATAGAACATAATTTAAAGCTGTCAAATTAGTCTTTGCCGTCTTCATTTGCGGGTATTTAGACGTAACCGCAATAGATGGCAACTAAATTTATATTGAAAATAAGCATTGGACTAATTTGACAGGTCTAAATCTCTTACATCCTTTTCTTATGTTCTTTGTTAGAAAGAGACATAGTGAGACTAAAATTTGTTTAGTTGTAAACAACAGAATCGGGGCCGGTGCTGATTCTGTTGTTTACAACTAAACTAATTAATACAATTAGTTTAATACAAATAAAATAAAATTAGTTTAGTGCGATTTACAACAGAATCGGCACCAATATCTACCTATTTATGTGGCAAAAGGATTATAACACGTATACAATAACTTTCCTTAATTTTAATTCGAATACCTCTTTTGAGATTTATCTAAAAGGGCTGTACCCTTTACGTTGTAGCAAATTAATACAAAATATTGAAGAACCAGTTCTAAATACAAACATATACAAAAGTAATTAACGATTTGCATTAAGCGTGTGAAGAATGATCAAAGCGTATTTTAATCTAAACGCATGAATCACCTTGGTAAAGCCACACGTAGCTACACGGGCCATACGAAAATAATAAATAGCTGACTGAAAATTTAAACTTTATACCTATTTGATGTGTCAATGCATTAAATAGATGTAAACGTGATTGCTGACATTATGCAGCAATTTGTTTGGAACGAAAAATCAAATCATGTCATGATACAGTTTTAAAGTTAGGGGCAGTAAAATAGTGAAACGCTAATTTGTTTTAGTTATAATAAGGGACATTTGATTTTTCTATTGCATAGGATAGTGAGCTTCGAGTATAAAAGTGGCTTTCAAATTTTAAATGCAATTTCACTAATTAGTATTTCAGCATTTTTAAACCCGTAATATGGTAGTAACCTTTTTAAACCACTTCAATCACGATGCAGTTTTAAAGTAAGGGGTAGTGAGTGACCTTTATAGAAACTGGGCATCATTTTTATTTATCAACCGTTTCAAAATGCATTATTTAGTTGACACATGTCATAGTATAGTAAAATGACTCGGGTAACCATGGGTGCGTTTATGGAGAGTGGCTCTTGTGCATTGGGCATTATGTTTAAGTTGCGTTACTTATTATCCGATCGGTCGACAGAGCTGAATGTTAAATGAGTCTAATATCCTGGTTTAACGTTGTTTATCTTATTTATATTGTATTCGTTGTTCAGCCAAACGCGCGGTATTTTCTCAACTGAGCGATTTTCTACAAATCGCTGTCTCTCATTGTGATTTTAGAAATAGGGGACATATTTTAATACCTTGTCTTCACTGTGTAAATAAGTTTATTTTGTTTAGCATTATGATAATACTACCGAAGTAACATTTTCAAATACAAAATGTAACCGGATTTTATGAAATTACTCCGGTTATAAGAAAAAGGTAAGGCCAGGGCCGTAATAATATGATTACTTCTTGAGTTTTAATAAAAACAAAATTACTATTACTTAGTCTGAACGTAGTTACTAGTATAATGGCTTCTCATTATTTTAAAAGCATTTATTATTGTGGTTACTATATTAATTTTATTTCCGGGTTGTTAGTGTCTTTCTACACGCTGAATGTTTCAAGTTTTGGACTTTTGTTTTCCATATCAAAAAAGCCGGCCATGCGAGTCGAAATACGGAGGGTATAACAATAATAATAATAACTAACCCAACTTTGCTATGAAATGAATAGAAGTTAGGCGCAAAAAATAACACGATTCTTCTATACCATTTCTATACCCTTTAATTTTTCATTTTTAAATTTTTCATTTTATTAAATTCTTATTATATGTTGTTATAGAACAACAAACAGCCGGCCCAAATTGGACCCAAATAGCACAATACCGCGACGAATGGGCATCTTTGGAGGAGGCCTTCACCCAATATGGGGTCGTTCCATAAAAAAAAAAATATATTAAAAATAAACCTAACTAAAAATAACAATTTTTTTTTAAGAATACTAACCAAATTAACAATACAATAGAATTAGATAATCCTGTAAATGTGTAAGGAATAAAAGGCTTTTTATTTTCATTTATTGATTATTTATTTATAACGCTAAAGTTCATGAGATATAGCCCACTGACAGACGGACGGAAGGACGGACGGACGGATGGACAGCGGAGGCTTAGTAATAGGGTCCCGTTTGGCACCCTTTGGGTACGGAATCCTAAAAAAAGTAAGTTTTCCAAAACACCAGTCACAAAAGAAAGATAGAATATTTTTCTTCACCTTAGATTTAAGAATTTTTCGACAAAATAATATCTTATTATCAATATAATTATAATAATATAAGCTCAATAAATAAAGAAAAATCTTTATACATTACTAACTTTCCGCCCGCGGTTGCACCCGCTTTTCGGTATTTTACCATTGTATTTACTAAAATTCTTAATTGATGCCTAATGCCTATGATTAAATAGTTCAAAGTTTTAAGTATCTAGACCCTGCCGTTTGTAGTAGTTTGAACTGAGTGTTAGTTACTACTTTTATATATAGATGAACGTAAGTATGGCTTTATGGTAAGCCCTCCTTACCACCAATAACGTCAGAAACACAGTAAAAATAATAATTACGCCATAAGTGGAGCAGTTTATGCCATTTACGCGTTACAGTAACGGCTAAATGAGATTTTTCCCCTTTAATTTTATGTTTCGAGTATTATAGACGAAGTATTTCGAAATTGGTTGGTTTCAAGAGGTTCTTCAAAGAAATTAATGACAAAGGCCCTCTTTGGATTACTGAGATGCTATGTTATTGGTTTTTAATGAGCCCAAAGGTTCTGGTTCGCAGCCGACCGCAGGTAGTAGCAGCAGGCGACACTGTCGCCACGACAACTTCTTTCTCTTTCTATGAATTACTATAGAGACGATGCGTCGCGACGTGTCGCTAGCTACGAAAGGTATTACCATGTCTGGTCAATCACATACATTTTATAATTAGTGTAGAATTCACACGTAAAGATGTCGCTACAAACATCGTATGGACTGATTGAAAAATAATTCTTAGTCAAATCGCTATTAAATTACTTTTTATTGAGCTTTATTGCAAGGAAATAGAATTTGATGATAATTATTTACATAATTTAATCAAATTAATGTTTAAAACTCGTATTTTTAATATTTGCAATTTATGTAATTTTATTTAAATCTTTCGATCTTACATAGATGGCCTAAGCGTCGATTATTTTTATTTCAATTAATCGCCTAAAATCAAAACAATCAAATTATAATAATATTAATCTAATAATAAGCTGTTTCTAATAAGCAGAGACTTCAAATGTAAATAAATATAGTCTAAATATTTTGAAATCTACTATGTTTTTTTTTAAAGAACAATGTGCAGTTTCATCCCAATTGTATTTCATTTATTTTTATGGACTTAAATCTGTATCTAGTGCCGAAAAAGTGATCTATAATATATATTCATTTATTCAACAAAATATCAAATAAGAACAACTTAATTCATAAGTCTTTTATATGGACAAAAGGATTAAAGCCATTCGTAAATCACTGAACCTTGTCACAAAATTTCTGGAGAATCGGTTGAGAAACGCGACCTGGACATACATACGAAAGCATTTTCGTCCAAGCTGAAACGGAGACGCTTCGCTCGCTCGGTATTAAAGTGATTTTTAAAACTTATTTATTTATTTATAGTAGATTTCGAAATTGCTATCTTGACCAATTTTTCATCGTTTCCTAATCAGGGCCGGCTCTAACCTATATAGCGCCCGGGTGCAAGCAATACCCTTGCGCCCTCAAGTAGGCGTACGAACAAAATGGAATACTAACAGTTATATTCTCACCAGAGTGATCGGAAATTCGTGTGCAAATATAAATGACTATATTTTCATTCTGCAGTTTCAAGCAAGGTTTTTTGGAAATATCGCAGGATTCCCAATTTAAAAAAAATATATCCTATGTCACCAATTATGTCACTCAGTGATAAATGACAATATGATTCGACTGGTGAAACATTTTTTAAATCGTTCTTTTAGTTTTTAGTTTATTCATTACAAACAAAAATACAAAAAAGTCAACAATCTCTATTAACATCTACACTAACTCACGAGTGGCGCTCGACGCCCGTCCGGGTATCCTATATATATATTTTAAACTTGGGAAAAAATTGAACCAGGCTTTTTACCAATTTTGTTGGAGGTATTAGAGATAACTCCTTCAAGCTTATGTTATCCTAGTATTATATTTGAATAAAATTTATTTTTAAGTGACTAGATAACAGAGACAGAGTTCGGGAAAAGCGAGTAAATCTAGTCACTAATCACATCTCACAAATATTATAAACGTGAAATTTTTGATGTTTGTGGGTTTGGATGTTTGTCCCTCAATCATGCTTCAACATCTCAAAATTCAAAATCATTTATTCAAATAGACCTTCGCAGGCACTTATGGAAAGTCTGACTCTAATACTACCGGGCGTCGTGTGACGGGTCGCTCACTTCCCTCCAATATGGCGAGGAGGGCGATGGCTGCCACACGCGTCATACTTGTGAACAGGTGCTGCTTGTGGGGGTTGGTCTGCTTAAGTTTGCCATTTATTTATTTACTTATTAAATATAGATTCAGTCTACTTTGTAGTTTTGACGGGGCAAGCGATTGTTGTCAGTGCGATTAGAATGTAAATATTATGTAATGAATCTAAGCTTGTTTTGAAAAGAGTAATTGCTGAGTTTATTGCCGGCTCTTCTCAGCAAATGCAACCTTCCGAACCGGTATTAGAGTATTAAAATCAGACTTTTCATAAGCGCCTGCGAACGTCTATTTGAATAAATGATTTTGAATTTTGAATTTGAATTTGTTCGAAAGGTTGCATTTGCTGAGAAGAGCCGGAAATAAACTCTGTAATTACTCTTTTCAAAACAAGCTTAGATTTATTCATCTGAACGGATTTGGATGAAATTTGGTATACAGATAGAATATATTCTGGATTAACATATAGAATACTTTTTATCCCGGGAAAATAATATATCCCTCGGGAACGCGGGTGAAACCACGGGGCGGAAGCTAGTACAATATAAAGAATAGTTTAGTCAGCATGATTTTGTTATTATGCTTATAAATACTGTGACTTCTTCGTAACATCTTATGTGGTATAATGCAACTTAATATTTAGTAATAATTCGATAATTTCGATGGAGGAGTTTGCGAATTGTTGATGAACAATAGCTAGAGTATTTTGGGAATTGTCACTCCCGTGGAGTAAGATACAACTTAAAATCAGTATTTTTAGAATTGAATAACATAATAATAATTCTTTGGATTAGTTTAGCACTTAATGTATGGAATTCTTATCTTTTTTGAACAAAAGTATGGAGTAGTTTGGGAAAAAGCCTTTGTGCGAGTAAATACTACGCTATACCTCTCTTACACAAAAACAAAATCTTTTTCAAATGTGCCCACTGTTCTTTAAAATTACATTCTTTCAACAGTGTCATCTGTTGTCATTTACTGAAAAACAAACATTGCTGTTGTCACTTCTACATCTTACGTACCAAGAATAGAAATTAGTACCTCAATCTCACCACCGGCGCTGTACTTGCGCGAGTTACGGTGGTAACTTTTGAAGTATGGGCGCTGTCTCTCTGTTGTACGTAGTATTTATATACTCTGAGGTATTACACAGAAACCAGTAGTGTCGCAGCGACAGTGTCGAATGCTGCTGTTGCCTGCGGTCGGCTACGAACCGGCACCTTTAAGTTGAAAAAGCTCGTAAATTAATATTAAATAAAGATTTTTGAAAGCAATGGTTATATTTAGAACTGTACTTGAGAAATAAACGGATTTAATATTATTATATAAACAGCAATGAGATTAAAATATCTAAGTACCTATAGTAAGGCAGATGATAGGCCTAAATACATCTCTATTATTTTGTACCTTGAAAACATTTAATTACAAAGACAATTCTCAATTTTGAACAATTGATATTAGTTTTTGATATACAGGGTGTTGTTTTGGTCGGCGACAAGCGACCCAGGAGCGGTAGTACAAAATATATATTCCCCAAAAATGGACCTAATTCCATTAAATACTGTAAATATGATGAGAAATACCTTATTGAATTTGAAATAAAATTACCGCAAAGTATGGTTACTAGGCACGTGCACAGACTAGAGCTAGGCACAAGCCGCCATCGCCCCACCCCTTTACTCCCTCGTACTCCCGTTGAGTATTATGTCTACACTTTAGCTTATTACATGATTTTAAAAATTTTAATTTTTTAATTTTTATTATTTAAAAAAAATAAAGTATTTTTTTTATATTTTTTTAGCACCAGTATCATTTGTATTATCGACCCTGAGTCGCTCGTCGCTGACCAAAACAACGACCTGTATACATCTAACTCTCTGCATACTTAAGTGAAGTTCTATTCATTTTATTAGTAACAGATTAAACTGAGTTCCATACAAACTAGTTTACGTAGATACCTCTATCGTAGAGAGCGTTACGTAGATATCTAGAGCGTAATAAAGCCTTTATCAAATACCTAAATGGGAAAACTGAATTTCAATATTGGATACAGGTCATAATTAAGTCCTAGACATAGCTCGGTACAATGTTCTAATTTAATTGAAGAGATCCTCTTCATCATTTTCGTTGACCTTTACATATTCTGTATCAAGGGCTTAAATAGAAGAAGTAAAAGCGTTAATTTTTGAACATAATTATAATTTGTATTGCAGCAGCCGCAGACTAGCCCCCTTATTCATAATCGCTTTTTAACTACATAAATCAGTGTAATAGTGTGCCCCGTCTCACTCTTTCGATCACCAAATGTCACCTGTCAGATAAAGACTTCGGAATTTTAGCTAATCAACGTTTGATAACTTTAGTATGTATAAGGGGTAGATGTTTTTTTTTTTTTTCAAAAATGTAAATTGTGTTTAGTATATTTGGTCCTTCTAAAGTCTTGGCGTATATTTTGAGGGATGAATGTATAGGTCATTAGTAATCAAAAGACAATATTAGAAAAATAATCCGTCCATTGAAAATACTGGATTATTTATAAATTAAATACTTGATACTTACATAAAGTTCAATTTTTTTTTCTCTTGAACCTTCAGACGGATTATTTTTCTAATATTGTTTTTTGATTACTAATGACCTATACATTCATCCCTCAAAATATACGCCAAGACTTTAGAAGGACCTTATATTTGCTCTGTCCTATATAAAGTATGTTCAATAATGAAAAATATCGTAACGACAATATATTCTACACAGAGTTGCCAAGCTTGGATATTAAACTATGTAAAATAATGTTGGCAACACAATTCGTGATCATTACCGGGTCGTAATCATAGAGTTGTATTTCAAACACCCAATTGACACGGAGCTTATTTCAGCGCAATAATGTTATATAAGTTATGAAGGCTGTAAAATAGCTGAATATCTCTGCTAAGGCTGCCTGTATACTGTAGTAAGAGGAGAGGATCAAGCGGAGTTAGGCCGTTTACACACGAGACTCTAAGGACACCGTAAAAATGTCGTGACGATTTATTCTGTGTGTGTATGTGAAAACGGTTTATAGGAATGTATGGTCCGCTAAATCGTAACAACTTATTTTTTCGAAAAACCTGATTTAAATAGATTTGCAAATAAATGTCGCAACGCGCTGCTGCACCACCGTCGTCATAGGTTATAAGCATATTCATATGTTCATATTCTTTTCTGAATATGTAGTGTAGGTAAGTTATTTTTAGCGCATAGTTATTCTGTAATATTTTTCGACATATCTGTGAAAATTACTAAGATATAGCAATCATAAATTGCGTGACGTCATTGTATACGTTTAAGCGGTCGAGCTCACCGCATACAAATTACTATGGCGGCATGTATCCTGACGTCACGAGTTCGTCGCTCCATACAAAATAAAATCACTCATGTTTCCCTTATTTTTTGTCCGATTTGGATATTAAAGAAGGACATAACATAAGTAATGCCCCCTTTGGTCGTTCAAATAGCTTACAAAGAACTTACAAATGCAGGTGCATAAACACCGAACACTATCGATGCACAAAGTACTCTTTTATTGTGAATTGGTGCGAACGCATTCGTATCTCATATGTTTACCAGATAGGCACCTACATATGTACATTATGGTAAGAAACTCTCGCTCACGTTTCTGTTACCTATACGTTTAAAGTATAGCAGTACCACAGTGGCAGTACTATTTCTTATTATGTGCCATAGATTTGAATCGAGGTAGAGTTGCCTAGTAAAATAATAGGTATATTTTTTATACCTTGTAGCCGTAAAATCGTACGGCGCGCCTGATGGTAGGCGGTTACCATAGCCATATGAACGTTTGCAACACTCGGGGCATCACTCACGCGTTACCGACCCTTCCCCCTCCCCAATGAGCTCTGGCGACCCTACCCACGCGCAGGAACACAACATAAAGTTATTTGGCTGCGGTATTCTGTAAGGTATAGGTCGAGCTGCTCTATAAGCGAATTTAAACGCAGCTCTACCTCTCTATAATAGTCTCTTATATTGAAAAATTCTTCAGTTCATGCTATCACAAGATATATCAAATTAGATACAAATTATCACTGCAGATGCCAACGACACAAGAAATATAGTGATATATGGTATTTTGTACTATCTACAGAATAAAAAGTAGACCATAGAAATCGAAATAGTTACCAGAATTGTATTCTAATGGTGCGTCCATACTTGGCGAACTGAGCACGAGCCAAGCCACGGACGAGCACACTGCGAGCACGATTCGCGTAGCGTGGACAGCCTCGAAAGAGCATTCGTATCGTGCTCGACTGGGCTCCGCCCGCTTGTCAGTTTTTTCACGAACACAGGGATTCGCATCGCGCTCGTTGTAGGCTCGTTGAAGGCTCGTTGAAGGCTCGTCGAAATCGCGAGCAACGAACGAATCCTGTTCGTTCGAGGCTCGGCTCGTGCTCGCTTCGCGTATCACAGACGCACCATAATATTGCAGCGAAATTGCTTAGGTACTAAAATCGTCTATAGTTGCCTCTTTACTTCTTGGGTCTATTAATTTATTTTATTTATGATATTTTCCTTTTTGGGACTCGCAAGTTACACCTTTGTGCCATGGGCCCATGGGGTAAAAACAACACATCGGAAAATCATCATATTAATCTAGTAGTGACAGTGCTATTTTAGAAGTTACAGAATGCAATTTCACTAAACATTTACAATGTTGCGCTAGTACAAATGCCACTTCTGTCTTTATATATCTTTTTATTTAGATTTCCATGTTAAACTTTCAGATAAAACTTGACTCTAAAGTAGAAAAAGGGACGCCATCCAAATTGCCTCCAATTTTGAAGGTATCGGATGACATTCCCTGGAGTTTGCAAAAGTTGTACATTTTGTGTGTGTTATTTTCCTGTTACTGACAAAGTTAGATTTTTCTTCGTGGATTTTACGGTATTTATCATAACAATATCCGTTTAGGAAGTTGTGAACTCTTAAATGTATTATTTTTATTCACTTTTTGTCGCAATCATTAAATATAATTTGACTGTAATTTGGGTTTCTGTCTATACTTCACATACATCTATAATTATATAATAAAGCTGAAGGAATTGATTGTTTGTTTGTTTTAACGCGTTAATCTCTGGAACTACCAGTTGCATTCGAAAAATTCTTTCACTAGTAGGAAGAACATTTTATCCCTGGAAAGCAGGTGAAACTGCGGGGGACAGTTAGTTTAAAATATAGTTTTAAGAGTGTAATACTTTCTAGCGTTGTTATAATTTATGCGGGTATTTCATTAACATTTTTGTTGACACGTAAAATTACCCACATTCTCGTTGGCGTTCCATATTTTTTACACTGGATAAAAAAAAATAGACCGACTAAGTCCATTATTTTGTTAGTATTACATAACCTAGCTATTATTTAAACCACAATCTCACTGCGATAAATGATGATGAGTGTGTACAAAGCCTAACAGTTCTTTATCCTAGGTTAGGTAGAATTTGTACTATAATATTGTGGCATAGCTATACTAGTACTTTTATGTACTTAAGTACTATTAATAAAATGTTAGTTCCAATAAATACATTTATAAGTTCCATTCAGCCAAATTCTGTTGATTTATTCGGCCAGGATTAATTTAGTTGACTAATTAATTACTACCTATAATATATTTCATTAGTGGGTAACGGATTACATTGCGGTAGGCCACTGCCGCGTATTCAATGCCCTTAACGAGCCTGAATGACGATACTTGGGGTTGAAGTATTAGTAATATTACCGTGACACTAGTTATCAGTCGGCCTAAAGTTATTTACGATGTTTTTATAAACAACAAACAAAAAAGAGATGAAAATAAACGTCGATATATCCAAAATGAGCGTTAACTGTTAAAAATGCGAAATAATGTGCGATATTACAAGTTCGTCCCATTATTGGAAGTACCTGGATGACCTGATGTTTTTTTGGTAAATCATAATAGCTTTTCTCACAAAAGAAGGAAACTTGAAAAAAATAATCATCCGAACCGAACCGAGGTCTTCTGGTTTCCGGACCGCCCGATTTCCCTTGTAGATAGTGGCAAAATTTACCTTCGTATTCTAATGATATTGTAGCAGTTTTTCATGGCCTGAAAACACGGATAAAACCACGTTTTCTAAAAATTAAACCTAGCTAGACAAGCTCGATTTATTGTTTAGAAATCAATGGGCCTATATACAGCAGTGGGCATACTTAAGCTGAATATGATGGTCTGTAGGAGTACATTCTTATAACTATTGTAACATGTTCTGGTGAAACGTGAAATACTGATACCTATACCTATACCATAACATCAGTCACGTCACTTGCACGTCCTCGTCACGTCAACGATCAGTTGAAAAACATCACGTCAAAGAATATAGTTATCTATAAGTAGGGCGTCGTTCCCATATACGGTTGGGTTTGTTCCCGGGAATAAACCCAACTTCGAGTAAATTTCCAATTTGGTGGGAAAAAACTCGGGAATTTTCCCATTGGCTGGGAAAATACTCAAATGGTCACAGTTACTAGGTTTTGCGTATATAGCGAGAGACACCTTAACAAAATCGTTTGAATAACATTTAACAAGATTTCTATTAGGGTCATACCACGGGCATACACATATATCATACAATAAAAAATCTTTTATTTTTGTGATTGTTTTTAAAAAAGTGACGTTTTGGGGACAGGCGGCAGTTCCACACAATTACCACGACGTGGTAGTACATACTCGTCCGAAGTCGGGAAGTGTGATACTCGGTCCAGTCCGCGCAAGGTCCGCGTGGGTCCACGCGTAGGTAATGTAGGTACATACAACAGCGAGTATGATTTAAATAACAATCAAAAGCATCAAAAATATTTTTAGGTACAAAAAGCCATTTGAGTATTTTCCCGCCGTTCGGGAATTTACCCTTATTTTTCCATTCTTTCCCGTATTTTTCTTTTCTTCCCATTTTTTTTTCTTTCCCTGCCCATCCCTATTCCCATACAATACGGCACGTCTTAGCAGACATTTTCATACACCGCATGATAGATCGGTGACGTACCGGTAATTGACCGAATGTGTGAGAACGCACCTTGTTATTGGTAACTACACACCCTGTGATAGTTATAGAATCGCTGAGCTATTATTTTGACGCCGAATATAGAACATTCAGAGTTCAATACTAAAACGCACACTAGCACAAAAAGTCGCTCATAAACACCATACTATTATATTTTTGCCGCGGTTATTGTATGCAGGTTCGCTAAAGCATAGACACTGTTGAAGCTGTGTTGTCACTGTATGCCAGGTAAATTCGGATAGGTATGCTAGAAATACAAACCACTTCGAAAATTACAATATCTGGTCTCTATCTTGGTTCCGATCTAAGATAGAGATCGGATATTGTATTTTTTTTAGTCTATTGAGGACAGAATGGTATTTAATTAAAAAATTGCTTTAGGACATAATGATATGTAGATGAAAGATAATTATTGATTAGTCGCTCGATTATTTGTTTGTATAAGTATCAAATTTAAATATTTTGTTGTAATACCTAGTTTTAGTTTCAGGAGATATTTTATGATTGATCTTACGGGGTTACTTCAAAATAAACAAAGAAAATACAAAAACGACGTTTTGAAAAGTATTAAAAACATTACCACTCACTCACCGTCACTATCGACCGCGTGTATGACAGCGACCACACCGCAGCAACGCGGCGAAGTTGCAGCCACAAGCCACAACGCAATCACCAGCGACACCGTGAACAAGGCGGTACAAACATTTTAATACTTTCAAAGTCAAAGTCAAAGCCATTTATTCAATTTAGGGCCCAGAAGGGCACTTATGAAGGTCACATTTACTGAAGTTACCACCGGTTCGGAACTCGGCCTTCAACTGAGAAGAATCCGGCAAGAAACTCAGCAAGGTTACATTTTTTAAATATTGTTTGGACAATCTGACTATGTTTGGCTTTTTTTTCCAAATAATTAACAATAAAAAAGATATACCTAAGCATAGATTTGACACACAAATGGTTTGCATCGTACTTAAGAAATAGAGAACAATTAGTAGAAATTGAATATATTAACAGGAAAAATAACGAAATAAAAAAGGTTCGATCAGATTCAAAGATAGTTAATGCCTCTATCCCACAAGGCAGTGTCCTTGGATGTCTTTTATTCTTGATCTATATTAATGATCTCCCTAAAATCATGGAAGAACCGTGTGTTTTATTTGCAGACGATATTTCGCTAATCACCTCATGTCAAAACAGCACAAACTTAAACGAAAAACTACATTCTATACTACAAAAAACAACAGACTGGATGAACGACCACAATCTAGAAATAAACTTTTTAAAAACTAAATTAATGATTTTTCACCCTTATCAGAAGACAACTTTAAAATTAAATTTCATATATAATGGTACGAAACTAGAAGTCGTAAATGAATTCAACTTGCTAGGCTTAGTTTTAGACACACATATCAGCTGGAAACAACACATTCAAAAAACCAGAACAAAACTATCAAGATTTGTATATGCGCTTCGCGAAATTAAAAAACAACTGATCTTCCTACTGCACTTGTTACCTATTACGCCTATGCTCATGCATGGATTAGCTATGGCATTATCTTATGGGGAAACAGTACCGATTCACACACCATCTTTACACTCCAAAAAAAACTAATACGTATTATAGCCAATATAAAAGATACAGACAGTTGCAGACCGCATTTCCAGAAGCATAAAATTCTCACATTAACAAGCACCTATATTTTAGAAATATGTAAATTCGTTAGACAAAATACAGATAATTATAAAAAAAGAGAAGACGTCCATTCAAAACAATTGCGATTTAAAAGTAGATTAATAATAATAATAATAAATTATTTAATAATAATAATAAATTATTTATTCACTCCCA
Source organism: Polyploca ridens (assembly GCA_951394255.1). Classification (NCBI taxonomy): domain Eukaryota; kingdom Metazoa; phylum Arthropoda; class Insecta; order Lepidoptera; family Drepanidae; genus Polyploca; species Polyploca ridens. The sequence goes on from OX596258.1 coordinate 3,474,164, forward strand.
CATATAAACAAAAGAACAATTTTTTAAAATATAACAAGGTAAGTACATTTAACTGTGGGAGACAGGAGCTCAAACTAGGTTTCCCTGTGCTATGAGTCTCCTGGCTCCCCCTCTTGGTAGGTTCTAGTTAAGTTAAACATTTTAAAAATAAATAAATGAAGTCGGTTTATACAAAAGAATATAAATAAGAAAAAGATAAATTAATGTGCGTGTGTGTGTGTGCGTGTGTGTGTGTGTGTGTGTGTGTGTGTGCGTGTGTGTGTGTGTGTGTGTGTGTGTGTGTGTGTGTGTGTGGTTGCATGTGTATGTAAATATCCTGCGTATATCAAATAGATAAATTAGGAGTCCCAGTATAATAATTTTTCTGTTTCTTGGTAGTCCAATTCCAAAAGCCAGTCTCTAATTTTATTTCTACATTCCATTTTATGTAGCTTAGCTATAGAATGTAATTTGTTGGCTTTGTTATAAAGTAAAACTGCTCTGTAATTGTAAAACTTTTGAGCAAAAGATGTTCTTACTGCCAGAGTTTTGCACACCTCATGGTGTCTTCTAGTGACATCCTTATCCCTAATAGATGACAAACATATACTGCCGTGTTTTTTTAAGATGGTCATTAGTATGTAAAGTTGTCTAACTGTTAAAACCTTTGCTTCTTTATACAAACATGAAGTAGGGAATAGTCTAGGTTTAAAAAGGGCTACCTTCAATATCATTCTTTGGGCTCTTTCTACCTCAAGCATATATGTTTTACTTGAGCCACCCCATACTGAAATGCAATACGATAACACGGATTGACAAAGGGATGTGTATATTGTTTTAATCAATGTCCAATTTGTGATGTGTCTTAAGTTTTTAAAAATATAGGTCAATTTTCTAAGTTTTTGAGTTACATTTCTAATATGTTCCTTAAAATTTAAGTTTTTGTCTATTATGATACCTAAATATTTGATTTGTTGAGTTTTAGTAATACAAGGACAGTCACAGGGACATTTAGTTTTGGACCATTGACCACAAGAGTGAGCTAATAATTTAAAAGTGTTGTCATTATGAGGTGAGTTACGGATTGAAAACGTTATGAATTGAGTTTTACTAGTATTAAGAGTGAGAGTATTCAGTGCCATCCAGTGACAAACCATATTAAAACCCTGCTGAGCAATTTCATATACCTCTTCCCAAGTGTCCCCGTAAAAAGTAAGCGTAGTGTCATCAGCATAAGATATAATTTTACAATTTGGTATATTCATATTACAGAGCTCGTTTATGTAGCAAAGAAATAATGTCGGCCCTAAAATACTGCCTTGTGGTACTCCGTAACCAATGCCACTTTCATTACTCATAACATCGCCTATCTTGACTTGCTGTGAACGATTTTGTAAATAATTTTGAAAAATATTTAACTGTGTACTTCTTATACCCAATCTGTTTAATTTTTCTATTAATTTTGTAGCTGAAACTGTATCAAAGGCTTTTTGAAGGTCAATAAATATGGTCAAACATTTTTTATTTTTATCTAAAGTCTCTACTATAAAATCAGTAAGCATATGTACCGCGTCTGATGTTGATTTTTGTTTCCTAAATCCAAATTGGGCATCAGAAATAAGGTTTTTGTCTTCGAGGTATTTAATTAGTCTACTATTTATAACTCTTTCCAAAAGTTTTGAAAGAGATGGTAGAATTGCGATGGGTCGGTAGTTTGGAAATACAGTCTCTTGCACCAGATTTAAAGATTGGTATGACAATAGATTTTTTTAGTCCGGTGGGAAATATCCCTTCGGATAAGCATCTGTTGAAAATATGAGTTAGTGGTGGAATAATGAAATCTTTTATGCACTTAAGCACCCTAGGGGAGATGCCGTCCCAACCAGGACCACAATCTGACCTAAGGTCTAGAATAAGTGTTTCGAGTTCTTCTTCGCTTGTCTTTAGAAGGACGAAAGAATCACAAGTTGAGGTGTTACTAAAGTTTAACTGGACAGGAGGACAGTTAGGTATTTTGTTTGCTAACTCTTCACCTACATTTGCAAAAAATATGTTGACTGAATTAGTTGATTCGAGAGGAGTTTGTTTGATTTTAAGGAGCTCTATAGGTAAGTTTTTAGGTTTATTTAAGTTATTTATGTTTTTTATTGCATTCCATATTTTCTTATTATCATTACCAGCTATTTTAATTTCGTTACTCTCATAGTTTCTTTTACATTTTTTTAGAATATCATTGCAATAGTTTCTATAGCGTTTATATGAAATTTTAAGAATATCGTTATTTGGTTCCTTTTTCAATTTGTAGTGCATTTTGTCTCTGGTTCTTATACACCTTAACAGACCTACTGTTATCCATGGTTTGATTGTGATTTTACTTCTAGGAATTCTTATATTGATTGAGTTACTTAAAATTAATCTATTTATAAGTCCAATAAAATCGTTCATAACCATATTCAAATTCTGATCAGTTCTATATAAAAGACTAAAATCTATCTTTTTACATGCGTCATGTAGGGTGTCAAAATTAATTTTATGTATGTGTTTTATTTGATTTTGCATGTGACAATTTTTTATATTTAGACAGAAGAAGATGGGCTCATGATCTGTAATTGATGATTGTAAAATAAAAGTATGCGAGAAATATTTAGTTTTTAGGATGACATGGTCCAAACAGCTGTTACCTCTAGTAGGTAAGTAATATGCAGGAATCATGCCGAAGTAAGATAAAACGTCTAGGTAGTTTGAACTTGTTTGGTTTAAGTCCGCTATATTTATATTTATGTCTCCCATTAATAAAATATTTTTGTATGACGAGAGCTTTTCTATAAGATTATGAAGTGATTGAAGGAAACCATCTAGTATAAGAAAGCTTGGGGGTCTATAAATGGCAATGATAGCAATATCATCATTTACTTTTATAATTAAACAGTTTGCCTCCAAGAAATTGGGTTCTTCTATTTTATAATTTAAATTGTTTTTTATTAATACAATAACACCGTCATTTTGGTTGTAATTTGACGTAGTGAAATAACTAGCATATCCGGGTATATTTGGTATGGTGCTAACATATGAGAGCCAGCATTCTGAGAGAATAATTATATCACAACTTAAGTTGAGTCTTGTTAGTAAAATATTTAAACTATTAAATTTTTTATTTATACTTCTAATATTTTGCTGTAGGATTTTTAGATACCTAGTAGGTTTAGATATTTGCGTAATGCAATATTCCGGTTCACAGCATTGAAGCTCTGTAGGTTCAAAGTTATCTAAATTATTTATATTATTTATAGCAGCGAATTTTAATAAAATAGCAAATTGGGTAACATGCAAATGGGTACGTGTAAACAGTTTTCAGGTAATGCTGATCTAGTACACAAGAGTGCAGTTTCATTTGTAAAGGTATGGAATTGGGAAAAAAATACGTGTTTTGTTGATTTAAGTATGCTTTTTTGTGTTGATATACGGAACCGATGTAAATATAGGATATTTTAGACATATGGCTATTTATAATTATCTGAAGTTTATAGAATGTGTATATGTATGCAGTATGTTTCGTTTGTATAAAATGTTGTAAAAAATCATGTATAAAAATATATGTGTATATAGTATATTTTGTGTGTATAATTTTTTGTTTACAAAAAAGTATAAAAATAAATGTGTATAAAGTATGTTTTGTGAGTATAATTTGTTGCAAAAAAATATATTTGTAAAAATATGTGTGTGTAGTATGTATTTTGCGTAAAATTTGTTGTAAGGAAGCTATAAAAATGTGGATTAAACATAGGAATAATAATATAAAGCCACATCTGCTCACGTAGTTTGCAGGCGTTTGAGGTCTTGTTCGTTTTTTAATCGTATCATTGCTTCACCTTCTTTTTGACGGAGAAAAATAGTTCCCGACGTGGCCCAGCAGTACTTGTATCCATTTTTTGCAGCGAAGTCCCTTGCAAGGAAGTGAAGCCTTTTCATGTTTGGTGTTAGGAATTCAGACACGTAAATTGTTGTAGGAGGACCGTCCACGTTTATATGACTAGTGTTGAGCCGGCTTCCATTATTCTCCTTGGTAAATGTTTTAACAGACCTTAAAATTTTGTCTTTTAAGAGAACCGAGGAAAAATCCACTATAATAGGTTTTGTTGCATCAGTTTTTGAGAAACCTCTATGGATGTTTCGAATTTCATAAGGCTCAAAATTGACCTTTAAGACGTCTCCAAGTGATTTTACCATATTAAGTAAGTCTTCTGGTTTTTCACTTTTGGAACATGGAATATTTCGAATTTCTATACAAGACGCGCGTGCATTTCGTTCCAAAAAATCTATTTTTCCCTCCAAGTTTTGAATATGAACTTTGTCCTCCTTTTTTTCATGCACTAGTTTATCATATTTTTGCCTTAGCTCCTCATATTGCTGGGACATAAATTCGATTGCCGATGAGATTTGGGTGTTTTGATCCCTAATAGTATTGACGGATTGTAACAGTGCGTCGTATTTTGCATCCTGCGACGCAGTCCATGTAGTAAACATGGCTTGTATCCTTTGCATAAAATAATCCATATCATCTCCTTGCTTTCGTTTTTGTGGTCTCATTGCAATATTTGCATCTCCCGATATATTTGGAAAAGATTGCGCGTGTTCAATAGTCGCTGTAGGTGTTTTCGGAGGTGAGTGTTCAATCGGCATTTTTATATTTCAAATAATATCCCTTATATAAAGTAATGCAAAATAAAAGTAGGCCTATTTAAACGGCAAAGGTGCGTAGCCGACGGCAGCGGTTATTAGCAGATGAGTAGCACAGCTATAGCAGCAATTAAGCGAGATGGTTATATTTTTTCTGCACGGGCTTGCTTGTGCGCAATGCTCGGGGTAGATGGGGGTAAATGGGCGTGGTTAACCTTTCCAGTTTCGCAGTGACACGGAGTGTTAGATAGCTATTTCGCTCACCCAGATGTTGCTGACCCGCTCGAGCACGCTCTTGCTTATTTCTGCACTCCTGGTATTTCACTCGGAATATTTGATTTAAAATTAAAATTTTATTTAAAATTCTTTAAAATAGTAGTTTCGTTCGTGCACGTCCGCTCGGTGCGGAATCCAAGAGGGGAGGGCCGAAAATACATTTTTCACCTTACTCCCATGTGACGGTAGCGAAACGGCCAAGCTACAAATTTTGACTACGGTGTGTAGAGTTTGTGAAGTTAGGGCTTATAGAGTAAGTGCATGTAGTTATAAGCTTGGCTCTACATGAGATCTGCTAACTTTTTGACAGTACGAGCCTTATGTCTTGGCGGCAACATTTTACATGAAAATGTTTTTGGTGGGATTTCACTTCTTTTTTTTTGTTTGAAATTTCCAAGTTTTATAATTTTTTTGTTGTTTGTGTACTAATACAAGCTTACATACCAAATTTCAGCTTTCTAGGACTTCAGGAAGTACCCTATGAGTTTTGATGATCAGTGAGTCAGTGACGAAATCGGGGTTTTTTAGATATAAATAAAAACTAAAGTATAAGAGCTATGTTATTGAAACTTAATATACTTAATAAGTTCACTATTGACATCATGTTCCGAGAATTTTGTTTATCTGGTATAATCCAAACCCAAGTTATGAGGGTTCAAAAAAACGACGAAGCGCTTCGAGAAAAGGTAGGTAGTGCCCTTTCGCTTCGCTTGGCTTTCTTGGCGGGGGGCACTCCCGTGCCCCCAGATTCTTTAATCTATGTTAATAGTTTGTCGATTAGTATTACTATCATAGAGAAATAAATTCATTTGTCTATGTTACTTGGTTATATTGGTAGAGTAATTGATTTTACGATGGATCAACAGATGGTAATTGTAAATAATCTTTATTTGGAAGTTTCTTCGACTTTTTATCAACTGTTTCGTTAACCGAAAGCTCAAGTTCACTGTAGGATTCGAACCCAGGACTTCGTCGACGTCATAAGTACTGAGCTATAATCTCCTTGAAGGGTATTAGTATTCATTATGCATTCCTCAAATAACTCGATTAATTTTTAGGATGTCGTGGGTAGAAGGGGTCGTTTGTCCCTATTTCTTTAGCATATTTTGGGTATTTGTATTTTAATTTTGTTTTGTTTGTAAGTATATAGCCACGCCTTTTTACATAAACATAATGATGAGGTAGTTTTAATAATGATATACAGGTCGTTGTTTTGGTCAGCGACGAGCGACTCAGGATCGATAATACAAATGATACTGGTGCTAAAAAAAATATAAAAAAAATACTTTTTTTTTTATTTAATAAAAATAAAAAAATTAAAATTTTGAAAATCATGTAATAAGCTAAAGTGTAGACATAATACTCAACGGGAGTACGAGGGAGTAAAGGGGTGGGGCGATGGCGGCTTGCGCCTAGCTCTAGTCTGTGCACGTGCTTAGTAACCATACTTTGCGGTAATTTTATTTCAAATTGAATAAGGTATTTCTCAACATATTTACAGTATTTAATGGAATTAAGTCCATTTTTGGGGAATATATATTTTGTACTACCGCTCCTGGGTCGCTTGTCGCCGACCAAAACAACACTCTGTATAATAAAAACGAGGTACCTATAAGTATATAAAAAAATATATAATTGCGTTTTAAACTGGGGGCCTACCACAAGCTCTTAAAACAAGGTTAAAATAACCTTATTTGTCTTTTGTCCTGTTTTGACGCCGGATGCCAAAGAGGGACAAAAGTCAAATAAGCTTATAATATACTCTGAAGACTGGGCGTAAAAGTCAAAATATGCGCCAAATAAAATAAACGTGCCATTACATACATGTTTGTATTATAATGAAAAAAGTGTGTTTGTACAAATTATGTTTTCAATAATTAAAATGAGAAATTCTCAAATAATGTTAAAACATTAATAAAATATCTGCGTGTCTAGGAACGCTTAGGAATTAATGACTGAATGACTTTCGATTTTGCTTACATTTTAAACGTTAGGCCATGTTTAGCTAAACTAAACATCGACATAGTTTTAGAGTATAGAAACTTAGACGCGGTTAGCAAAACTTTAAAACACTGTTTAGCTTAACAAGTGTTGAAACTATGTTCAGTTCTTCTTTTGTTGTAAGACCGAATATTTTTGTGAATTTCGATTTATTTTTTAATCTTTTACGACAAAGTGGGTAAACAAGCATACGGCTCGCCTGATAGTTAGCGGTTACCGTAGCCATATGAAAGCTTGCAACACTGGAGGCATCACTCACGCGTTACCGACCCTTCCTCCCTCCCCAATGAGCTCTGGCGACCTTACTTACGCGCAGGAACACAACATAAAGTCATCAAAATTTATCGAGGCCTCCGGAGACAAGCGGGCGGAGAGCTTTTTCCGCCAACGCGTCAGCTTGGCTATCCAAAGAGGAAATGCTGCTAGCCTTCTAGGAACCTTGCCGTTAATCGGAAGCAGCGGCAGACTTGAGGAAATTTTCTTTATATAGATTGTAATTTGTATATAGGAACATATTTATTGTAAATAAAATTTATGTAAACAAAGTTATTTGGCTGCGGTATTCTGTAAGGTGGAGGTCCCCAGTCGAGCTGCTCTTTGAGCGAATAAACGCTATGTTTTACCTCTTAAAAAAAGATGTCTACCACATTTTGGAACTCTAGTAGGTATTAAATGAAACAAAGATGTACAAAACTGATGTTAGATACAGTCCCATTCACCGGACCTTCATAAAATTTAACAGGCGTATTATTGTGTAACGGGTGAGAGAATTCTTGTTACAAGCCTTAAACCGTTCTACTCGTTTAAGAAACCGATCTTTGTAGGTATCTAAGGATAATACAATATCTAATAACCAGTGGAGACGAGGGAATTGCTATATTACGGCAACTCGCGGAGGACACACTGAAAAAATGGACTACAAGTGACTACAAAATTTTATTTAACAGTAACACAAAATTTTACGACCTATAACCTAAACAGAGTGACTTAACTAAACTTACCAGTAACAAAACTAGTTTTTGTTCGTTACTAAATTATTTGATTAAATGTAACTAAAGTTAGTTTCCCGACAACAAAACTTCAACTTACATAACTAGTTTTGTAGATCATTTTTTTCAGTGCAGAAATAGAAAACAAAGACCTGAGACTCAAAAATTGATTTTATTGGACATATATTTTCAAATTATGCCTTATCTATAAATCTTTTAATACCCAGGCTAATTGTGTACACAACCAATAGTTTTTTTATTTGTGACTGTATAAGAAAACACATTTTCTGAACAGCGGAAAGGGTTTATCTATGCGAAAGGGGTGAAGATTACATTAGGTATAGACTATATTAAAAAGTTACAGCTGAAAATGAATTACTCAAAGAATTCATACCAAATTTTTGGTTCTTTAAATTTATTGAATTCAATTTAGAGTTAAATTAAAATACAAAAAGAACATATTACAATCCAAAAAAAAATATTTATAAATTACTAGCTGTCCCCCGCGGTTTCACCCGCGTTCCCGGGATAAAAAGTAGCATATGTCCTTCTCCATACCATAGGCTATATGCATGCAAAATTCATAATGATCCGTTGAGTAGTCGAGGCGTGAAGGCACAAACAAACAAACAAACTCGGCTATAGTTAGGAAGTTAGGATGAATGTCAAAATATCACAAGGAAGTCGTGTACTTTACTGGATATACTTTTCGTTACAACGCTGTATTGTATATTTTGTACATACTTATTTGTTGAAATACAAAAATAACTTTACCTTAAATTATGAGTAACATGATACGATAGGCAACATCTCGTCTTATTAATGGTGAATGATGGAATAATCCTGATTTAATGCTTGTTTATGTAACCATTGATAAGGTTGTGGAGCACCCTTAAGCCAAAACCTTCAAAGATGTTCCTTTATATATATCCTTTTAAAATAATAACTGAATTGAGGACATTCCTCTCTTATTACCAAAATAATTGTGTGATACAATACACATCTCATATAGCCGAAACTCGATCTTATAGTTAAATTAATTTAAATTCACATACTACAATAAGACGTGTTTCAAACAGACATACCCAATTATGCAAAGAGCGACAACGATCCAAATAACCTTTCATTTGCGAAATAGCGAGATGCTCTTAGTAAGGAATAAAATGAGCAAATCAGAGTTACATTGTGTGCACAATTTTGCAATATGTTTTATGTAAATTAATGGTGTTTTCCAAGCAATTTGAATTGAGAAATCATAAATTATCCAGTTATTTAATAATACTTTGTTTATTCGTTGTAGCTGGTTACTAATCTTACCATGCTTTAGCGTTGTCTTTGCCTTATATAGTATCTTTTAGATCTTTTATAATTGCTTCATGCGCAAAGTCAGAGTTACGTAGTAACTATTTAGTAATCTGTGGTCAGAGTCCCGCGGTTTATGCGTAATGTCGAACTTCATAGCGATTTAGATCCCACCATAGCACAGTACTTCAAAGCAGCCTCAAAGAAGCATTCCGTCTTTGACAAATTCCGTCATCAGCCAATCCCTTGCTGGTAAAAGCTGTCAATAAATACTCCAATCTCGGAATAACTTTATCCTAGATACATCCTCTTAGATCCTGGCCTCATCACAGTCGCCCTGACTAGTCAGTCAAATGCAGTACGACCTCTAAATTCTACGAAAACTCTTTACTTATTACGGGCCCCGATAGTGGTAGTGGCATAAAAGACTGGACGAAATGAATACCCAGAAAACATTTCATACGTGAGTAAAATTGAGGGGCAGGGCTCGTTTACATTTGGGAAAAATAATAAAAAAAAAACAACTAGGTACTAACTTACAGGAAAATGTTACTCTACTTAGGTTAGGACCTAACTGTGCTTAAGTGTAAAAGATAATAGAGTATTTTATTGATACCTATTAACCGATCGAACGATCATTCATTTAACGATACACCTACAGCTACAATATAAAATATTATGTTCTTCTTTATTGCACATTACAGATATTTAGTCCAATTCCGGTATATTTTTGGCGAATGGAGTTGATAAGCGATCAATAAACCTTCCAAACAATAAAAAATCTGTATCTGTTCGATTCAATTAAAAGGGATCAGGTGAGTACCTACTACAAAATACTCTACCATCGTGCAAAATTGTTAAATATTAGAGAGAAGATAGCGGTATAAATATGTAAATCAGAAAGTTTACTTTTTTCCTCCATTGAAATATAAGACACCGGGAGAATTTCCACTCGCACATTGTCGACAGCCCGCTTTGAGGACACAACGCTTCGCTTCTTCATTCCTTATGTGAACAGCAAAGTAGTGGAACTCTCTCCCGGGGCCTGTGTTTCCCGACATCTTTAACCTAGATGTCTTCAAGGCCAGAGTGAATAAGCATTTTCTTGGTTAGCGTGCTACATTCTCGGCTTTCGGACTCCTGGGGTCAGTCGAAGGCCAAACGCAAGCCCATAATAGTTTATTAATACATAAAATAATAGTACATTATGATACGTGTGCAAAGTTGGTCATTACACACGAGATCCTCTGTGGTATATGGGAACCTAGGGCCTAGCCGCATCATTGACGTTTTTCTTGCGAGGACAAAAATCAGACTTACCTATCATAAAACTGTGCAGTAATGTAAAGTTAAAAGCACAAGTGCGTAATAAGCTACATTATGAATTGATTTTAAAAACGGAGTAATAAATGTCACTTTACGAGCAAGTGTGTTGAAAAATAAATAACATAGTTACCTATTTATAAAATGATCTTGGGGTAAACCAAAGGTTACATGAAAGAAGGAAAATCAAATAGGTATATTCAAGATCCGTTACCTAATCAACTCAGTACCGTATGATGGAGGATAATTATTATAGATAATAGGGTAAGGGACATATTTTATTCATCAGAGGCTGAAACTGACAAATGTGACTGACATATAACGAATTACTATCAGTAACTCTGAGTAATTTGTTCTCTTTGACACTGGCAGGGTTTATTCACAAAATAGGTCATGAGTTTGCAGTTTTATTGCTATCTATATGAAAATGACGATGATGAGCAGAATAAATTAATGGATAATTTCTGATAGCATTTTAGATCTTATTATTGCAAGACTGAAATACGAGCTCTATTACTGTACAGTAAACGAGGTTACTGTAAATGGAGAGTTTATTTGTTTATACCGATTGCAGAACCGAAGATCATAGACCGGGAGATACTAGCACAAATTTCCTGGCCATTTGTACCAGTATGGCGACCAGTCAGGGGTGTAATTACGTAATGACGAAAAGGAAAATGATGGTCAAAGCGCTGGTACCGGCGGCCCAATCGCGTGGGCGTTAATCGCACCTTTGCGGTGGTATGGCGGCCATTTGGAATCGTCGGAAAAGTATGGCATGGTGATTTTCGTGAAAGACTACTCGCCAATGATTAGCTATGCAAAAATTAGCCTGGTACAAGATGAACAGAGACAAATCAAAGTGCGACCAAAGAGATTTGTATGAGAAAACTAAAAACTAGTTTTGTGTAAATGGGGTATCATACCCAGGCTACACGCTCCGTCTTGCATGGAAGTAAGATTATGTGTGTGGACGGCAAGACGTTAGCTCGTGCATGCCCGGAAGAGCGGCTTGTGCAATCGTTGACATGCTTAAGAGGACTCAATTCGTCATACTTTTCATACAAAACCTCTGTACTTATTATGGCGTTGTTAAACATTTTTCGTTAGATGTTTTGAACAAATTAGTATCTTGTGCACTATATCTAGCCGTGTATCTAGGCGTAATTAAAAAAAAAGTGTGAACCAAATTCAGTCAAAGCCTCCGAAAAACAGCGTTTTTGCCTGAACTTTGGCCATATCTAATGTACCTATAAATTGTAAAAGTAAAGAAAGCACTTAGATACCAGGCTTGCAAATGTATTGGAGATTCTAAATAACAAACTTTTTTTTCACAAACTTGTAAGATTTTTTCACAAGAAGTATACTCCTGGAACAAATTTTATGAATGCGAAATCATGAATGACGACCTAGCGAAGCGGCCGCGAGTGATCAGCGGAATTTACCGACTGATAACCGACGGCTCTGATGCTATCTCTCTTTTTTCGCAGTCAAACATTACGTTGGATGAAACAACAAGCTTTTAGACTATGCTCGCGTTGAAGTTGCGCTGGCCACAGAGGGCCGCGGCCGCCTTAAGTTTTGCATGCGCAATTTTGGTTTGCATAGTTTTGACTTGAGCGTGTGGCTGGTCATTGAAGCCACGCTTCAGTCTGGCAAAATTGTTATCGACGACACACGTATCAAAATGTGATGTGAATGTGAGCTCTCAAAATGCTATGAGGTTTGCATAGTCTAGTTTGCACATACTTACTTGCACGTGTAGTCGCTGTACAGTATTCCACCTTTTTTTTGTAGACATTCGTAAAATTTTCAAATGCGCATGCAAGAGCGTGTAGGCGTAGCCGGCCTATAATAACTATCATAATAACTATCTTATAAATTTTCAGAAAACCTTTTATTCTGAGGTATATCAATTTCATTTGACGATGAATTTTTATATTAATCATACCGATTTGGACCTAGACGAAAATCTAGAATCGGACCCTGAATACGTAATGATGTGCTGGAATTTGATTACATTTTCAGTCTATTCAAACTTCATATCTATGGAACTTTCATGATTAAACTTTGCCGATTGAAAGGAACTCAGCGAGAATAACTGAATAATAATAATATTTGAAAACTATTAATTCATCGACGATTAAGTTGAATATTTTAGGTATATTATTGCATTATTTTATAAACTTAATTATTAACTGGAATAGGGCACGTTCGGGAAATTTCTAAGTTGTTAAGTCTAAAAGGGTAAAAAAGAATCCTTATGTATATTAAGGCGGCCCTCTGTGGCCGGCACAACTTCAACGCGAGCATAGTCTAAAAGCTTGTTGTTTCATCCAACGTAATGTTTGACTGCGAAAAAAGAGAGACAGCATCAGAGCCGTCGGTTATCAGTCGGTAAATTCCGCTGATCACTCGCGGCCGCTTCGCTAGGTCGTCATTCATGATTTCGCATTCATAAAACTTGTTCCAGGAGTATACTTCTTGTGAAAAAATCTTACGAGTTTGTGAAAAAAAAGTTAGTTATTTAGAATCTCCAATACATTTGCAAGCCTGGTATCTAAATGTTTTCTTTACTTTTACAATTTATAGGTACATTAGATATGGCCAAAGTTCAGGCAAAAACGCTGTTTTTCGGAGGCTTTGACTGAATTTGTTTCACACTTTTTTTAAATTACGCCTAGATACACGGCTAGATATAGTGTACAAGATACTAATTTGTTCAAAACATCTAACGAAAAATGTTTAACAACGCCATAATAAGTACAGAGGTTTTGTATGAAAAGTATGACGAATTGAGTCCTCTTAAGGCTCGGTTTCAATAATTTACGGACCGGTATCGGTTAAGATTTATTAAAATTAAGACCCTTATATCTTTACTAATAATGAAGCAAAGACCTCAAAGCTTTGCATAGCAGACCCTCCCATATGGAAGTAGCTATCACAGGTAAAATTTGCTTACGAAATGATCAATATGCCCAGTTTGGCAATAAAAAAACCTACCATTGGTAAGCAAAACGATTCGATTTTGTTTATTGAAACCGGGCATAAGTATACATCTGTCTATCTTTCTTATCGTTTGTCCGTCTGTCACAGTTGTATATTTCAGCAACCACCAATGCAATCGATTTAAAATTTGCAATTGTTTCAAATATTATTGCAATTGAGAAACTTCTATTATTTTATTATATTTATTATTATTATTATTTTATTTGAAAAAACGGGTCAAAATGGGGACCGAATTTCAAAGTAGGCCCTTAAGTTTAAGTGGGGTAAAATATGGAAGGGCTTCATTTGTAATTCCAAAATAGGTTTTTATTTTCTGTTATATTGCGTAGTTTTTGACTTATGATGAAAAATGACAAAAAAAACTATGTCTAAGGAAAGTCGGAACATGTTCGAAATCCTCGGTTCAGACTCAGATTCGCACTTGGGCGGGTATTATTTTTTATGAACTTATGAAATTATCTTGCTACGACGAACGAACTACAAAAGCTAGCAGAATTAAATATTTATCAATACCATCGAAGCTAATTTGGCGTTAATACATTTAGTTTGTATAACTCTCTATACGTATTTGTACGCGCGTTGTGACGCGCGTGTTTATTTATTTGGATTACTGTTCGTTATTTATTGTGGTCGTTAAGAGTCAGTGCATAACTTGGGGTTAAATTCGTGCAAATATTTAAATGTGCACATAATTTGATCAACATAATCCAATTGATGTTTAATTATCGATACGTATACAGGGTGTTGTTTTGGTCGGCGACAAGCGACCCAGGAGCGGTAGTACAAAATATATATTCCTCAAATATGGACTTAATTCCATTAAATACTGTAAATATGTTGAGACATACGTTATTCAATTTGAAATAAAATTACCGCAAAGTATGGTTACTAGGCACGTGCACAGACTAGAGCTAGGCGCAAGCCGCCATCGCCCCACCCCTTTACTCCCTCGTACTCCCGTTGAGTATTATGTCTACACTTTAGCTTATTACATGATTTTCATTTTTTTTTTTTTTTTTTATTATTAAAAAAATAAAGTATTTTTTTATATTTTTTTAGCACCAGTATCATTTGTATTATCGACCCTGAGTCGCTCGTCGCTGACCAAAACAACGACCTGTATTAATTAGTATGAGATGAGATTAGATGACTGACATTGACTTATCTGGGATTATTTTTAAAGGGGGGCTGGCCCCTATAAACGATGGTAGATGTGTCGATACTTATAGTATCCTAAGGTAGGCAGACATTGATGACATTGCACCCATGCGAAGGCGGGGCGGGTCGCTAGTAAGCCATAAAGTGGATCAAAATTGTTCTAAACTAACTACAACGACCCGGGCAAAGCCGGGCCGGGTCGTTAGTAACAAATAAAGCAAAGTTCACTTCAGATTACATTACATAAATGCTGAGCACCCACCTACTGTTTCTGGCCGCGTCTCAAATGAATCTTGTTGGAAACATACCAGATGTGCAGAACGTGGGCATCGCGACTGAATTCATATTTGGTTATTAAAGTAATGGTTACACTCAGTGTGTATGTATTGATGTTATTATTAAAGCAGGATTCTTAATGTCTTTATTACTGCGACTAAATGTTTTAATACGATTAAAAGATAATGTAACCTTTTTAAAAGTAGGTACATATTATTAGGTAGTTTTTAACTTATACACTTATCTACAGACGACATCGACCGCCCGCCAGTACCAACTCTATATTTCAGGAAGCCATTATTGGTAATAAAAAGTTTTTCAACTTTCATATCATAAGTAATTTTAGGGGTGATTTGCATCGATATCATTACTATTAGTGCTTTTGATATTCTTTTATATTTGACGTTCCAATTTTAAAGAGTATTGCAGTGCACCAAGCTTTTATGTGAGCTTTTTTGAATAAAATCGGATTGAATTTTTAAACATTTTTATTTGTCTGTTCCGGTTCATAGCTAATGTTATAAGGAGACATGCATTTTCATTCATATTGTTTATTTGCATTCTACAATATCAATATTAAATTTTAGGTTGTAAAAAGTGGTATTTCTGTATGTAAACACTGAAAAAAATGATCTACAAAACTAGTTATGTAAGTTGACGTTTTGTTAACGGGAAATTAACTTTAGTTACATTTAATGAAAAAATTTAGTAACGAACAAAAACTAGTTTTGTTACTGATAAGTTTAGTTCACAAGTCACTCTGTTTAGGTTAATGGTCGTCAAATTTTGTGTTACTGTTAAATAAAATTTTGTAGTCACTTGTAGTTTATTTTTTTCAGTGAAGCCAAAAAAATTGATAAAAAATAACGACACAAATTCAAATATTATGTAATTTAGGATTTTTTTATTAGATACCGACCTATTTATCATTAATTGAATTCATGTTTTGAAACAGAACGTGAGTAATTTAATTTGTATACAAATGAGGGAGCAATACGTAATATTTCGGCTCTGTTGTTGAATAATGAGATACGTATGACACCCGCGCGGCGGGGGCCATCCCTACGTGACAAATGTGTGAGATAAGCCCTTGTGAAGCGGCTTGAGGTGACGACAGCAATTTGCTAAAGGACAGGAGAATATGAGACGCTCTAATTGTTGGAAAATTTCCAAACCTGGGCCAGTAGACAAGATCGTTGTCGACAATTATTATCGTTAGTAAACGATCAACCTTTGTATGGGATTGACATTTCAAATCGAATTGTCACGTGATTTTTAACAATCTCTTATTGTTTTTTTTTCTTATTGTTTGTTTTTCTTATTGTCGACAACCATCTTGTTTAGGGGGCCTGTTTGTGTATTCAATACTTGGAACATACATACAAGCTGTTAGGGAAACAGCTACCATGGTGGGGGCCGAGAGTTTACTTCTTTATCGTGAAATATCGAAACGCCTGGTCGAAATTGAAAACTTGGCAAGGCCGCCTATATTCTGGGTACGTTGCCTTTTGAAAGTGATTTTTTCATTTAGATTAGTTTTACGATTTTACTTAGGTTTAAGTTTGCTGTTAATAGTCATACGAAATAAATTATTATTTGGAAGGAATATAGTACCTAACTCAAGAAGTAATTTTTAACCGACTTCGAAAAAAGGAGGAGGTTCTCAATTCGGTTGTATTTTTTTTCGTTTTTTTATTTTTTTATTTTATTATCTTTGTTACTTCATAACTCCGTCATTTATATCGGTTACGATTTGGAAAATTATTTTTTTACTTGAAAAGGTACACTTCTTGTTTGTCCCATTGTCATCAGATCAGGATTTGATTACTTCTTAGTTTACTGAACACAGACCAATTATATTATTTATTACGCACAAAAAGCATTTATATTTCACTTTATTTCGTTGTTGCTATTTTCGTTTGCCGATGGTGCTGATTATGTTGTTTCCAACTAAACTAATTTTAGTCTCACTATGTCCCTTTCTAACAAAGAACATAAGAAGAGGATGTAAGAAATTTTGACCTGTCAAATTAGTCCAATGCTTGTTTTCAATATAAATTTAGTCGCCATCTATCGCGGTTACGTCTAAATACCCGCAAATAAAGACGGCAAAGACTAATTTATATGTTGTATCCCTTTTCAATAATGTTCGTAAGAAAGAGATGTGATGTGACTAAAATTAGTTTAGTGCGAATTACAACAGAATCGGCACCATTATTTACAAATTTTCATCAAAATAACTTTAGTTGTTTATCTGTGAAAGTATGGTATGAATAGGTTTCCAAATCGAGTAATGACACCTTAAGAGGAAAGGATGGCTGCATGAAATTTGAAAAATTGGTATTTATTATTTAACAAAACTATTGCTGTCGCACTGTTGCTGGGATATAAATGTATGAGGGACGATAGAGACAACTGCAGCTTGGATCGATTATACTTATTTAAAATAGACGAAATCGCTATTTCGTAATCCCCAGTTTCCTCCTCCAATACTGGATCGTTTTATTTAATTTTTTTTCAAGAATATAATAAGAAGGGCTTTGGCTATGTATGTCGGTTTTCCTTTAATTTTTTTATATTCGTCAAATTTTTTTGCTGGACGTCTGATAAGGGCAGTAAAAATGGTCAGTTTTTGACATTTTAGAAGGCTCCTAATTCATTTATGGAGAAAAACACAACAGAAAGACATACAGTGTCACCTACAGATTGCATGGTAAAATAATCATAGCTCTAGTGTCACTATCCAGAGAGGAAACTGAGGATTACGTTTGTATGGAACAAACGCCACCAGCGCTTCCTCTTAAGGATACAATATATATGAAGTATCTAGAATGCAAAGCAATAAATGTAGCCTTAAGTTGCTTTTCGTACCAAACAAGTTCACTAAACGCATTTATTTGAATCGTTTCCCGTTCTACCCATAAAAGTAGCACTTTGTATGGAAATTCTTTGCGTTCCCACCTTTTCACACAAGGACCCAGCCTTCAAAATCTGAAAGAGTTGAAACTATTCTGAGGTAACATATTCAAAGTAGTTTTTGGGTCACATTGATGCAAAATATTGTATTTATACGTACTTTTAGTGGAAATTCACGGATAATTTCCATGAGATTTTCTGGTAAATAGTGAATAGTGCAAAAACAGTGATTATCATAGAGATTGAATATTAATAGAGCATTGCACTAGAGTATGTGCCGTGACACAGGTATGTTCAACGTTGCCTTGAAAAAAACTGCATATTTAACAAACAAATATAACTTAAACATAAGAAAGTATACGACATACAAACACTTCATAATGTAAGAGATAAAATAACTAAACTTATTACCACCACCGCCACCGAATAAGTAATGGAAATTGATATTCCCACTGACTAGTCTTCGTTTGTTGAATTTGAGATAACACTGCGTAAAGCTACGATTTAATTTAGACTAAAGGGTAACATAATAATGACTGCGTAGAAAAGAGACGCTAAGATTTTAGACTAAATGGTAACATAATATGTTATAAATGAAATAGTAGTAAAGCAAAATGTTCTTTTAATAAATTAAGTCTGATAGAGCACCAGTGAAATTGCCTAGATCGATTTTTCACCTCCAAAAACCCCCATACATATACAGGGTGTTGTTTTGGTCGGCGACAAGCGACCCAGGAGCGGTAGTACAAAATATATGTATATTCCCCAAAAATGGACTTAATTCCATTAAATACTGTAAATATGTTGAGAAATACCTTATTCAATTTGAAATAAAATTACCGCAAAGTACTAGTAGTAGTGGTTACTAGGCACGTGCACAGACTAGAGCTAGGCGCAAGCCGCCATCGCCCCACCCCTTTACTCCCTCGTACTCCCGGGCTTATTACATGATTTTCAAAATTATTATTTTTATTATTAAAAAAAATAAAGTATTTATTTTATATTTTTTTAGCACCATTATCATTTGTATTATCGACCCTGAGTCGCTCGTCGCTGACCAAAACAATGACCTGTATACATTGTTCATTTAATAGTATAGGATAATACTTTATAAGAATTTGATTGGACGTTTAAGGATGCTAAAGAAAAATAGGTCGAATTTACAGAGATCGGTATTTTTCTATATTAGCAAAAATACGTTTCACCTGCGAACAGTAAAACTAACTCAAATGAAAATATAATTAATACTAGAGAGAAAGTAGCAATCAAAACAATGAATAAAGAGGCATTCAGTTAGCATCCAGTTAATTAACTCTGCAGTCTATTTAAAGAGTAATTTATACCTAGGAAAAACACTCTGGGAAACGCCTCTCTAAATGTTCTAATTCTCATCTTACGAGGAAATGCATTCACCATTCGAGTGCTGTGTAGTCAAAGCCTGATTTCTATTTGCGGTGCTGGCTCCGAATAAATCAGATGACCCAAATATGATGAACTTGCCGACTATATTACCGTATTTGCTTAACTAGCGATATGTACTCATATAGCTATGATATATCTGGGTTGTTTTAATAATGTTGCATCAGTGAGTGACAATCTTATTCGTTATTAATTGTTATTATTTATTTATTATACGCATAATTTTAACAAAAAAATATTCTATCAAATTGTATACAGCGTGTTATTTAAATAACTCGAAACTTCAGACACCCCAGCAATTTCTATTATTTCCATCAGTATTGTAAGGACGATGACCGTTTTAATATGCATAGTTCAAAAACTGCCTGGACCAAAAGCCATGTATGGTGCATTATAAAGCATAAAATACCAGCATTTTGAATTTGTTCTTCGTTTTTCATTTATACAGCGGATTTTTGTATATTTAATCCATGTACATAAAAAAATCAGGACGGAGTGTCGCCTTATACATATGAAGTGAAGCACCCCAAGTAAGCCGGGCCATCTCGTGAATACAAGCCTCACACACACATGTATACCATAGTAAGCCGATTGTTTGTCATTCCGCATTGAGACGTCGACAGTTACAATAAGGCTCAGTATCACTTGTGCCTGCTTGGGCCAGTACTGATTTTACTCAAACATACAAACAAATCACAAAAAAAAAGAATTACCGCATTCAAACATTTTATAAAGCTTATCTGAGCTTAGCCGGGAATCGAACTTACACTCTACTACTTTTTGTAGTTTTAATACCGACGGAACTCTAATTGAGCGTGTCTGACTAGCTTAACTGGTAATTTTTATGTATTTACCCTATGTACATCAAAACTGTACGGGCGGCGCAGAACCTCGGGTATACAATAAGTCTCGAAAGACGAATGCGCGAATCGTGAGGTCCCGTTTCCCGTACTTATGCTGTGCGCTGGATTGCCAAGGGCGAAGTGAAAAGCCGTATATGGTCGTTATTTATCTGTTATTTATTGAACTGGTTACTTAATCTATGACAATCTGTCTTAATGGATACTTCTTGATGTTCAACTGTGACAATCTGTCTTAATAAATACTTCTTCAAATTTGTTGTACTTAGATGATTTTCTTATTCAAAATGTCGACAATTGGTGCCTGATGATACGCTGATACGTTTACTTTGCCGCTACTATGGCATCTGCCTTACTATATACCGATTTGGTATTTACTTAGCCGCTACTATGGCAATCTGCCTTACTATTAATACTTGGTAGAAGGCTAAACATGGCATCTGCCTTACTAGTAGGTACTGTCCTGTTACTTTACTATGACATCTGTCTGACTACTACTCCTTGTAGTTGACTTGTTGCTGTACTGGAATCGAATGATCGGATGCCAAAAATGCTTCCCTTATATACAAATTTATCTAGAGAAAAAACATATCTTTTCCTTGTCTTTTCTAAGTGCATTTCGATGACCTCTCTGTCTAATTTATATCGCGGACCTTGTTGACAAAATTAAAATCTGCAAAGCGTCGTCCGCAGGTGTTCGCTACTTTTGCCGAGTTTCATAAGGGATAGTTCCATTGTTTGTTTACTTTCTTATTTGTATGAGATTATATTAATTAATGATTTATCTACTGTTTTTATCGAATTCTAATTAAATCTGTTTATCCTTATCAGGGTGTCATTCAGGGCTTTGAATGTGCTTATTAGCTAGAAGTTAGGTACTTAGTACGTGGTAAACAAATGTTTTGCACATATTAGTGCTTGTATCAAATTTCTAATTGTTTACTTATTCTAACATGATTTCAATCGGTTATCTTTATTACAGGGTTGATTCCTAGATCAACTTAGGTACTAAACATAAGTACTAGCTTACTTATTCTCAGATTACTACATGGTTTAGGGTTTTTACCCAATAACTAGATTTTTATCTAGGTTACGACAATTTAGGTTCTGACCTAGGTTCTATTAGGGTTCAAATGTTCTTTATTTATTATAATATCTTAACTATGGGTACTAATTTAACGCTCGGGAATAAATCTTTAATTTTCCTTATTAGCTAACTTAAAATATCGTAAATAACATAATATTCGTAAGTGTCCCGAACATTTCTCCCGCCGTTCTTCGACTACTGTGTCGATGAAGACTTCTCCGGTTGAGGGACCACTGGCTCGGTGGGCAGGATGATCAGTTTCTTGGTGGGACGCCGTAGTGTTCCGCTTCTGGTGCGCACGTCGACAGTTCGCACGATGCCATCAGTTCCGGGGTAGACTGCTTCTATGATCCCTCGTGGCCAGGTATTGCGAGGCAGGTTGTCGTCGGCGACTAATACAACGTCTCCAGTCTTGATCTTTGGACCCTTTCCGTGTGGCTCCCGCCGGTATTGTAAGTCGGGGAGATATTCTTTCATCCATCTTGCCCAAAATCGGTCAGCAAGATGTTGTGAAGCTCGCCAATGTGTTCTGCCGATGAGGTTCTTTTCATCGAAGGTGCCTGGTGCCGCTGACCCGCCAAGAAGAATGTGGTTGGGGGGTCAGCGTTTCTTCCTCAGGATCTGTAGACACGTGCGTGAGGGGACGACTGTTGACAGTTTCTTCTTATGCGGCATAGCAGGCATCGGTGGACCATCATCTTTGTGACTGGACGCAGGCGCAGAATCAAAGAAGTGTTGGCGGCATTAGTTTATTGTTGCCTCTACGCCGGCGTGCAGCAGCTGTCTGTGGGTGTATTCAATCCACAGCTTGGCAGTCTCCGCTTGTGTCCGCTTGGTTTCCGCTTTTTCTTGTTTCGTTTCCAATCAGGATCTGCCTCTTTGTTCTTCAGCGTGCGTTTGTAACGTGCTCGCTGTTTAGTTCGTCTGCACAGGTGGATGAACTGTAAGACTCTGGCTGTAGCGCGGTGATAATGTTCCCACTTAGAGAAACGGGCGCCGTCAGGAACGGCGTGGTTCAGCTTCGGTTTCTCGCGCTTCTCGATGATGTTGAGAGTCTTCTCTTCACCCGTCAGTTCCTTCTGTGTAGGTATCTCTGTTGGCCAGGTACTCGGGTCGTCCATTAGGACTTCTGGTACGTCGCGATTTGCAGCATCAGCGACGTTGAGTTTCGTGAGTACTTCTGGCAGCGACTGCAGCAAATCAGGATCCGTCAGAGGGGTGTCGTTATGTGAGACTCCCTTCGTTTTTGCTGCAGCATCGTGGACTATTCTGATGTTCCCCGGCGTTATCGGATTCATCATGACGAAACGAGGTAGGTAACATGTTTTCCTTTCTATCTTCGCCGTTGGAGCCGGTTCAGCGTAGTCCTTTTCAATCAGAGCTGTCATCTGTTTTTCATCTTTTTCTTTCAGCTCTGGATGTCTGTCGATCTTCTTTTCTGTGGTGATAAGCGTCATCGCGTTGTCATAGTTGCATGGCATCGCGATGTTGTCATTCTTCCATAGGAGCGCCGACTGGTACTGTCCGTCTTCTGTTCTGGTTGTGCACTCATCGAGTATTTTGAGTGCACGTTGTTCCGGATCAGTCTGTGGCTTTTTCGGTGTGATCTTCAACGCCTCGATCGCAAAGTGATGTTTCAACTGTTCACCCATGTTCTCTTCCATCGTGAAGTAATGAACGAAGTCGATGCGTTTTCTCAGCGACTTTGTGTGCGCGCCATGGAGAACCCAGCCAAGTGGAGTGTGTGATCCGATTGGCTGGTTCTTCTTTCCTTTTCTGACTTCTGAAGCTAGTAGCAGGTTCCAATTGTCTTGACCGATGAGTATCTTGGGCTTGGCTTCGATGAATTTCAAAGCTTCTTGTATATCGATCAGATGTTGGCAGTCATTCAGGTCTTTGTCGGTGACTGTCTGTGTTGATAGCTTCAGGTTGTTAATGGTGCGCGCGTAGATCTTGTGCTGCTGGTTTGCACCCTTGATGGTGATGGCGATGCGTTGCGATGATGAAGCAGGTACTTCTGCTCTTCCTATGGCTTCGATGTGCATTGGCTGGCAGGGTCCATAGGCACCGACTGTGTTTGCTAAGTCGGTGTCGATCAAAGTTACAGTTGACCCGTCGTCCAGCAGTGCATGTGTGTTGACTTCTCCCGCCGGTCCGGAAATCTGTACAGGCAGTACTTTCAAGTACGTCTGGGATTGTACAGGCAGCCAAGTTGAAGTGACTATTTCTTTTTCGTTATTGTCACTCTTTTCCTTTTGTCTCTCGTAGTGAAGTAAGTGGTGATGGCGATATGGGCATCCGTTGACGCTGCATATGAGTGGCTTGCAGTTGTGCGTTCTGTTTCTGTAGCGTAGACATCGAAAGCAGAGGCGGTGTTTCTTTGCAAGATCCCATCTTGAGTTGATGTCAGCATCGCGGAACTTCTCGCAGTCTGGCGGCGAATGTCCCTCTCGTTCACATATACTGCATCTGTATGGCCTCTTATCAACGTTCGCACTGGCGTTCAGCGTACGTTGATTGCACTTGAATGGAGTGCGCGCGGCTGGGCCTGCATGTGAAGTCGAGGTTATGTCTTCTACTTGAGCGTAGGGTGCCCATAGTTCCACTTCTCTCTCGAGGAAGCGAGTGAGCTTGAGCAGGTCGGCTTCCTCTTTGGGCTGTATGGCGGAGAAATCGAACCATCGATATCGAAGTGTCGGTGTTAGCTTATCAATGGTAATCTTCGTCAGCTCTGGATTGTAGAGATATGCAGTCTTGTCCAGAGCACGAAGAGTTGCCACTATGTTCGTGACCTTGCTTGACAGGATGCAGAGGTCCTTTGATGAATCGGTAAACCGTGGCAGGTTCCGAAGGCGTTCCATCTCAGCGAGGGCGATTGAGTCCGGTCTTCCAAAGCGGGACTCCAGTGTCTTCAGTACTTCATTGGGATTGGCGCTGTTGATGAGCAGGCTCTCGACGGCTTCCCTTGCTCGTCCTTTGAGTGCACGTCGAAGTCTGGTCATGTTCTCTGTATCCGAGAAGTCAGCTGCGGATTCGAAATAAGCTGTTCGGAATGATAGCCAATCTTGGTGTGCCCCGGTGAAAGCAGGTAGTTCAAATCTGTAACGCGACGGCATTGGGCGTTGACCTGCTTTCACGGCAATAGTGATCGCTGAAGCTAGCTCGCTAAAATCAATTCTTTGTTGCGCAGAGTACGGGGTGATGGCAGCTTCTGTTCCCGTCGGTTTCTGTGCTTCTGGTCTCTGAGGGATTCCTTGATTACCCTGTACAGAGTGCTGAGGGATTCCTCTATTACCCTCATCGATGTCTAACGATGTTGACTGCTGTTGAGTCATCTGTGTCTTCGAGGTGGCGCCCGGGTGCACGACTGGATGCGTAGCAGTGGATGGATATTGTTCCGCGACAGGTGCGGCGTTTCTATTCGGTTCCATCTCTCGGGGCTCTGGCTGTTGATGAGGTACATTCGAAATTGCAAGTAGGCGCTGACTCTTGTCTAGCCATGTGTCCACCCTCCTGGCAGTGGATTTGATGGACACGGATCCTACGTCGTCATCTTCGGATTCTATTTGTTCTATGACGGCGAGGCGAGCTATTGCTAGTTCAAGTTTCAGTCTTGCTATCTCTTCTTTGGCCAGAGCGATGCGGCGCGCTCGTTGACTTTTCGTTGACTTAGTGTTCCTGATGGTGCTGCTTGCGGTTCGGTCATCAGGAGCTTGTTCTTGATTGATTCCAGTTTCTTCGTTAGCAGTAGTAGTCGTAAACCCCGAAGTTAGGGTGGCTTCAGTAGCAGTGGCAGAACGACTCGACGATGGTGCGGCAGTAGGGGCAGTACTGCCCGCTGAGACGGCAGTGGTGGCGGCTCCGCTCGTTGTGGTGGCAGCAGTAACGGCGGTTGTGGCGGGATCTTGTACAGGTGCTGGCGGCTGCGTGTCGCCATCGCGACTCTGCGATCCTCCTCTTGTGGCGGCTGATCTGGTGCCGACCATGGCTGCGACTGTTCAGGGTCTTGGAATATCCGGCTCGAAGGACCAAATGTACGGGCGGCGCAGAACCTCGGGTATACAATAAGTCTCGAAAGACGAATGCGCGAATCGTGAGGTCCCGTTTCCCGTACTTATGCTGTGCGCTGGATTGCCAAGGGCGAAGTGAAAAGCCGTATATGGTCGTTATTTATCTGTTATTTATTGAACTGGTTACTTAATCTATGACAATCTGTCTTAATGGATACTTCTTGATGTTCAACTGTGACAATCTGTCTTAATAAATACTTCTTCAAATTTGTTGTACTTAGATGATTTTCTTATTCAAAATGTCGACAATTGGTGCCTGATGATACGCTGATACGTTTACTTTGCCGCTACTATGGCATCTGCCTTACTATATACCGATTTGGTATTTACTTAGCCGCTACTATGGCAATCTGCCTTACTATTAATACTTGGTAGAAGGCTAAACATGGCATCTGCCTTACTAGTAGGTACTGTCCTGTTACTTTACTATGACATCTGTCTGACTACTACTCCTTGTAGTTGACTTGTTGCTGTACTGGAATCGAATGATCGGATGCCAAAAATGCTTCCCTTATATACAAATTTATCTAGAGAAAAAACATATCTTTTCCTTGTCTTTTCTAAGTGCATTTCGATGACCTCTCTGTCTAATTTATATCGCGGACCTTGTTGACAAAATTAAAATCTGCAAAGCGTCGTCCGCAGGTGTTCGCTACTTTTTCCGAGTTTCATAAGGGATAGTTCCATTGTTTGTTTACTTTCTTATTTGTATGAGATTATATTAATTAATGATTTATCTACTGTTTTTATCGAATTCTAATTAAATCTGTTTATCCTTATCAGGGTGTCATTCAGGGCTTTGAATGTGCTTATTAGCTAGAAGTTAGGTACTTAGTACGTGGTAAACAAATGTTTTGCACATATTAGTGCTTGTATCAAATTTCTAATTGTTTACTTATTCTAACATGATTTCAATCGGTTATCTTTATTACAGGGTTGATTCCTAGATCAACTTAGGTACTAAACATAAGTACTAGCTTACTTATTCTCAGATTACTACATGGTTTAGGGTTTTTACCCAATAACTAGATTTTTATCTAGGTTACGACAATTTAGGTTCTGACCTAGGTTCTATTAGGGTTCAAATGTTCTTTATTTATTATAATATCTTAACTATGGGTACTAATTTAACGCTCGGGAATAAATCTTTAATTTTCCTTATTAGCTAACTTAAAATATCGTAAATAACATAATATTCGTAAGTGTCCCGAACAAAAACGCGTAGCAAATTATTGAAAAATTTTGAGTAAACCAACGCAAAAAAAATTAAATTATTTTTACCCTTTGAATTGTGTTTGTTTATACCCTTGTTTGTTCACAGACTTACAAATTACTTTAAGCACACAATTCTAACCAACTATAATTGACACTTCAACGAAAGCTTTACAAAGCTTTTGAATTTCAGCACTTTCAAAAGCGCTGTTTATTTAATAAGTGACACCTCATTAACTACCTGGAGTTGAGGGTTGTGACCTTCTAGCAACCTTTATAACCTCAACATGTTAGGTCAATTAATATATTGGGAATTTACAGCGTTCCTGAAACACGTAGTTCCGTTCACTTTAATCTCAGTATTTCATCGGATGTTTACGTCTCAACTAAATACTTGGAATTCACATAGAGTTATTATAGATATAGCGGTGAAGAAGCTCTTATTGCTTGATTCTCCACATAGGAGACGCTTTAAGCATATTTCATACAATTCGTACGTTCAAATTTGCAGATGTGAGGGTCTCGCGGTTATAATATTTATCAAAATATTTGCTTACGTGTAGCCATTTTGCAATTATTGTAACTTTGCATGAACATGTCTGTATGTACTGTATCTGGGTGTAATTATGTATATTAAGTATGTATTTATAAACAAAAAGTAGTATATGTATTATATATCAGTTATCTGGTTTCCATAGAACAAGCTCTGCTTAGTTTGGGATCAGATGACCGTGTGTGAGGAATATCCCATGATATTTATTTATATATAGGTGTGACATAAATACCAGGTGGTGGTCTAATTGATAAGTAGCGAGCAGTAAGCATTCTCTGAAAATTCACACGAACCTTGTTATTGTCTTCGATTATTTTTGATAATTCGTGTATCTGACATTTTGTTTATAGGTTTGATTAACAAATTAACTGTCAAGATGAACTCAAACTCAAAGTCAAAGCCATTTATTCAATTTAGGCCCCATAAGGGCATTTATGAAGGTCACATTTACTGAAGTTACCACCGGTTCGGAACTTGTAGTGTTAAAGCATGTCGTGACCAGAATGCTGACGTATTTTTTGGCCAGAGAATTAGCATTGCTATCGAACGTGGCAATGCCGCCAGCATACTGGGAACGTTTTCGTTTGTTTTTTTTTAATTATCTGCCTGTTGTGTACCTATTTGCATGCTTATTATGAAAGCTAAATGTGCTAAATACTATAAAAATTTACTGTCAAGCTGAAGTACTGTTACTCAGTTGTAATCACATTTGGTAGGTAAGTATAAAAACTTTATGGGAACTTCTTGGAAAGCTACCTAACAAGCAAAATAATTAGCAAAAAATGAAAATTTAAAATAAACATGAACTGCAATGAACCAATTTATTATCCAGCGGTAAATTCTGGACACCGAATAACCATTCGAGTAAGTTGTGAAGTTAGTTTGTATTAGTATAGTATTTTGAATTGTTAGGGAAAACTCCTTGATATAATAGCTTAGCTCAGTTAAGTGAGGAAAGCACGATGCACTTAATTCAATTGCGATTAAGTTTCTCTCTAATTTGATTGTATACTATATTTCTGAGCTTTTAATAAAATGTTCTTTGGATTTTTTTTTCAACCGAATGTGTTTTTGTAATAAGATGATTTTAGAAAACAAAAATACAATTATATACTAACGGCCTTACTCATAAACGCTATTTAACTAAATCTTCTGAATAAATGGTTAAATAAATAACGTCACCTTGCTGTCATTGTCAAACAATTTGACGTTATTTAGGTGACCACTTAATCAGATTATTAGTTAAATAACGTTTTATGAGTAAGGGGGTAATATTATTAGCTGTTATAATAAAAGTTTATAAGTCAACATAGAAAAGAATAGCCGACAAAAAGAGACACTGTCGGAACTACGTAAGAGACTTTTTTGGCCGAAAGTGATACAAACTCAACTAAGTTTCTATATGAAAACAAAAAAAAGTTTTTGGTGTCCACCCACAGATATATTAATTTAACAAAGTTTCTTAAGGCCTTACCCCACCTCAAAACTGCTCCACCTCTCACGTTTGATCCTCCATATCAATAAAAGTATTGAATCAAAAATTTTGAAAAAAATATATAGTAAAGTTGAGGATATATACTGAGTCGTATATGATGTGAAAACACGATTCCTAAACATTTTCTCGATAGAAAAAAATCACAAACTTCCCCCTGAATTTTACAAGAAAACCGCATTAGTCAATTAATACTTTACCTATACTAATGAAACTTTTTATATAAACTATAGTTAGTACAATACGTGTACTATATGATTTGAATTTAAAATCATGTTTTTTTTTAAATTGTTAGAAATTAAATTCCCAAATATTGCGAGTGGCACGAAGCGCCGCCGCACAGATTCAGTCGCGCTCCGGCGCTCGAACGGGGAACCCGCGTCTCTTGCTCTCACGACCCACGTAGATACGTACTTAATAAATTATAAGTGAAGTGTATTTTGTTTAAAATGAGAAATGATCGGAACAAGAAAAAAAAATATGTCTACCCGATACTGACTGCAATAATGAAAATATACCGGACGTGGACCCGTGCCCGTAAGTATCAACCACCTAGCTAACTAAGTAGGTAAGATACTAAAATGTTTTCACAACAGGGTAAGCAAAGCATGCACATTTAGGTTCCTACCTACTAGGTAGGTACATATTATGTAGTAAATTGAATTTCTACAATAAACATTTCATTGATAAATATTAGGGTAGTCGTCCAAGTAATTGGCCACGGTCACATACTATTTTATTAGTATGAGAAAAAGAGAAGTAAAGCCTTTTTTGTTACATAATGCAAATACCTACGTACGTACTTACGTACCTAATCATAATTGCACCTACCTACTTACATTTTTCATTTTCAGACATAAACAAATATGTACTCGATTCTGACTGCAAATACTGCAAATACAGAAAATGTACCGCACGTGGACCCGTGCCCGTGAGTATCAACCGCCTAGCTAAGTAAAGTAGGTTAGATACTTAATGTTTTCACAACAATAGTAAATAAAGTTTGCCTACTAGGTAGGTGTATATTATGTAGTGAATTGAATTACTACGATTAATATCTTATTGGTTGTTCTAAATATTAGGTTTGAATATTAGGGTATTCGTCTAAGTAATTGGCCACGGTCGTATCATTTTAGTAGTATGAAAGAAGAAACGTAAAGCCTATTTTGTTACAGATTGCAAATACCAACGGAACACATGGATGCCAGTAGTTCCAAACATGGAAACGAACCTGATTTGACGACTTTACAAACGGTAGAATTGTGAGTTTATCTGGTAATTCGCTTCTCTGTTTCATAGGTACATACATACTTACCTACCTACCTCTAAATAATAGGGGTTAAAGTATGAAACTGCCGTTTTATTGTAATAGGTACTTCGAATTGACATAGAACCTCCATGGTCCTCCTTTTAAAAAATGCGCAACATTCGATTATTGACTTTCAGTTGTTTTTTATTGAGCTTAGACAAGATTTTTTTTTAATGTGCAACATTTGATTATCGACTTTCTGATACTTCAAAAATTCGAGTGATTTTTGAATACGAGCTCCGATGCGGAACTAACGCGGCAGAAACAGCTCGCAATATCAATGTTACGTTTAGAGAGGGGACTGCTAATGAACGTACCGTGCGATTTTGGTTTAAACGCTTTCGTGATGGACACTTTGATTTGAAGAACGAACCACGTGGAAGACCGCCCACACAGGAATAACAATGAATTCAAAGAGATGGTGGAAGCTGATCCGAGCCAAACTACCCAGGAATTAGCGGCATGGTTTAACGTTACCTTATTGACCAACAATATTGACTCATTTGCGTCAAATCAATAAAATAAAAAAATATGAAAAATGGGTGCCTCATGATTTGACTGATCCGTAGAAAGAAACGCGTGTTGAAACTTGTGTTGCCTTGTTGAATCGATACAGAAATGAAGGAATATTGGATCCAATTGTGAGTTGTGACATGAGATGAAAAGTGGATTCTTTGCGATAATCGTTAGCGAAAAATGTAATGGCTGACCCCAGGTCTAACGCCGCAACAGTGTCCTAAAGCAAAGCTTACCAATAAAAAGGTAATGGTAACTGTTTGGTGGTCTTAGTATGGTGTTATTCACTATAGCTTTCTCCGATCTGCCCCCCTATTGGCTATCTTTGATGTCCACCGAACTTTGATGACAACTGAAATTCGATGTCAACTGAGAATGGCATAATATTGGTATTACGTATCTTGTCGGTGACTATCAATCTACGGTGACTATGAGGCTATTTACGGTGTCTATCAACACATCACTTGACACCTCTATTTTTTATCGACATTACGCGGCTAAATGAAATATCCCTTTAGGAGCGTTTGTGTAGTACGATTTTATGAATATTATATTTGGATGGTTATTAAAAAACTTGTGAATGAAGTCATCATAGTTCGACATTCACGAGGGAGGAGTGAGCTTATGTTTGTGTTTAAAGTGATTAGGAAATAAACAAAATTCAGTGAGATTAATACATTATGTGTACATGTACAATAAGGATTTTATTTTATGTAAGTATCATGTTCTCACTTCCAGTCGTATGCTTCCAGCCTATTAGTTTATTTAAGTTATACATAATTCCATTCTTGTTTTGTAAAATATACTGCTTACCACTTACTAAAGTTTGACTCACCAACCCACTTGAGAACTTTGGGTATCACACACAACTTTTAAACACTAAAACTGGGGTATTGGTGTTAGTTTTACAAGGGAATACAACTTTTGGTAGTCCCAACATGTTTTTGTATGATAGATACATATAATAATAATTGATTATGCTGCCTGCCCTAGTACTGGATTGAGTTGAAAGCCAAAGTAAAGAAACAGGCTACAAACTTTAGAAGGAATGCTACTAGTGGAGGGCCTAATAAGCTTGTATGCCTCTCACTGAACACTATACATACCTATTGATGTTAGTAGAGTAATAGCTTTTCGATAACATCCGATATTTTCATATCACACACTCATATACTTTAAATATATACCGTTTTTTTATTCAACCTACAATCATTTTAGTGACCTATAATAATATATTAAAACATTCTTATTTTCAGGACATGAAAACTCTTACCAGCACTATGCAGAACCATCTCAGAAGCGCTCTGCACCTCCTCCCCACGGTTGAGATCTCAAAGACGATGTGAGTTAAAAAGCCTTAAAATTGTTTGTAGTCTAATAAAACTGACAATCTAAGTAAATGTGGCTTTTAATGATTTTTTGTAATATTATTAATATACATTATTATTTACTTTCAGTGTGACGACATGAGGGTGTGTCTCGCTGGGCCCACAGGCTTTAGGAGAGGTGTATTACTGTTGAAAAACATTTTGTAACCACAAATAAATGATGGTGGACATGTCCATGTAACAATAATTGATCTCTGTACTAGCTTAGTATGATATCAAATTTGTGAATATTGAAAATAAAATGATACTTGTTTGTTGAAGCGTCTTTATTATTCTCGTTAGAGTATACAAGGTTTCTTTGGGTTTAGCTTATATTATGGTTTGTTATTACTCCAATATTAATGAAGTACATATGGAGACAAATTAGATTTAGAATACATATTAAAGGCATTATCATTTTTTTAAAATTAAATACAGTTTATCATATAACAGTAAAATAACAATACTTAATTTAAAATATGTAATAACTACAAATTTTACACTTTTAAGTCTTTGTACTCCATATTCTTTGGATAAGCATATCCCTATTGTTGTCTGAAATTGCCTCATTTGAGATATAATTGTCATTGGCTATGTTATTTTAAAAACAAGACATATTTTCAGTGTGCATTCACTATCTTCCCAGCAGTTTCATCGACAACATACTTTAAGTACCTCAATGCATTGGTCCAGTGTTTATGATTGTTGACGGTGAAGATCAGTGTAGAACTCTTCTGTAGTAAGACAGATGTCATCATCCCAAGCCTTTGAGCATAATCAGTCTCCTGCAAAAAGAAGGATTTTAATTTTTAACCCTTGATATGTACCTAATGATAGAATTATGCTTAATATAAACAAATAATACATCAGTACACTCAATAATTGTGTGTATTTACCTTTGGAATCCATAAATAGTAAGACTCCTGTCGCGCAAGCGGCTTCACTTTATTCGTAAGACACTCTTTCTCCTTCCTCAATTTTTTTTTTTTTTTATGCCACCAAGTTGGCAAACAAGCATACGGCCCGCCTGATGGTAAGCAGTTACCGTAGCCTATGAACGCTTGCAACACCAGGGGCATCACTCGCGCGTTGCCGACCCTGAAGAAATCTCTTCACACCCTTTTTGAAGAACCCCATGCTGTACTCCAATGGGAAAACCACGGCGGGGAGCTCATTCCACAATCTGAGCGTCCGCGGAAGAAAACTCCTTTTTTATGAATTTTACATTTTTTTTTTTTTTTTTTTTTTATACTACTTAGGTAGCAAACAAGCATACGGCCCGCCTGATGGTAAGCGGCTACCGCAGCCTATGGATGTTTGCAACACCAGGGGTGTCACTCACGCGTTGCCGACCCTGCAGAAATCTCTTCAGACCCTTTTTGAAGAACCCCATGCTGTACTCCATTGGGAAAACCACGGCAGGGAGCTCATTCCACAATCTGAGCGTCCGCGGAAGGAAGCTCCTTTGAGACCGCACAGTTCGAAACAATTCTGGTTTCAATATGTGAGGATGGACTCCCTGTCGATGGCGAGAGTTGCGATGGTAGAAGGTGGCCGTGGGCATCATCTTAAACAATTCTTCAGAACACTGTCCGTTGTACAAGCGGTAGAACACACATAAGGAGGCAAAGTCTCTCCTCAGACTGAGGGTCTCTAAACCGTTTGTGAGCTCGGGATCGTCAACTATTCTAGCAGCACGTCGCTGAACCGAGTCTAGAGGCGCAAGCTGGTATCCAGGTGCTCCCGCCCACAGATGACAGCAGTACTCCATATGAGGCCGTACTTGCGACTTATAAAGTTGCAGCCTTTGCCTCGATGTGAAGTACTGCTTCGCTTTGTTGAGCACTCCGAGCTTTTTGGATGCCAGCTTAACCTTGTCTTCTAAGTGACTACGGAACAAAACGTCGCTAGAAATGTCGACGCCAAGGATCCCAATGCTGTTACTGATGTTCAAGGACGTGTTCTGGAATTGTGGAGCCACAGACCATGGGGTTTTCTTAGGCTTGAGTCTTGGTGGGGTTGAAATGGACTAGGTTTAGTCGACCCCAATCGGAGACACTAGTTAGTGTACTCTCGATTTCAGACAACAGCCGTTCGCGGCTTTCCTCCACCTCGGAACGAGGGATATTAGCACGGCCCGTGTAATGAGCGTCCCCTGTACTGTCGTCTGCATAACAATGAATGCCGTCAATAGACAGCATATCATTGATATGCAGTAAGAACAATGTTGGGGACAGCACAGACCCTTGCGGGACGCCGGCATTTATGTCCATGCTATCGGAGCAGCTACCGTCTACGACGGCTCTTATGCATCTGCTGGACAGAAAGCTGGCGACCCATTTGCATAGTCCCTCGGGAAGCCCGTATGCTGGTAGCTTCGCTAGGAGACCCCGGTGCCAGACCCGATCGAACGCCTTCGCCACATCTAGGCTCACTGCCAATGCCTCACCTTGACTCTCGATGGCGAGAGACCAACGCTGTGTGAGATACACTAGAAGGTCACCAGCCGAGCGACTGTGGCGGAAGCCATATTGTCGGTCGCTCAACAAATCGTGATCCTCTAGGTATCTCAGGAGTTGCCTATTGATCACTCGCTCCATGACTTTAGAGAGAAGGGACGTGATGGCGATAGGCCTGTAATTCGTCGGGTCCGATCTATCGCCCTTTTTGGGCACTGGGTGCACGTGGGCAGTCTTCCACGAAGACGGGACTTTCATTTTGGTGAAGGAAAGCGCGAAAAGACGCGTTAGTACAGGACACAATTCAGGAGCACACCGCTTCAGCACCACTGCCGGTATGCCGTCTGGCCCGCTCGACTTATGGACGTCCAGAGAAAGCAATTCTCGCCGGACTTCCCGTTGGGTAATGCTTATCTCCGGCATGGAGGTGTCACACTGCGGGATGGTAGGCGGTGTGGCACCACCGTCATCCAAAGTCGAGTTCGAGGCAAAGAGAGAGCCCAGAAGATCAGCTTTCTCCTTTGCACTATGGGCCAAGTTTCCGTCCGGCTTACGGAGTGGTGGCAAGGACGACTGGCAAAAGTTTCCTTCAGCAGCTTTGGCAAGAGACCAAAACGCGCGACTTCCAGAGGGAAGGCTAGTCAGCCTCTCGCCAAACCTGCCGACGAAATCGAACTTAGCCCTGGCAATCATTCGCTTACTGAACCTCGAGGCAGCGTTAAATTTGCGTTTCGCATCAGAGATTTTAGGGTCCTGACTAGTTCGGGCCGTGGTCCAAGCCTCATACAAAGTCTGCTTATTTTGTCTAGCATCTTTGCAGGGCCGATTAAACCACGGATTTGGATGGATTTATAAATGTTTTAATTCATCAAAATAGTTATAAATCAAAGTCTTTAATAATATATACTTGCGAGGTCGTTCACACAATACAACACTAACATAAATTAAATAGTCACAAATCCCTATACATTAATTAGCTTCAACCTATAAATTTTAAACAGCCGGATAATAGTGATCATCACTTGCGATCTATAAAACACTGCTCTTTAGTAGTTTCTTTCAACAAATTCAGTGATCATCAAATATGTATTAATTTGATGTCCACTATGCTTACGCAATCGCAACTTTTGGTTTATCGATACGAAAACACCTGTCAAAAATGTTTACGGTGTCTATCAACGAGACTCGGTGCTCATGACGTCATCTCAGTTGATCACTGACGTTAGCCAATACGAAAATGGCTGTTTGACAGTTCATCGTTGAGCACTTTGCATAGTGATCTTCACTTTAAGCTGTCAGTTGAGATACGAAATAGCCCAGCTGGTCAAGCAATAATAGCAGATGTCTACTGTGCCGAACTCCGAACAATGATAGCAAAACTAGCAGTGAAATAGCCCCGACTCATGAATCGATCTTCACCATTATTGCTTCATGATAACGCGAGACCTCATACAGCACGAGAACCCGTTTTAACTCTTCAGGAACTGCAATTAGAAATTCGTCATCCGTGTTTTTGGGTAATTTAGTTTTCTTTTCAGGAGGCAGTACAAAATGCTTTCACACAGTTTGTAGAATTTAGATCATCAGAGTTCTATCAAAGGCATAAATGACCTTCCTATTAGATGGCAGCAATGTATAGATAATAATGGCAATTATTTTGATAAATAAGTTAAATTAAAAAAAACTAACTAATTCAATTTTTCAGTACATGTCGGCAATTTCATACTTTAACCCCTAATATTAGAGTAGTTGTCCCAGTAATTGGCCACGGTCACATATTATTATAGTAGTATGAACACCTAAAGTAAAGCCTATTTTGTTACAGAATACAAAAACCAACGGAACACAAACAAAAACGGCATTGCTTGCATTGACGTCATCACCGATGGTCTAAACGCTCCTATAACACAAATATATTGCTGAATTATGTGAATAATAATTATACTAATATTACGTACATGCGTGTCGAATAGATCATCTCCTTTTATTGAAGTCGATTAAAAATAATGTCTTCTTTAGGTAAAAAAATAATATGCATTGGTACTTGTCTACAATATTAATTGAATTAGAATTGAAATTAAATTTTAATTTTATTTCCATACCTACTAGTTATACAATAACTGTATATTTACCCTATCATATGGCGCTTTAGTACT
The DNA here is from genome assembly GCA_951394255.1 of Polyploca ridens. Taxonomy (NCBI): domain Eukaryota; kingdom Metazoa; phylum Arthropoda; class Insecta; order Lepidoptera; family Drepanidae; genus Polyploca; species Polyploca ridens. Next base: position 3,510,570 of record OX596258.1, read on the forward strand.
TTTCTACAATTTTTTTATTTTTTTTATTTTGAACAATGGAAATAAGAACAAACTTGCTGTACCTTTAAATCAACTCAGCAAAGTCCTAAACTCTTTCAAGGAGCAATGTATACGTTTCTATAATATAGTACCCATAAAATAACCAAAAGCTACCTATACATACATTTAAAAAGATATTAAAACATAAATTATGCAAGAAAGGGTACTATAAAGTTTCTGAATTTGTAGATGACGAGAATGCATTTGAATGAATTGTTCGCTTCGCAGGCTGTTGTTATATAATAATATATCGTTTGTAAATTATAATACTTCTAAGTATACATTTAAAATAAAAAGCTTGCCGAGTTTCTTGCCGGAGTCTTTCTCAGTTCAAGTTGTATTTGGAACCGGTGTAGAGTAAGTTTACGTCCATAAGTGCCTCATTAGGGCCTAAATTGAATAAATACTTTTTGATTTTTGATTTTATTTCCATACCTAGTTACAAGATGTCAAATAATGGTGTATTTACCCTATCGTGCGGCGCTTTAGTAATTTTCTACAATCGTTTTATTTATTTCCATACTTGGGTCAAATAATGATGTATTTACCCTATCGTACGGACGACTCGTGAGTCGTGCGTCGTGACCCCTGCGCTGCCGCGTGATGAACTCGTGCGAGTGAGATAGTTGCGACTGCGCGATGCGGAGGCTGCACGGCCGGGCCGTGTAGCGGGGGCAAAACTTGGATTTGAGCTGGGGTAGTGTAAACTCTTAACCAAACATAATCAGCGTTGATGACGTATTGAAAGATCATTCTGACTGTGCTGACACACAAGTTTTCCAATTTACTATGAGTTATCGCAGAAGATTGTAACTTACGCCATCATTCTGCGTCATACATAATGCATTGATTTTCGCTGAATTAACACTGCTTGCCCAAATATCGATTAACAAATAGATTCCGCAAAGGAGAATTGAAATGAATGTGTGTGTAATATGTTTTCTTGGTCGGGAGTTGCGTCATATTTTTTTACCTTCAAGTATATTATGTTCTTACCACAGATATTGCGGATGTAGACATTTTACCATCTATATAGATGTAGATATTTATTTAATAGTAAAATGTTAATGAGATAAAGAAATTGGTTTACTTTAATAAATAACATTTCACTGCCTTTCCAGGGTCCAACAGTGGTTTATATTTTAATTTTCCCACATATGTAGATTGGCTTCGTCCACAATATCTTGTCGGAACTTGCACCCCATCTGCATCCGCAAACGGCTCAGCATTGCGGATGCGGAAGTTCCGTGATTGCGGATGCGGTTACAAATTTCTGCAACATACCAGGGGACTAAGTCTGATAGTACAATTGTGTGCCAATTAACTATCAGTGGTGTAAAAAATTACAGATTTGTCAGTTTTGGTAGTCTGCTAATTCAATCGCGTCGAAAGCCGTTATGGATTTAGTAGACAACGCACTTTGGCTTTGGCAAAGTTAAAGGAGATGCAATTAGATCGTGTCAGAATATAATTTTTAGTTCAAATAGAAGACTTGCCCCCTGTTGGGTTTTTGCGTTAAAATATCAATATGGAAAACGAGGAGCCTCCCAGGATAAAGGTAAGGACTTACCAGGAACTCCTATGGCAATCCAATGATTATGAGCACTATCAAATCACAAATTTCACATGCGTTTCTATCTGTAGTGTATTTCGTACTGAATGTTGCGAGGCGCGCGTCTCGTTTTACTCGCACACACTCGTTTGGCGATGCGTCGCCGAAGTATGTAGAAGATTCCCGAAGTTCTTTTCTCGCTCACACATATGATGTGGGAAAAGGAGAGGAATCGGGAAGCAGAGGCTCGTCATTGATACTCAATATGAGTAGGTTTCTACTATAAATATTATTATAGGTATTTTGGCCTAAACATCCTCCGCCGCCTTGAGAATACGTAGTGTTCTCAAAAGAAAGAAAAAATAATTAATTATAAGAACTAATTACAGATTATAATAATTACTAAAGTACTGAATATAAGATGCGGTATGATTAATTTTTATTGTGAGGGTAATGGACATAACTTGACAATGGGTCTTTTGAATGATCCATTTGAAGTTTTTACTAAAGCGACGCGGATATTTCCATCCTTGCCAGGATATACTTGTGATATTATGCCCAACGGCCAACGTAAAGGGGGAATATCATCTTGATGTATAAGAACCACAGTACCAATCTTAATGTTATTTTTATCAATGAGCCATTTCTGTCTAACTTGAAGATTATGTAAATATTCTATACGCCATCTTTTCCAATAGCTACACACCATCTGATCTAATAATTGTTTCCGACAACGTAAAGATATGGTTTCCTCGGACACATTCTGAAGCGGCAATGAAGTCAATGGTGAAGCCATTATAAAGTGAGCGGGAGTAAGAGGCTCCGGGTAGGGATCCTCAGATAAAATGCAAAGTGGTCTAGAATTTAAGACTGTTTCAATTTGGGTAAGAACAGTGAGGAGCTCTTCATATGTGAGGAGCTGCGAACCGATAACACGGTATAAATGAGTTTTAATCGATTTTATATTAGATTCCCACAATCCTCCGAAATGTGGGGCGCGGGGTGGAATCATTTTCCATTCAATGCGGTACTGATCGGTAAGTAGTTCTTGTAATTGAGCTTTAGCTCCGACAAAGTTAGTTCCGTTATCGGAGTAAAGAAAAGAAACAGGTCCTCGACGGGAAATGAATCGCTTAAAAGCGGAAATAAAAGTATCTGATGACACATCAGTTGCCAATTCGATGTGTACAGCTTTGGTTACTAAGCATATAAACAAACAAATATATGCCTTTTGGCTCTTTTGACCTCTGCGTCTACATAATGTTACTTTAATGGGTCCAGCATAGTCAACGCCCGTATGCACAAACGCTTTGGTCTCCTGAACGCGGCAAGAGGGTAAATCAGCCATTTTTGGACTGAGAAATGAAGGGGAATTTTTAAAACAAAAGTTACATGACTGTACTCTGTGTCTAATGACACTTCTAGCGGACAGTATCCAATATTTCTGGCGCAACAGTGAGCTCAGAAGATTGGCACCAGCATGGCAATGAGCACGGTGAAAATAGTCTATAATAAGATGAGTAACATGGTCATGTTTAGGTAAAAGAGCGGGATGCTGAGCTTCATACGGAAGATTTGCATTTGAAAGTCTACCTCCAATTCTAATAATTTTATCTTGATCTATAAAGAGGTCAAGTTTTTTAAGAGGGGAAGATAATTTAACTTTTTGAATATTATTAAATAAATTTTGAAAATGAACTTGTTGTACAGAGCGTATTAAATATACTTCAGCTTTATTTAGCTCAGAAGCTGTGATGCGGCTGTGACCTTGATCACGAGAAATTATGCGAGAAAATCTAAGTATGTATACTATTATGCGTAATATTTTATTCCATGATGAATATTTCAGAGCAAGCTCGTAAATTAAATTAGGCTCAACAGAAGCGGACGCGGTACAAGTAACAAGCGTTTTACTATTAAATTCAGGTAGGTCCTCACAGCATTCGGGACTAAATGGAGTGATAGGCCATTCTGAAACTGGATCTTTTAACCATTTCGGGCCGTGCCACCATAAGTGATGTGACACTAGCTGCTCAGGTAAAATACCTCTAGAGAAACAGTCGCTAGGATTTTCTATACCACTAACGTGGTAGAAATGTTTTGGGTCAAGATTTTCTTGACATTTAGCAATGCGGTTACTAACGAAAACATTCCATCTATGTGGAGATGAATGTATCCATGACAGAGTAATTTTAGAATCGGAGAATGCGAATATATTATCAATAGCGGTTCGAGCACTATAAGTCTCATTATAACTAGCGCGTAGCTGTGGATCGCGTAGCTTGGTACGCTCCAAAGCAAGTAAACGGCGGTGAGCAACGGAACGGGAATCACCTAACACGTCAGGATCCTCACGAAAATGTAACGCGGTGCAATATCTGCCTGCGGAGTCCCGTGAGAAGTTACGAGAGAACAGCTGTTCACACTCCTTTTCGGCCGAGCTCATAAATTTTTGCGCGGGAATTTCTTCGAGCTCCCAAAACTTAAGTAGGGAATCATCTAAAGAAATAGTAAGGTCATTGGGACCAGAAATGAAAAAAGTCGCGGTATTAAAATAAGTGGATGCATTTTTATTAATATTAGAGTTAGCGGGAACGTCACCCATAAGAATATAACCGAACACGGTTTCAAGGGCAGAAGGAGCGGGAGGTGCAATAATTTTTTGACCTAATAATAAAAATGGGAACAATTGTGCCCCGAGAACTACTTCGACCTCTCCGGGGATGTGCCACAGAGGGTCAGCGAGCGGTAAGTTACCTAAATGTTGCACTATAGAAGTCTCAACATATTCAGTCGGTAACCTGTCAGTAATGCAATCAACGACAAGAGCGGTAATATTATAAAAATATTTTTTATTTTTCGCGGTTATTTTAAATTGAACGTAGCCGTGAATAGGACGCGAAGTGGATCCTACACCCTTTATAAAAGAATTGCTAAGCGGTATTATATTTAAATTTAGTTGTTTACAACAGGCAGTTGTAATTATGTTGTTTTGAGACGCGTTATCTATTAAACATCTAACTGAAATATATTTATTGTCCTTATTAGACGCATAAACTTGAGCGGTTGATAAAAGTACAGTAGTATGGGAAGGATTTAATTTATTAAAAGAATCGCGTTCGTTATCATTATTCTTATCAACTCGCGCTCGGGTGCATAGCGACACCGGTTGCGGAGCGTCCGTAGCGTTAGAAGGAGACGCGGTCGGATGCGCGGGCGAGGCTGCGCACGGGAGCGGTCGCGGCGCGGCGCGGGCGGCGGCGGACGGCTGCGCGATGCGGTTATCGCTGTTATCAAGACGCGTCGAGTGAGAGGGACGCGAGTCGGAAACTATTTGTTGCGATTGTGAATTACTATCCAAATGCAAAAGAGAATGATGGTGTTTATTACAAGTTTTACAACTATACGACGACTTACACTGAGAAGCAGTATGCGTAAGGCTGAGGCAGTTTACACAGCCTTTTTTAGATTTAACAAAATCTAAACGATCTTTAGTATTAAGTGCTTTAAAAGATGAACAATTAAAAATCTGATAGTGATCAGATTTATTACAAAATAAGCAAGTGCTTTTATTATTATTATCGCGTGCAAGGAAAGCATGGTGGACTGTGTTTGAATTACGCGGTTGCGACCGAGAAGCGGGCGGATTATTAAGGTTGCTACCGACTGGGGCGGTTCGCGCGGAGCCAGCAATTGGCGTAGAAGTGCGGTCTAATATTTTTACTTGCGATTTAATAAAATCAACAAAATCCTTATAAGAAGGAATTTCTTTATTCCTCATAAACATTTCAAAGGAAATAGCGGTTGCGGGATCTAACTTCTTTAAAGCTAAAGAAAGTAAGATAAAATCTTTCATATCTTCAATACCTAACTGTTCCAAAGCAGATACAGAAGCGTGGAAAGTTTCAATGAACGTATTTAAAGACGCGGAATTATTTAATGCGGGTTTAATATTGAATAAATCAGACATGTAGTGTGAGCCTAATGCTCTTTTATCTTGATATTTTTGAACTAAGCTGTCCCAAATAGAATTATAATTATCACCGGACGGTATAATACCTGCCGTGATTTTTAAAGCATTTCCTGTTAATTTACCTACAAGATATTGTACTCTTTGAGAATTCGAAAGATCAGGATTTGAATGTATATTAGATTTAAAAGATTCAAAGAAGACGGGCCAATTTTCTATTTTTCCATCAAATGACGGAATTTGAATTGGTGGTAGTTTGATACGACCTTTATATTGGGACGGAATAGTATTCTGCGCGGACACATTCGACGTAATATTTGTCTTACTGACGATAAGAGAACGAACCCTTTCTATTCGGGTGTACACTGTATCAAAGGAAATCATTTTTTTATAATCAATCTTATATTCTGGATCAAGTTGCATATTTAACGCGTTAATTGTATCTAAATTGGCACTAAATTCATGACGAATTGTACTAATAATTTCAGTGTCCGCCATGAATGTCTCTGAGGAACGAAGGTCTGCACTCGCGGACGTGGAAATATTCTTAGAAGAATCATATAAGAACGATAATTGTTCAAAAATAGCTTCATTTTTAGCTTCCAATATTTTAATTTTAGTTTCAATAGCTTCCATTGTGAAAGATTGCGTAATAATAAATTGCAAAATTACCTAATTAAAGTAAAATGACGTAGGTAAGTAGGTAGGTATATCCAACAGTTTAGGCACCTACCTATACCTATATATATACCTATATGAAAGTTTATTTCAAGTCGACAGACAAGGCTCATAGAATGCAATTATATGCGTAGTAATAGTACAAATAGTAAGTACGTATTGCGGTTATTAGTACACCATATGATTTCGTATAATAAGATACGAATCGGTACCTATAAAATCTAAGTCCTAAAAATATGGAGGAGCGGCGGCGGTATTGAATACCTAACTACTTTTTATCACGATTGGCGTGGTAAAAATGGCGGGAGTACGAAATATTGTATTTATATAGTCTAAAACCTATTTATGAGGTATAAGACTTGCGTATTATGAGGTATATACCTATTTAGAGGCATAAAACCTATAGAAAGCGGGAAATTATACGTGATTTGATATGAAATTAAATTACTGTAATGGCTGACTCAAAATGAATCCGCTCGAAGGCGTACCAGAAAAAATGTTGGGTTTTTGCGTTAAAATATCAATATGGAAAACGAGGAGCCTCCCAGGATAAAGGTAAGGACTTACCAGGAACTCCTATGGCAATCCAATGATTATGAGCACTATCAAATCACAAATTTCACATGCGTTTCTATCTGTAGTGTATTTCGTACTGAATGTTGCGAGGCGCGCGTCTCGTTTTACTCGCACACACTCGTTTGGCGATGCGTCGCCGAAGTATGTAGAAGATTCCCGAAGTTCTTTTCTCGCTCACACATATGATGTGGGAAAAGGAGAGGAATCGGGAAGCAGAGGCTCGTCATTGATACTCAATATGAGTAGGTTTCTACTATAAATATTATTATAGGTATTTTGGCCTAAACACCCCCCCTGGGCTCCAATTTTCAGGCTTTTATTGATGTCGCATTACACAATCGGCGAAATACATGGCGGTCTTTTATCAATAGGATTTTAAAGACATCCGCCATATTTTTTTCAAATTCACATCCGCAAATTCCTAATGCGACACTGATGTCGAAAACTTAGTTACCACCTTAGATCGTCATCGCTTACTCTACTGTAAATAAATCACCTTTTGTTATATCCAAAGGTCGAAACGCAATAAAACGGGCGGATATCAAACGAAAAAAGCGTGGGGAAATGAAAATGGACACCCATTCACAATGAATAGGGAGTGAATGTGATTATTTAAGTGATAACGTCGCGACTCATCTATCTACTTACATCGTAGTAAGATTGCGTTACTATGGATTTATTGAAACTACAAATTGAGTATTAACCTACTTGGGTAGTGTACCGGATACATACGATTTTTATTTACCTCGGATTCTTAGCTATATGAAAAAGATAGTAGTCGTTTGTTTCTACAAGAATAAACAAAACCCTATTGTTTGTTTTGCATCACAATGTTTTTCGCTAAATTAAAAACCGGCCAAGTGCGAGTCGGACTTACAAACGGAGGGTTCCATACAATATTAACTAACTCATTGTGCTATGAAAACAAAATACCAAAAAAAGACATTTGTTGAATGGGCGCCCCCTTTTTTTTTATATTATTTAATTTTTATTATTTGTTGTTATAGCGGCAATACAAATACATATTCTCTAAAAATTTCAGCTGTCTACCTATTACCGTTCATGAGATATAGCCCACTGACAGACAGACCGACGAACGGACGGACGCACGAATGGACGGACGGACCCGGACGGACGGACAGCGGAGTCCTAGTAATAGGATCCCGTTGGGCACCCTTCAGGTAGGGAACCCTAAAAAAATAAGTGATTCTAAGTCTAGTCAGGCTCAGAAGTTCGCCAACAGTAATTACAGATGGCCTCATGAGAATATCAAGGAGCCAGTTACTATCCGCTAACTTAGCCTGGTTTTCTCAGGTCCATTATCTGACGGACAGTAGTTGCATATTCTCCTGTCAATAGAACCCTGTTATTTACTCCTTTTTCCGCGGCTATGTGCCAAGAAGATGATGTGATGTTTTGAAGCGACGTGAGATTTAGTTTGAGCTTTCGGTTCAGGAAAACATGGTGCATGAACATATAACACGGTGGTAGAGTACTTTGTAGTACTCGTCTGGTTGGCTACAGGCTCAAATCTTTCACTAAGGCACTTGAGAGCCAGTTGGCTCACCGTAGAAACACAACAAATAATGTTATATGGCTTACTTCAGTATTGTTCAGCACATAAAAAAGCTACAAAACCAAAATTAATTATGACTATAATTAAAGCACATTTTGGCATCATACCAAAATTACTGCATTAAAAGTAAAGAGCATGAAAACAGAGACCTATTCGGTCGGTACTTACATTTAAGAGGTCGTAACAACACAAAATAGATCTTAATGATCGCAGCTTTATTATCAAAAGAGGGTTTCATAAAACGGTCTTCAACTGAGAAGAATCCGGCAAGAAACTCAGCAAGGTTACATTTTTTAAAAATTGTTTGGACAATCTATGTTTGGCTTTTTTTTCAAATAATTGGTGTTCTCAGTTGAATGCTGAATTCTGACCCGTTGGTACCTTTACTGAAGTGTTGACCTTCATAAGCACCCCGGGCTAATTTGCTTTGACTTTGACTTTACTACATTTTATAACAAATAGGGAATAGAAAAGAAAGTTATCTGTTTCTCAGAAAGTATGAGGTCAAATTGATTAAACAATCGAGTGGTTCAGTAAGTGCCTCTTAAAAGATACTCAACTTGATCAACTTAATTACGTTTCTGAGAACCTTTCCACGTCCTTTAAGTAAACGTTAATAGATTTTTTAAATACAATGGATAAGGTAAAATATATAATTTATATTAGGAATCTGGATGGGTGACCGCCTAGTGGAATTTAAAATCGAGCGTTTCCGTGCTTCGGAAGGCACGTAAAGCCGTTGGTCCCTAGCTTAACGACTAACACTTAATTGTGATAGTCGTTAAGCTAGTTGGATGCCTCCTAGGCGGCTTGAAAAATTCCACCAGTAGGTTGACCACTAGCCTACCTCCACCGATGCAGTGGGCATGCGTGGTGGAGTATTGCCCATTCCCTTTCACCCTCATTTGTGAAAGGAGGCCTGTGCTCAGCAGTGGGACATTATAGGCTGATGATGATGATGATATAAGGAATCGAAAATATACACATAAGGTGTCCAGTATATTCGGTTAGGTTTCAATTCGTTTAAATTTAAGCCGGTTAAATATAGCGGTTTTCTGATTACTTTTTGAAACCATTTTCGGAGTTGTAATATTTATATCGTTTAAAATGCGTTCGTTTAAATTGATTGCAATAATGTTACGTAATTCACCTTACTGATGTTAAAATGGTTACTTAAAAGCTATTCTCATCGCTAAGACAGTTGATATAGAATTCTGTTGCAATGATGAACTTAAGAAACGGTTTCCATGAAGTTTATTCTTGTATATCTTTTCTTCTTACTTCAATTCAACAAAGTAATTTTCTTTTTTATTAGATATGAACTTCTGCTTGTTAGTTTTTATTCCAAATCAACTTGGAACTCAATGTTACTCATCTTAGTAGAATTGTTCTTGCAATTCCACTATAAAATAGAAAAAAAAACCGGGAGCGACTTTACGTTCTTAAGATTTATTTCTTTGAATGTGTTTTTATTTTACAATCTCATCATGACAAATATAGCCGTAGTCAGTGTAGTTGGTAAGTCACAAAGCCACTACTAGTGGACTGACTCACTCCGGAATAAGACTCCGTAAGAGTTTGGAAACAGATTTTAAAAGTGACGTTGCCAGTCAGTACTACAGGAGTACCATTGTGATATGATTGTCAAACTCATTGTAAAATTTGAAACCTCGACCTTTATCAATTTATCTTTGAATTCTTTTATAATCTTTTATTTTATTCTCATTTATGAATTACTTATAGAAATTCCACCAGTGAGAATGAGATTACAGTTGGAATTTTGAGAAAACTTTGCTTGTAGAACGCAACCAGCACCAATTCACTAGTCACCCGCTGAATTGCACGCTTCGTCATATTGGATTATCTAAAGGTGACTCATGGAACAAGATTAATACAATACAAAAAAAAATGCTCTAAAATATGTGATAACATTAATTGACAAAAAAAACCTGCAAACAATTCAGGCGGCCCCAGTCACAGTGCTGAAGAGAGTTACTGATAAAAATTCTAATGATTGTAGAGGTGAAAGTATCATTTTTATATTAATATCAACTTTTATTATATTTAATCGCCAATGAAAAAACGAACCTTGTTCGATCAAAAATTAAGTATATGTATACAAGTTTACTTTTACGAAATTAGAATTGGTTCCATAGAATTGGTTCTTCATTACACTATTAACCTTGTCTGCATACCTACATGATACCTACTCGTTAAATTTTGATCGATTTTGAAATAGGCATTTTCTTTCTATTCGTGCTAGAATTTTGGCCTTGTCATAGCTTATAGAGCGATCTGATGGCCAAAGCCTTAAGTTTTTGATAATAAAAAATAACTTGTCTGACTTATCAACTAATCTTTAGTTTCCATGCCAAAAAAACATTATCTAAGTTCGGTCGTTGATATATTACTTACGAGTTACGACATATCACATACGTGACTCGACGGAGTTGACTTATACCAAGCCTTCGGTTTTCTATTTTCGGGTAATAGATATTCGTGACGAGTATAGGCAAAAAATATTTCTTCATTACCTTCTTTATATGAAAATAATTATATTTCAGGCTATTGTAAACTAAGAAAAAACACAAAAGATACACTATTGATTTAACACAGCTCGTGAAGAAGCGCTCGTGGTGTAGCATGATTAGCCGTTCTTAATCGATCGGTAAAGTTAAGCTACCACCGTCGTGGTCGGTACCTGGATGGGTGACCGCCTAGTGGTATTTCAAATCGAGAGTTTCATGCTTCGAAAGGCACGTAAAGCCATTGGTCCCGGTTATCACTTGTGATACTCGTTAAGCTAGTTAGATGCCTCCTAGGCGGCTTGAAAAATTCCAACAGTAGGTTGACCACTAGCCTACCTCCGCCGATCCGCAGTGGGCACGCGAGGTGGAGTATCTGCCCAATCCCTTTCACCCTCATTTATGAAAGGAGGCCTGTGCTCAGCAGTGGGACATTATAGGCTGACGATGATGATGATGATGATGATCTTACACATAAATTCTGAGTGTAGTAATTCTAACTAATAACGCTATAAAAGTTTCTTTGTTCAGATATGTCATAGAAGCCGTAGGCTTACGCTTGAATGACAGAGCATATGAAAGCGTCTATCTAATCCATATCGACATTTTGTCTGAATGTAAATCAACTAGTGTACTACCTACCTAACCTAACTCTATGATATTATAACTACGAGATTTTGTGATTTTCCAGAAAAATTAAATATCCTTCATATCTCAGATCACAGAACAAAAGGAAGATGGAGCGCGGGGAACACGAAAGTGAAGCCAAAATGCACATATAAACTCGAAATCAGATAGATACCTGGTATTCACTTTTGAATTTTATTTGCTTTGTTTATGGAACTTTATGTAACAAAAACCACTTATTTTTTTTAATAAACTTAAGTGCTTAAAGTGCTTAAACAATGCGAATACGAATTCAAAAGCGAATACCAGGCTTTTTTGGCTTCACTTTAGTGTTCACCCTGATTATCTTTTTCATCACATCTGTGCATTTACCATGGCCAAACACCAGCCAACGCACATTGAGCTATTACGTACTTACGCATTGAAAATAATAAAACCCTTTTCAAAGAAACTTGTATAAGTCTACGGTTGCTAGTGACATTGGAATGATTTAAACTCTCCTTTTTATCGGATGTAATTAGAATTTTATCAAGATTCACTTAATTAAATTCATCCAAGATTAATCTTTCCTGACTTTAATCGTAACTTTAGGCGTTGTCTTCATTTTATTTGTTGCTACCGTCTACCCGCAGTTTTATGAGACATCATATGATTTCCCAGTTAGGAAAATATTTACTTACTATGGATGTGTGAGAACAGTACCGGACATCTGCCCCCCTATGTCTAGATGGGCAGATGTCCGGACGACATCTACGATGTCGACTATCGTCATCGTTAGTAAACGATCAACCTTTACACTTACCTTTACCTTACTTTACAAATTACGTAATTTATTTTAACAATCTCTTATGTCAATCCCATAGGTACAAAGGTTGATCGTTTACTAACGATGACGATAGTCAACATCGTTAGTAAACGATCAACCTTTGTATGGGATTGACATTTCAAATCACGTAATTTTTTTAACAATCTCTTATGTCAATCCCATACAAAGGTTGATCGTTTACTAACGATGACGATTGTCGACAACCATCTTGTGTACAGGCCCTGGACATTAGACATACGAAAGCATGTTTTCCCAAGTTGAAACGGAGACGCATCGCTTGCTTCATTCGCTCGGTCAATAATACATTATTTTATTTGCTAGAAATGGTGAAAATGGTGGAAAATACAAAATGAGCATATCTCATATTCAGCCTAGAACAGGCATGCAAAAATGTCAATAGTATTAGCACAGCGTTATTATTTAGGACGTATTTATCTCACTACAATTTGTCATAAATTAGTTAAAATATATTTCAGGCTATGATTTATCTATGTGCCAAGTTCCATCTAATTCTGTTTATCTGTAACGGAGCTCAGTGGTTACGAACTTACACAAACTTTCGCATACAAAAATAATAGTGGCTGATCCTGAATTCGATGCTGTCCATCTATTGACGGACAGTAAATTTCAGTAAGTAGGTAAGTAGATGGACGAAACAGATATCGATGTTACCGGCCAAACCCGATTTTAGGCTAAACTAGTTTTGCCTAGGCCGAACTAGTTGTTCCTATACGCGATAGGATAAACTGGTATAGGCTAGGCCAAACTGATACATCCTGAGCCCGGTAGGAGAATCTAGTTTAGCCTAGGCTGAACTAGTTTATCCTACCACACTTCAGGATAAATTGGTATGGCCTAGTCTGAACTCGTAGTCGACAATGATTGAGCGAGAAAAGTAGACAAAGGAAGAGGTAATCTCAGAAACATAATCGGAGTTATTCTTCAGATAAATAATGAGGGCTTTTACAAAGTTGGCACCAAACAGAAATTATATTGCTGGTATTCTTTCTCTTACCCTCCTACTTAAATTTCAATTAAATGAATCATGATTATTATTTTCTTTTAATTCTAGAAATAATTATTTCAGTTACAAGTTTTCTTTAGGTACCTACTTTCCCTACACGTATAGAATAGGTGATACCAATTTATCCTGAAGTGTGGTACGATAAACTAGTTCAGCCTAGGATAAACTAGTTCAGCCTAGGCTAAACTAGATTCTCCTACCGGGCTTAGGATGTACCAGTTTGGCCTAGTCTATACCAGTTTATCCTATCGTGTATCGGAAAAACTAGTTTGGCCTAGGCCAAACTAGTCTAGCCTTAAATCGGGTTTGGCCGGTAACATCGATAAAGCGTTTTGCATCCTCATTTATAATTCGGACAGCATACGAGTGGGACTTATTTCCGGCGTTACCTTACTTGTACAACCTAGGCATTTTCAAGGCCAGAGTGAATAGGCTTTTTCGGGATAAGCGTGTTCAGCTTCGTCATCGTTCTTAATAGGACGTTTAGTTGTCGTTTAGTAAGCTCATATAATAAACAATGAATGGCCAAAAATACAGGTGGCCTTTATTGAATAGGCGGCGTCGTGTGACAGGTCGTCCTCTTCCAATATAGTGAAGAGGGTAATGGCTGCCACCTGCGTCTTACTTGTGAACAAGTGCTGTTTGTGGGGGCTGATCTGCTTAAGTTTGCTATTTGCTTATTAAATATTGATTCAGTCTAATTTGTTTTGCCACCAGGGCACGCAATTGTTGTCAGTGCGATTGGATGTCATATTATGTAATAAATCTAAGCTTCTTTAGAAAAGAGTCATTGCTGAGTTTATTGACGGCTCTTCTCAGCAAATGCAACCTTCTGAACCGGTATAAGAGTTGGACTATTCATTAAGTGCCTGCGAAGGTCTATTTGAAATAAATGTTTTTGAATTTGAAATGAATTACACTGGCATGGCTGGGTGACCACTAATACTTATAATTTAAAAGCTTGGTAAAACTTGTACGTAGTTATTATTAACTTTGCGGTAAAACTAAACTTTTAAATTCAAAGTTAAATTAACGTAACCGACTTCAACATTGAACGAAGTGTTCAAAGTATTTACAAAACATATTTATTGAACTAATATTTAAAAAGTTTTGTTATCTGTTATACGTGAAAAATAAATGTTATTAAAACTTGAAATTGAGTTCGTTTGGTCAAAACATTTGGCGAACTTTTGGTCAAAAGTTTGTGTCCGCAACAAATATATTGTAAGCAATAAGTTTGGTGAATAAGTTGGTGTTAATTAATTAATTTGGATTAACGTATGTTTGGTAAACTATGTAGGTAGTTTGTTAGGAAAATAAACTTGTTCTTTTCCGACTTACCTTGTAATTGGGTCCAATTGGTTCTTGATATAGATCGGTCGACTTCCCTTTACCTGAAAGGAATAATAAAAAAAACATTAACTTCTTTAATTTCGGATACATCTATACTACTATAATAAAGCGGAAGAGTTTTTTGTTTGTTTGTTTAAACGGGCTAATTTCTGGAACTACGAGTCCGATTCGAAAAATTCTTTCACGAATAGGAAGCTACATTATCCCCGTGTATTATAGGCTACTTTTTAGCACGGGAACGCGGGTGAAACCGCGCGAGACAGCTAGTAATGTATAAAGCGGGGCGATTATGTAACTTTGTTGCAATAAGTTTCATTTTCCAATTGAACCGGTTCAATATAGAGGTTTTCCGATGACTTTTTTTATGATTTGGTAACTTCAAATGCAAACATTAGTCCCAGGAAAAAAAAAACGTCGGAGGTTGAGAAGACGACTCAATTAGTTTATTTTTTAAACAATCTATTTACTCTTGTATAACATTTTATCAAAGATGTCACAACTATGGGAATTCATTGTTCCTCTAACATATAATTTTTTTATGAAAATTTAATTACTGAGAAATTGCTGCGTAATACGCGAGATCTGGAAGCGCTCGTGGTGTGGCATGATTAGCCGTTCTTAATCGATCGGCAAAGTTAAGCTACGTCTGTCGTGGTCGGTACCTGGATGGGTGACCGTCTAGTGGTATTTCAAATCGAGCGTTTCCGTGCTTCGGAAGGCACGTAAAGCCGTTGGTCCCGGTTATCACTTAATTGTGATAGTCGTTAAGCTAGTTGGATGCCTCCTAGGCGGCTTGAAAAATTCCAACAGTAGGTTGACCACTAGCCTACCTCCACCGATCCGCAGTGGGCACGCGTGGTGGAGTATTGCCCATTCCCTTTCACCTTCATTTGTGAAAGGAGGCCTGTGCTCAGCAGTGGGACATTATAGTCTGATGATGATGATGATGATGACGCAAGATCTGGCAACAATTTCAATTACAAAATAATTCAATTGCAATAAATTATTTCTGATCCTGATTCTAAAAAAATACATTTTTACAAAAATATTAAACCGCCTTCGAAGTACATTAAAAAGTATGAAATAACTCTAATCTAAAAAGAGCAGAACGTGTTCCTTAGAAAATATTCAATTAACACCAGCATGATGTGAAAGTGTAATGTAAAGTAAAAAGCACGCGTTTAATACGCGCTTTTATGAACCCAGGAGCGATGAAAGAACTCATTACGAGCAAGTGTGTTAAAAATACGTATAAACTTTAATAATTAGCAACTTTATTACTACACTAATAAAGATTAACAAGGGTCATAGACGGTTGAGTTCCGTTGTTATAAAAGTACGCTAATTAAATACGTTTGCTTTGGGACCGTTTCACACAACCGTAAGCAAAACCTCGTAAAAGGAATTTTGGTATCAAGTTTTTGTTGACAATATGCGTAGGTGGATGTGTATCAAAATGTATATGTGAACTACCTGCTCATGTGTTGGTCCGATTGAGACTATAAATAAATTTCTTGGAAACGGTTAAGAAATGTGCATCTTTAAATACCTAGTATTACTAAGCAGCCATCTGTGTTTCGTTTTCTTTGGCCATATCATCATACACCATGTTGAGATTGATGTTAATCATAATAGAAATGATACGTTGTCGATCCAGTAAACTTATGCCATGGACTCCTCAGAGAATAGAATAGAATAGAATAGAATATAGAATATCATTTATTTGCTTATAAGAGAGTGAGAGAGAGAGAGAGTGCTGGGGATCCATATCAGTTATGAAAACGATACGTACTGCGCATGATCGATCTAAAATATTATGTAGGGTCATACTTGGTCGGACGCTCGCTCGTTATCGCTACTATTCGATATTGAAATAAATAAATAAAAAAAAAATTAAAAAAAATATGTCTTGTCTTGTTATCTTTTCCACATCTAAAATTAAGTTATGAAGGGGTCCACCAGATTGTTACTAAAAAAAGGTCTTTAGTCCCATGAAAAAACTACGATATGGGAGCTCATTCCACAACCCTGAGCTTCTACTACTCTTTTGAAACCGCACAGTACGCAATCATTTTGGTTCCAAAGTATAATGAAGAATTCCCCGTAGTTAGAAGTAGCGAAAAGTGCATAGTCTTTAGATGCAACTCACGCTACGAGATAACTATACAGCGAGGACGGCGAACGGCTTGTGAATAGGTGCTGCTTGTGGGGGCTGGTCTGCTTAAGTTTGCCATTTATTTATTTACTTATTAAATATAGATTCAGTCTACTTTGTAGTTTTGCCGCCGCGCCGGGGCACGCAATTGTTGTCAGTGCGATTAGAATGTAAATATTATGTAATGAATCTAAGCTTGTTTTGAAAAGAGTAAGTGCTGAGTTTATTACCGGCTCTTCTCAGCAAATGCAACCTTCCGAACCGGTATTAGAGTCAGACTTTTCATAAGTGCCTGCGAAGGTCTATTTGAATAAATGATTTTGAATTGAACAGCATAACAATTTTATTAATGAAGAACATTATATAAGATTTCATAAAGTTCTTAAGCTACAACGACTTCCTATTTCTTACATTAGCTGACACCATAACGACGTCGTATTTTATCAAAAGCTTTTCCAACACTACACTAAGTATACCTCTTACACAGTGCAGTTAAACTTTACGACCAATATACCGGATGCTGTATCTGATATCTCTTAGAACCTTCAATGATGTTCCACCGTCTTTTCTTTATCTAAATCATGGTGGAGGTTAAATCGTTCAAGTCATGGTGTTGTGGACTAGCTTTGTGAAGACATGACATGGGTGCTTTAGTGGGTACTAGCAGATGGGTATCTAGCAGCTAGCTTCTGCTCTACATCTAATTCAGCCAATCTACATGATCTGCATATAGTTTGTATTCCCCCCATTATTAATGGAGGAAAAAACTTTACCCCACTAGTCCGGTATGGATGATGTATTTTTGGGTATCCAGAACGCACAACGTTATTGTGCGTATTACACCATGGTAAATGATGACATGGCCAATAATGATAGGCACACAAAGCCTAGGATGTGAATAGTGTTTCATCGAAGAGTCAATCAAGAAACCGTTTTATACCTAGATTTATGGTTGATTATTATGACTTACAAATCCTCATATTTAATCAAGTCATAGTTAATCTACAACCAAACAATAACCATTGCAGTCTGACAGCTGCAATCAAGAACCTATTAACTGCAGGTAATAGTTTATTGAATTAGGCCACATCTTCTCACAATGGCGTGATTGCAAATACAAGTCTGGACATGAAAGCTCATCACAGACGTAGCTATAATAATACATTAATATGCCGTATATTTAATATATACAGGTTGTTGTTTTGGTCAGCGACGAGCGACTCAGGGTCAATAATACAAATGATATTGGTGCTAAAAAAATTATAAAAAAAATACTTTATTTTTTTTAAATAATAAAAATTAAAAAAAATTAAATTTTGAAAATCATGTAATAAGCTAAAGTGTAGACATAATACTCAACGGGAGTACGAGGGAGTAAAGGGGTGGGGCGATGGCGGCTTTCGCCTAGCTCTAGTCTGTGCACGTGCCTAGTAACCATACTTTACGGTAATTTTATTTCAAATTGAATAAGGTATTTCTCATCATATTTACATTATTTAATGGAATTAAGTCCATTTTTGGGGAATATATATTTTGTACTACCGCTCCTGGGTCGCTTGTCGCCGACCAAAACAACACCCTGTATATTAAAGCAAGCAACCACACACAGAGACAATGATTTAATATTGGAGCGTGTAACAAGCTGAGCATTCAAATATGTCGTAATATGACCATAATTTCACTATGGGATATAATATAAGTAATATAAATTACATCTTGAGATATAATATTTTATCCTCGTCATACAATGTGTCAAAAAATATTTATAGTTTGGGATGTAATATACACAAATGTATGACGAGCGATAAAATATTATATCTCAAGATGTAATTTATATTTTTCCCATAGTGGAAAGCCGGCTTTACAGTGAAGGTTGGTAACGTCATAATATATTATTATAATAATAATATTAAAGCTACGTATATATCGGCGGACAATCGCCGTTTGTATTGAAAACACCGTTATTCATTTTAACCGTATCTATTTATGAAACGGGTACTGTAAATAATTAAATTAGAACACGCACACACATAAAATATTTCAACAATATAGCAAATATAACAATTAAATATTAAAAAGCTTGTACTTAACTCAAGGTTGTTACTCCTTCACGTCTGAGCACAGAATGAATTTTCAAGCTCGGCTCGCTATTGCTTTTATAGTTTTTATACGCCTGGAATCTACCCTCCACGATCAACACTTTTATTTTGAATAAAATTGAACGACTTCCGGTTGATTTAAAATCATAGAGTGAGCTGTCAATTAAAATACTGAATAGTTTGTAATAATTAAATAATGATTATGAAATATGAAAAGGTAAATAAATATAGCCTGAAATAATTCAAGAAATCACAATCATTTGAACAATAAAATTATAATAAACATATTCTTGCCTATTTGAAATCTTTAGAATAGCATTAAATAAGTCAGTTTTAAATATTACTTATACCGACATGATGATCGGAATTGTTTGGCGCCGACATATACGGTCACGCAAAGATAATATTAAAAATATATCGTAATATGTCTAGCTATGATTTATATTAATATACATTATGGGTATTATAAATACGTCTGTGATGGGCTTTATTTTGTAATCAAAGCTATTCATCCATCTTAAATCCTGAAATTAGAAAATAGAAAAATATTGATTTCGGTAACTTATCATCTACAATAATAATATAGTTCATTGGGGTCTACTTTTAAGTATAATAAATCCCACCAAAAACATTTTTATGTAAAATGTTGCCGCCAAGACATATAGCTTGCACTGTCAAAAAGTTATCAGATCTCATGTAGAGCCAAGCTTATAATCTACTTGCCCTTACCTTACAAGCCCTAACTTCACAAACTCTACACCTTAGTCAAAATATGTGGCTTGGCCGTTTCGCTGCTCTGTCAAATGGGAGTAAGGTGAAAATGTATTCACTGTTACTTTTTTGTTATAGAATAGTTCTTGTAGTAGTGAAACGGCCAAGCCACATATTTTGACTACGGGGTGTAGAGTTTGTGAAGTTAGGGCTTGTAGAGTAAGGGCAAGTAGATTATAAGCTTGGCTCTACATGAGATCTGATAACTTTTTGACAGTGCAAGCTATATGTCTTGGCGGCAACATTTTACATAAAAATGATTTTGGTGGGATTTCACTTCTTTTTTTAAGTTAAGATTGTTTTTTTTTTTGGAAATTTCCAAGTTTTATAATTTTTTTGTTGATTGTGTACTCATACAAGCTTACATACCAAATTTCAACTTTCTAGGACTTCCGGAAGTACCCTATGAGTTTTGATGATCATCAGTGAGTCAGTGACGAAATCGGGGATTTTTAGGTATCAATAAAATCTAAAGTATAAGAGCTATGTTATTGAAATTTAATATTTTTAATAAGTTTACTATTGACATCATGTCCTGAGAATTTTGTTTATCTGGTATAATCCAAACCCAAGTTATGAGGCTTCAAAAAAACGACGAAGCGCTTCGAGAAAAGGTAGGTAGTGCCCTTGCGCTTCGCTTGGCTGTCTTGGCGGGGGGCACTCCCGTGCCCCCAGATACCTGTGCTGTGAAATTATCATGAAACTATAATCTTATTACATAGGATTGTTTGAATCAAATATTTTAAAACCCACATTTAAGATATACCTAATCCCAGAAACCCCATCACAGATTACTAAATAGTTACTACGTACATACCCCATCTCTTTTTGTTCTATGACATTAGATAATTACTAGACTTAGCTTAAACCATCTCATGTAATATAAATAGTAATGCATTGCACCAACATAAATTTATATATTTCACGTAGATACTCCTCGTATCTTTAACAAATACCATACACAATGAAATTCCATACAACGGAAGTGCTAAGGCAACTAATAGCATCGGAACTTTTCCTCAAACGCTCCAGAGCAGTAAGCAATCAAAGAACCCTCTCATTTGAGATATTTGCAGATATTCCGCCTTGTAATCAGTAAGTACATACCGGTCTCGGTACATTAGTGGGAGAAACAAATGGTTTAGGGCACAAGATGTAGCGGTTCTTCATCAAGTAGATTATCAATTCACCACATTCACAACTTCACTACTTCACAACTCACACTAGTTCGTGATACTTGTTACTGAAAAAAATATTACTTGATATTATATTCAAGTGCAGGGTTTCCCGAACTTATTTTAACTGTGACGCCCCTGGGAAGTTGCCGTATGTTTGCGATGCCCTAGCCTTCTTGCCATACATTTACGTACAGTAGTACCCAATTAATATGGCTTACCGATGTACCTGCGCAGAAGATACATTTTCAAAGCGCGGGAAACGCTATTGGTCGGCAGCTGCCGCCATGTTAGCGCGCGCCGTGCGGAGGGGCGTCACTTGCGAGTGAGACGGAACTAACAGCTGCAGTGTATTATGAACCTTATAGTAGTGATCTAAGGTTGATTGTATGTTTTAAGCATTCTTTCGTTAATCTTCGGGGCCATACTTTCTTTTCTGTGCAAACGAAGCTTCACGACGCGCCATATAAGTTGGGTAATACTGTACTAGTTGTAGTTCTAGCCTAGTAACAATTTGTCAGAATCTGTTTGAAAAAGAAAAAGCACTGGCCGTCCCGCTCCCGCCGCATCACAATGCGCATGGCGCTCACTCGACTCGATCGCATCGACACAAACAGCTAACCTATTTAGATCGCCTCACAGGGCGTCGCAACGCACAGTTTGGGAAACCCTTTTCTAGTGTATTCAATAGTAGATTGAACCAGCGTCGACTACTAAAGTACTAATCCAGAACATCGCTTATAACCTAGATCACACATACACCTTGGAGATGAGATGCCAGAGCTTTGGGAGGTAGTTCGTGGAATCTTTCCAATTAGAACCCTCGCGGCCTACAAATACGGCATCGATATCCATTTCACTTCCTCTGCTATAATCGACGTCATTCATGACATATGACGTCTAATCTTGTCTTTTATTACATGAACTTAAGCCGAGCGATGAGTTAATTAGTGGAAAGCCTCAAACGGAGGAAATATGTTTCTCGGTTACATATTTCTTCCTTTTGGTATCAAAACAATGGGTTCTTTGGGTCCAATCAGAATTTGGTTAATTCTCAGATGCTTAATTAATACAAAGGGAGACAAAAAGAGCCTCGGAATAACATCGCTAGCTTTTGGGGAACTTGCCTACAGGCGGCGATTTAAACGCAGATTTTTTACCAATAGAGTTGGTACTTACTTGTATATATTTTACTAGCTGTCCCCCACGGTTTCACTCGCGTTCCCGGGATAAAAAGTAGTTAATAATACTTGGGGATAATGTAGCTTCCTATTAGTGAAAGAATTTTTCGAATCCCACGGGTAGTTCCAAAGATTAGCCCGTTATTGTAAGACTTGCTCGTCACGCAAACAAATATTTTTTTTGTCGCGGTTAATTTTAAATCTGTTATATCTTAAAGTATTAATTTAAAAGATATGATGCAAAGGGAACATTTGTTCTACATTGACGGGCCAGTTGGTAAAGAGTCAGCTTACGCGCTGCAGGTCGTGGGTTCGATTCCCACATAGAACATGCATGTTGCATGAAAATGTCTGTATGTCCTGAGTCTGTTCTGTTCTGAATGTGGGTGTTTGTTTTTTTTTTTTTTTACTGTTTTTATGCCTGTGTTTGACCGCAATCTCACCATGGTAAGTGATGTGCGGCCGAAGGTGGTAAGCACACAAAGCCTAGAAGGAACTGGCTATCAAGTGCAGCTGTCGGAACACACCGAAAGGTGCTTGGCGACAGATTTTCAACTTGAGGGTGGTAGCCAGCCAGGCGGGTACTACTAAGTACCCTACCACCGTGCTATGGTTTCCTCACGATGTTTTCCTTCACCGAAAGCTCAAGCTCATTGTAGGATTCGAACCCGGGACCTTCGTCTCGGTATCCGACGTCACTACCACTGAGCTATCATCGCCTTAATTATGTATATTAAATTTATTTACAAACAAAAACTAGTATATGTATTATATCAGTTATCTGGTTTCCATAGTACAAGCTCTGGTTAGTTTGGGATCAGATGACCGTGTGTGAGAAAGTCCCAGGATACTTATAAAAAAAAGAAAGCAATCGGAGCGCATTCTCGATGGTGATGACTTCATACGAAATTCTTCTATGGGTTAATTGTTCATTGCTGATATGCGACTTTTTTTAAATTAACCGTTACTCAGGTTGGCAAAATATTAAAATATTTTTAATCAAATAACTCCTCCTAAACCTTTCTTCGTGAATTTTATGCGATTGTCAAACCCAGAAC
This sequence comes from Polyploca ridens, assembly GCA_951394255.1. Taxonomy (NCBI): domain Eukaryota; kingdom Metazoa; phylum Arthropoda; class Insecta; order Lepidoptera; family Drepanidae; genus Polyploca; species Polyploca ridens. The sequence goes on from OX596258.1 coordinate 3,533,755, forward strand.
AAAACATATTGATTGTACACGAAAAAAGAAATGTAATATATTGTTGGACGGGCGAACTGACTGACGCAGCGGGGAACAAACCTCGTCGTTTGCGTACAGTTTTTGGTTTTTTTTTTTATTTTTTTTTTATACCACTTAGTCGGCTACAGACCGAGTCAAACTTATTGGCGGCTGTGATATTAGGCGCGGAACGCTGCGCATTAGCGAAAACGAAGATATGCGGTACATTCGAGATGAATACCTGCGCAAAGCCGGCTCGCAGCGCACTTCACAGCCGCCATCGGATTCTAATAAGCATACGGCCCGGCTGATGGTAAGCGGTTACCGTAGCCATATGGACGCTTGCAACACACGAAACATCGCTCAAGCGTTACAGACCTTTTCCCCTCCCCAATGAGCTCGGACATCAATTTTTTAAATTTATTTTTCAGAAGCAAATGTAACGCTTAATATTAATTTACATTTCAGAGGCAATAATTGAATAGAGGCAAAACTTTAAAATCAGTTTATTATCTCAATTTAAATAGGTAAACAGCCTTTGTTTAGTTTATGATTAAAATGTAATAGAAAAGTCAAAAGGTCATTATGACTTATTTAAATTATTTAAGTTTATTTTATACAAACTTTGTGTCAACCGTTGTAACCTGTAAATGAAAATTAAAACTTGTTTAATTCTATGCTGGCTGTTTCTTGCTCAATGAAGTCATCACAAATAATATTTTACAGGCCAGTTGGCGTGGTTGGTTAAGATTCCAGCTATCATGCCACAGCTCGATTCCCTCTCAGGACATGCATTTTGTGTGTATGAACATGTCTGAAGACTCTGAGCTGGTTGTAATTATGTATATTAAGTACCTTATGGGTATGTATAAAATAAATAAATGAAAATATCTTGGGACATTCCTCAACACGGTTATCTGATCCCAAACTAAGCAGAGCTTGTACTACGGAAACCAGATAGCTGAACCTATACCTACAAACAAAAAGTAGTATATCAGTTATCATCTGGTTTCGTATTTATTTACTTTGAGTTACAAGCTTGCTTAGTTCGGAATCAATGATAGATTCCGAACTACATTGATTATCAATGTGTGAAGAATAAGTGCCCCCCGACGAGACAGCCAAGCGCAGCGAAAGGGCACTACCTACCTTTTCTCGAAGCGCTTCGTCGTTTTTTTGAACCCTCATAACTTGGGTTTGGATTATACCAGATAAACAAAATTCTCAGGACATGATGTCAATAGCTCTTATAATTTAGATTTTATTGATATCTAATAAAACCCCGATTTCGTCACTGACTCACTGATGATCATCAAAACTCATAGGGTACTTCCTGAAGTCAAAACTTTTTAGGAAGTTAGGGCTTTTAGAGTAAATGCATGTAGAGTTATAAGCTTGGCTCTACATAAGATCTGATAACTTTTTGACAGTACGAGTGTCTTGGCGTAACATTTTATATAAAAATATTTTGGAGGGATTTTATTTTATTTAATGCAGTTCCAAACTCGAATCAATCATTTGCGATCAATTCGCGATAAATTGGACCCAATTTATTTTGTATTGCAGTTCTTGAACATGACAATTCGAATGCAAAGCAAACTCGCCAATGTGGGACAAATTGTATCCAATTTATGATGTGTTGCCAGAAGCGGTTTGTGGAAGCATTTTGTATCTTAGAAATTCAGTATATTATGGGATGTTGTCATAATGCCGAGGTTTTTTAGACTTTCTCTTTGGGGTTTACTAGATTGTCTTTAAACCATCTGACTTAATAAATTAAGGGGTTGAGGTTTCCACTATGTGCTTCATTTATGTTTAGGCGTGTTATTCTTAGGCGTCTAGGTATTTATAGAACGAGAATCAATACTTGAGTCAAGTCTCAAGAATAGATTGGGGTAATCAAAAATAAACATTATGTCTAAGGCCAAGGTCCCAAATTCAGTTAATATAATGTCAACTTGAGTTTTTTTTTGAAGTTCTAAAATATGTGTCACTGTCTCAAATGTTCACCCGTAGGTACGTTGTTTACATACCGACAATTCGGACACAGCGTTTTGCATCTTCATTTATAATGCGGACAGCATGGGAGTGGAACTTGATTCCGGTGTTATTCCTGACTCTTACAATATAGGACTCAAGGCCAGAGTGAATAGGTTTCTTCTGGATAAGCGCGCTCTATCTTAGGCTTCGGTATTGTCCTTTATGCAAGTCAGTGTCAGTCAAGGTTTAGGAGCCAAACGTAATCCTATTTAATAAAAATAAAGTTTAACTATTTGGTTTTAAAATGGTATATCAAAATAATTTATATAAAGATAAAAACAATAAAATTAGATGAAAGGAAATTGCAAAATGAAATCAAAAATTCCAGCTACAAATTTCACAAAATCAACATCGTCATGTTTGAACAAAACACAATAATGAAGAAACTTGTCTTATTTTCGTTTCAAGTTTCTATTTGAAAATGAAATACAATAATGCAGAAACATGATGTACAAAAACGTCTTATGTTAGAGTGCCTGAAAGGGACACCCTTTTGTACCGTTTAGAGTAATCAGCATTGTTATGGCCGTATACAAATCATATACAAATGTAATTTTAATTTGTTCGCATTCCGTTATTTCTATTACAAGTTTTTTATAAACTTATTTAGCTTCGCCACTTATTAAAAGTGTTTGTTAAATCTTGGAATTGAATTTTCTAAAAAAAAAAACAGTTTCTCCAATTAAAAGCACCTTTCTTTCGTATTCCCACACCTTTTTTTTTTTTTTTTTTTTTTATACCACTTAACCTACATATAAGAGCCAGTTACCTTTCTGTTATATTCCGCACCTACATATAAAAGCCAGTTACCTTACTGTTGTATTCCGTCACTTACATAAGAGCCAGTTACCTTTCTGTTGTATTCCATCACTTACATAAAAACCAGTTACCTTTCTGTTGTATTCCGACCTTTAAATTAGAGCCAGTTATCTTTCTGTTGTATTCCATCACTTACATAAAAACCAGTAACCTTTCTGTTGTATTCCGACACCTACATATTAAGAACCAGTTACCTTTCTGTTGTATTCCGATACCTACATATAAGAGCTAGTTAAATTATTCTTCTTTATGGTGAGATTTTGGTTAATCTTGAATATAATAAAAAATCACAACAAGTGAACCTTTAACTGATAAAAATACTTCAATAAGTAACTTTATGTGTCTAGGCAAAATGCAATATACCAGATTTTTCAATAAAGCTGCAATACATATAATTTTACATAGCCTCGTCTTCAGCCGTATATACTTTACGTCTCAGCGCACACGGTAGGAGTGATGTATGTTATGCGACATGTTTAAATGTATTTAACTTATTCATACTTTTTCAACTGAAAACTGTCTGAGCACTGCTAATCTTTTTCTAGTAGGATTTGTAAAGCGGTTAGTGGCAGTAAAGTATCTACAAATATAGTAGACATAGTTCTAAATTAATTTCGAGTATTATATGTGCTTAGGTCTTTTTTTTGACAGTCCACTTTATCGTTATGCGGCAGTTATTATATCACAGAGCTTACGCAGATTTTGAGATGCGTTGCGTGATCCTTTCCAATGGGCAGATTCTTGATATTGCAATAATAGTTTTACCGTAAGTCAAGTGACACTTTCCTGGAAAGCTCTATCGACAGACGTGTAGTTATTTTGAAAAACTTATAATATTGTATGTAATTCATGTAATTTTGAAGATTAATTGCTGATGTTTTTCAGCTAATGCAACTTTACAAGCAAACAAGGGTATAGACTTAGATATTCATAATTGCCCACAAAGTTTTATTTTAATGAAATATTTTTGATTTAAATCGGACGCGAAAGATCGAATAAAAAAATTAAAATTCTCCGTCTATAGCCCGCAGCTATTGCTACGCAAAATAATACTCAGAATACATAAAAGACGTTCGAATATCGATTACGGTTAAAACAATACAAGTATATTAATAGTACATTGTGAGTGTGCAAAGTTGGTCATTACAGACGTATTAAGCGATAAGGGAGCCGAGAGTGTTATAATCAATGCACACGCGGGTACACAATACATATACGATGTTTTTCAACACACTTGCGAGGAACAAAACAGACATATTTTTTATGTAAATTGATAGATTACATACAATGAGATAGATAGATACAATGAGAACGTTAACAAATATGGCGCGCAGGATTTTTAGGCAGCGATGCGCTGTCAAACTGTTTTACCCGTTTAAATTAAGAATGCTTCGTCTACACATATATCACTTACAGTGAGATATGAGAATGAGACATAGAAGACTAGTGCGGTAATGTAAAGTAAAAAGCACTAGTTCGTAATAAGCTGTCTTATGATACCAAGATCAGTGCAATAAGAGCCATTTGATGAGCAAGTGTGTTGATGATGAGGAAACTCGGAGCGCACCAACCTGTGATCTCCGATGGTCTTCTTGACTGCTTCCACTGTATATTTCACTTTTATTATAGTTTATTCGTTTAAACGCGGCCGCGAACAATAGTTTATATGTATTTTAATTCATACACATCACACAAAACTGTATACGCGCCATTGGATTCTTCAAAACAAGTGCGTTCCATACGCTGCGAGCTTGGTACTTCCATCTTGCGATGGAGACGGCGACATCAACAATATGGTATGGTGCGTGTGGGATAGAGAGGTAAATATATCGGTTGCGAAGTAACAAATTTAAAGGGAACTGGAATAATACCTCTCATAGGTCATAATATTGAAGCGGTAAATTTAAATTAACGGCGGTAACAATTATCTTACTATCCTATCCTATACTAACTATATATATATATTATAAATGTGAAAGTGAGTTTGTTTATTTGTTTGTTACGCCTTCACGCCTCAACTACTGAACGGATCATCATGAAATTTGGCAAGCAGACAGCCTATGGTATGGAGAAGGGCATAGGCTACTTTTTATCCCGGGAACGAGGGTAAAACCATGGGGAACAGCTAGTACATATCATAATGTATCATCAACCCCAAAAGAAATAAGTAAAATGCTGTGATATTTTCATGAAAGAACGTTGAACAACTTTATACAGTCCATTTTTATGCGCCGCACTTGACAAGGCGGTGTGGGCCAACGTTGCCGCGTTGTATACCTAAGTGTCAACCAATGCAGTAAAAGCAGTATGTATTTGTATACTGGCGAATGGTATCGGTATTCCAATAATAGATTACCTATGTTCGGTACGTATTGTGTTGGCTAGTCTAGATATATAATGTAGTTATAAATTATAAAAATGCAAATTTGTCTAGGTCTAGCTATTAGGTAGGTGTATTTGATCTTTAATTTTTAGTTTGTTTTATTTAGTAGTTTAATTTAATTGGATTTTTTCACTCTTGAAATGTCCATAGCTCTTCTTATGGATGCCTGAACCACTTGTATCCAGATTCTTCTAATTAATTCATTAATAACATCTGATAGGTCGAGCTAAAGGGCTACAAAAATATAAATAAAAGTAACAGTTCTAAAAAAAGTCACTTCCCTATTTCTGGTTTAAATGCTGAAATTTTTTTTTATTTATTTATTTATTAAAAACTTAAAACTATAATGTTACATTATTACGGCATAACATAAACTCATTCGAGTTTTACCGTACACCGTAGCAGTCATCCTTTTGAATAGGTAGGTAAACACCGCCACTAAATGCCATATGAGTACTTAATGACGGTGAACCTTAATTAAAAATTATATAATGTTCACTGGTACAGTAATAAAAGTTAGTAAAAAATACAACAAATTAAGTAGGTAGAAATAGAAAAAACCCTTTGTTGAACGGCTCGTCACACCTCCCGCAGCTCGCGCTCGTCTCGATACAGGATGGTGTATTTACTGTACAGTGTATGTATATGTTTTTTATTATTATTTGTGATGTCTGTGAAAAAAAAAAAAAAAAGAACGTGTGTATTTAACTAAGAATATTATTTACGAAGTATTGTTTTAGCTTATATTTAAAATTTTTAGGGGTTAGCTCGTCTCTTAATGAAATTGGAAGCTCGTTAATAAGATATGGAATCAAGTAGTTTAGAGTTCTCATACCATACAGGTTTGTATATCTAGGTAAAATTAGTTTGGCATTGGCATTACTACGTGTTTTAATAATAGGTGTGCAATCAATTTTATATCTTTTAAGATTTTCTGTAAAGAATTCTTCCGTTAGGTGGGTTAGTTTGATTTTTTCATGTATGGGTATAATTTTGCAGAACACGAATAACTTATGGTAGTCGTTTTCATATGTCTTTCTAATATTACAAGGAACCACTTTTTTTAAAATACGCAATTGAAGTGAGTATTTTCCCGTAACTTGATAACCCGTAAGATATTATTGATTCGGCCAATGATTTATAAAGCATTAAAAGTGTTTGATATGGTAATTTATACTTAATTAAAGAAAATTTGGCTAGTATACCTCTCAAATTATTGCATACTTGATTAATATGCTCCTTCCAATTTAGTCGATTATCAATAGTGAGCCCCAGATATGTTTGTTTATCTACGACATCTATGTTATCACATGCGCAAGACGCAAGCTCGCGTCCTTTATGAAGGCATTCGTGACTATGTGAGATCAGTTTCGGTATGAAGGAGCTTCTATTGTGACTAGAACTAATATACATTAGTTTAGTTTTAAACTAATGTAGTTATAACTACACTGTACTAACTGTTACTAATGTTAGTTTAGTTTTTACTAATATACATTAGTTTTAAATAAAACAGTAAATGACATGTCAGAAGGTTATCGCAGCTGGCTTAAGCCTCGATTCAAATAAGACACTTTGTGGACCAAGGGCGGATCCAGCCTTTGGGTCAGGGGGGGTCACACACTTATAACATAACATAAATATGCCACCCCTGTTTCATAAGAACATGGCAAGGCCAGGTGTGTTAAATTATAAAAAAACCTCTGACTGACTTAGACGGCCTATGCCGGGGGGGGGGGGGGGGGGGGTCATGGGGGTCAAGCTATATTCCTCTGGTGAATTCGTAGATTTTATTCCACTTTCGAATTAGCAAACTATAGGTAGGTACAATGAGAATCTATAAAACTATGGCCCAAATAAACGAGGCTATGAGGGATTACTTATTGAGCTGAAATTCTTTCGCGGAACTCCATCTCGCTTTTCAACTGAAGTGTTCATTCATTTTAGATCAAACCTCAAGAAAAATAAACTATTTGCTCTGTTGCTGTGAGCTGTAGATCTCACGAGTCTCTATGATTTTTAACCGTCTTCATTTGCGGGTATTTAGACGTAACGGCGATAGATGGCGACTAAATTTATATTGAAAACAAGCATTGGACTAATTTGACAGGACCATGTACTCTGTGAACAGGACTGAATTTCTTACATCCTTTTCTTATGTTCTTTGTTAGAAAGTTACATAGTGAGACTAAATTAGTTTAGTTGTAAACAACAGAATCAGCACCAAAGTAACTAAAACACACTGAAATGTTTTAATTTGCATATCATTTGCATGCCACTCCGTTACTATATAGGCTATGTTATTTCTTTTTCACGATGGCAACATAATGGTGTTGTTTGCAGCGGAGAGTGATATTGTTTAGGCCAAAATACCTATAATAATATCTATAGTAAAACCCACCATTTTTTCTGGTACGCCTTCGAGCGGATTCATTTTGAGTCAGCCATTACAGCAATTTAATTTCATATCAAATCACGTATAATTTCCCGCTTTCTATAGGTTTTATGCCTCTAAATAGGTATATACCTCATAATACGCAAGTCTTATACCTCATAAATAGGTTTTAGACTATATAAATACGATATTTCGTACTCCCGCCATTTTTACCACGCCAATCGTGATAAAAAGTAGTTAGGTATTCAATACCGCCGCCGCTCCTCCATATTTTTAGGACTTAGATTTTATAGGTACCGATTCGTATCTTATTATACGAAATCATATGGTGTACTAATAACCGCAATACGTACTTACTATTTGTACTATTACTACGCATATAATTGCATTCTATGAGCCTTGTCTGTCGACTTGAAATAAACTTTCATACCTATATAGGTAGGTGCCTAAACTGTTGGATATACCTACCTACTTACCTACGTCATTTTACTTTAATTAGGTAATTTTGCAATTTATTATTACGCAATCTTTCACAATGGAAGCTATTGAAACTAAAATTAAAATATTGGAGGCTAAAAATGAAGCTATTTTTGAACAATTATCGTTCTTATATGATTCTTCTAAGAATGTTTCCACATCCGCGAGTGCAGACCTTCGTTCCTCAGAGACATTCATGGCGGACACTGAAATTATTAGTACAATTCGTCATGAATTTAGTGCCAATTTAGATACAATTAACGCGTTAAATATGCAACTTGATCCAGAATATAAGATTGATTATAAAAAAATGATTTCCTTTGATACAGTGTACACCCGAATAGAAAGGGTTCGTTCTCTTATCGTCAATAAGACAAATATTACGTCGAATGTGTCCGCGCAGAATACTATTCCGTCCCAATATAAAGGTCGTATCAAACTACCACCAATTCAAATTCCGTCATTTGATGGAAAAATAGAAAATTGGCCCGTCTTCTTTGAATCTTTTAAATCTAATATACATTCAAATCCTGATCTTTCGAATTCTCAAAGAGTACAATATCTTGTAGGTAAATTAACAGGAAATGCTTTAAAAATCACGGCAGGTATTATACCGTCCGGTGATAATTATAATTCTATTTGGGACAGCTTAGTTCAAAAATATCAAGATAAAAGAGCATTAGGCTCACACTACATGTCCAATTTATTCAATATTAAACCCGCATTAAATAATTACGCGTCTTTAAATACGTTCATTGAAACTTTCCACGCTTCTGTATCTGCTTTGGAACAGTTAGGTATTGAAGATATGAAAGATTTTATCTTACTTTCTTTAGCTTTAAAGAAGTTAGATGCCGCAACCGCTAATTCCTTTGAAATGTTTATGAGGAATAAAGAAATTCCTTCTTATAAGGATTTTGTTGATTTTATTAAATCGCAAGTAAAAATATTAGACCGCACTTCTACGCCAATTGCTGGCTCCGCGCGAACCGCCCCAGTCGGTAGCAACCTTAATAATCCGCCCGCTTCTCGTTCTCAACCGCGTAATTCACATACAGTCCACCATGCTTTCCTTGCACGCGATAATAATAATAAAAGCACTTGCTTATTTTGTAATAAATCTGATCACTATCAGATTTTTTATTGTTCCTCTTTTAAAGCACTTAATACTAAAGATCGTTTAGATTTTGTTAAATCTAAAAGAGGCTGTGTAAACTGCCTCAGCCTTACGCATACTGCTTCTCAGTGTAAGTCGTCGTATAGTTGTAAAACTTGTAATAAACACCATCATTCTCTTTTGCATTTGGATAGCAATTCGCAATCGCAACAAATAGTTTCTGACTCGCGTCCCTCTCACTCGGCGCGTCTTGATAATAGCGATAACCGCATCGCGCAGCTTTGCGCGCAGCCGTCCGCCGCCGCCCGCGCCGCGCCGCGACCGCTCCCGTGCGCAGCCTCGCCCGCGCATCCGACCGCGTCTCCTTCTAACGCTACGGACGCTCCGCAACCGGTGTCGCTATGCACCCGAGCGCGAGTTGATAAGAATAATGATAACGAACGCGATTCTTTTAATAAATTAAATCCTTCCCATACTACTGTACTTTTATCAACCGCTCAAGTTTATGCGTCTAATAAGGACAATAAATATATTTCAGTTAGATGTTTAATAGATAACGCGTCTCAAAACAACATAATTACAACTGCCTGTTGTAAACAACTAAATTTAAATATAATACCGCTTAGCAATTCTTTTATAAAGGGTGTAGGATCCACTTCGCGTCCTATTCACGGCTACGTTCAATTTAAAATAACCGCGAAAAATAAAAAATATTTTTATAATATTACCGCTCTTGTCGTTGATTGCATTACTGACAGGTTACCGACTGAATATGTTAAGACTTCTATAGTGCAACATTTAGGTAACTTACCGCTCGCTGACCCTCTGTGGCACATCCCCGGAGAGGTCGAAGTAGTTCTCGGGGCACAATTGTTCCCATTTTTATTGTTAGGTCAAAAAATTATTGCACCTCCCGCTCCTTCTGCCCTTGAAACCGTGTTCGGTTATATTCTTATGGGTGACGTTCCCGCTAACTCTAATATTAATAAAAATGCATCCACTTATTTTAATACCGCGACTTTTTTCATTTCTGGTCCCAATGACCTTACTATTTCTTTAGATGATTCCCTACTTAAGTTTTGGGAGCTCGAAGAAATTCCCGCGCAAAAATTTATGAGCTCGGCCGAAAAGGAGTGTGAACAGCTGTTCTCTCGTAACTTCTCACGGGACTCCGCAGGCAGATATTGCACCGCGTTACCTTTTCGTGAGGATCCTGACGTGTTAGGTGATTCCCGTTCCGTTGCTCACCGCCGTTTACTTGCTTTGGAGCGTACCAAGCTACGCGATCCACAGCTACGCGCTAGTTATAATGAGACTTATAGTGCTCGAACCGCTATTGATAATATATTCGCATTCTCCGATTCTAAAATTACTCTGTCATGGATACATTCATCTCCACATAGATGGAATGTTTTCGTTAGTAACCGCATTGCTAAATGTCAAGAAAATCTTGACCCAAAACATTTCTACCACGTTAGTGGTATAGAAAATCCTAGCGACTGTCTCTCTAGAGGTATTTTACCTGAGCAGCTAGTGTCACATCACTTATGGTGGCACGGCCCGAAATGGTTAAAAGATCCAGTTTCAGAATGGCATATCACTCCATTTAGTCCCGAATGCTGTGAGGACCTACCTGAATTTAATAGTAAAACGCTTGTTACTTGTACCGCGTCCGCTTCTGTTGAGCCTAATTTAATTTACGAGCTTGCTCTAAAATACTCATCATGGAATAAAATATTACGCATAATAGTATACATACTTAAATTTTCCCGCATTCTTTCTCGTGATCAAGGTCACAGCCGCATCACAGCTTCTGAGCTAAATAAAGCTGAAGTCTATTTAATACGCTCTGTACAACAAGTTCATTTTCAAAATTTATTTAATAATATTCAAAACGTTAAAGTATCTTCCCCGCTTAAAAAACTTGACCTCTTTATAGATCAAGATAAAATTATTAGAATTGGAGGTAGACTTTCAAATGCAAATCTTCCGTATGAAGCTCAGCATCCCGCTCTTTTACCTAAACATGACCACGTTACTCATCTTATTATAGACTATTTTCACCGTGCTCATTGCCATACTGGTGCCAATCTTCTGAGCTCACTGTTGCGCCAGAAATATTGGATACTGTCCGCTAGAAGTGTCATTAGACACAGAGTACATTCATGTAACTTTTGTTTTAAAAATTCCCCTTCATTTCTCAGCCCAAAAATGGCTGATTTACCCTCTTGCCGCGTTCAGGAGACCAAAGCGTTTGTGCATACGGGCGTTGACTATGCTGGACCCATTAAAGTAACATTATGTAGACGCAGAGGTCAAAAGAGCCAAAAGGCATATATTTGTTTGTTTATATGCTTAGTAACCAAAGCTGTACACATCGAATTGGCAACTGATGTGTCATCAGATACTTTTATTTCCGCTTTTAAGCGATTCATTTCCCGTCGAGGACCTGTTTCTTTTCTTTACTCCGATAACGGAACTAACTTTGTCGGAGCTAAAGCTCAATTACAAGAACTACTTACCGATCAGTACCGCATTGAATGGAAAATGATTCCACCCCGCGCCCCACATTTCGGAGGATTGTGGGAATCTAATATAAAATCGATTAAAACTCATTTATACCGTGTTATCGGTTCGCAGCTCCTCACATATGAAGAGCTCCTCACTGTTCTTACCCAAATTGAAACAGTCTTAAATTCTAGACCGCTTTGCATTTTATCTGAGGATCCCTACCCGGAGCCTCTTACTCCCGCTCACTTTATAATGGCTTCACCATTGACTTCATTGCCGCTTCAGAATGTGTCCGAGGAAACCATATCTTTACGTTGTCGGAAACAATTATTAGATCAGATGGTGTGTAGCTATTGGAAAAGATGGCGTATAGAATATTTACATAATCTTCAAGTTAGACAGAAATGGCTCATTGATAAAAATAACATTAAGATTGGTACTGTGGTTCTTATACATCAAGATGATATTCCCCCTTTACGTTGGCCGTTGGGCATAATATCACAAGTTTATCCTGGCAAGGATGGAAATATCCGCGTCGCTTTAGTAAAAACTTCAAATGGATCATTCAAAAGACCCATTGTCAAGTTATGTCCATTACCCTCACAATAAAAATTAATCATACCGCATCTTATATTCAGTATTTTAGTAATTATTATAATCTGTAATTAGTTCTTATAATTAATTATTTTTTTCTTTCTTTTGAGAACACTACGTATTCTCAAGGCGGCGGAGGATGTTTAGGCCAAAATACCTATAATAATATCTATAGTAAAACCCACCAGATATAATGATATTTTCTTGGTCCTGTGGCTTCTTTGTGGGGTAATTACTTCACCTACACTAATAATTATACCTACAATAAAGTTAGTATGTTTGGATGTTTTTTTATACGACGATATCGGTAAACAAGCTTATGATCCGCCTGTTGGTAAGTGGTTACCGTAGCCATATAGACGCTTGCAACATACAAGGCATCATTCACGCATAACCGACCCTTCCTCCCTCCCCGATGAGCTCTGGTAACCTTACTCACGCGCAGGAACACAACATAAAGTTATTTGGCTGCGGTATTCTGTAAGCTGGAGGTACTTCCCCAGTCGAGCTGCTCTTTGAGCGAATAAACGCTATGCTCTACCTCTCTCTGTAGGTAATCTTTGGAAATTCTTTTGCTGATAGAAAGCTACATGATCTAGTGCTATATAGGCTATTTTTATCTGAGGGTGAAACCGCGGGGGAGAGATAGTTTAGTATGTTTTTAATATCTACTAACTATCCCCGGCGTTTCCGAAGGATCTAATGCTTTTACAGGATAAATAGTTCCTATGTCCTATTCCAGGTTCGGCTTAGAATGGAGCTGAATAGTAACACACACTCTCAAAACGTTCGCATTTATAATACAAGTAGGAAGAAGGATGGTATCAGTGTGAGTCACATAATGTTAGTATATAGTTGCATTCATTCACCCGATGAAATAATATTTGACAGTGGATATCGGTGTCGAGCAAGAATCTTATGTGTCGAGCGTTGGAATAGCTATTAATCCAGATAATATTTCTAGAAATCTGTTTAAATACGTAATACTAATACATCCTTGAGACGGTATTAGTTAAACGTAGTTTAAGTTAACTATTTTTATTCATAGATTACTTTATCCTTTTTCGAAATACTGCTGATCTATGCTAGGTAAGTACTTGCGTGTGCTTGTTTGCCAGATTGTGGTATAAAAAAAAAGAAAAGCGACCCCAAGGTGGACGATGAGTCGATGTGGTCACGACTCATACTGCGATAGCACAGCGAGGGTGCTGGGGGGAGATATCACACATTTATTTATTTATAAATTTTTACTTTAATTATTACAGTTACACACCAATTACAATAATTAAAGATATACAAAAATTAAGAAGATTACAATTATTTACATTATATAACATATTTAAACATTGATAAACACACAGTCATACAGTCTTCTCACAGAATCGCAAACACTCACACAATATATCCGGCCATCCATCCGCAAACAGATCACAGTCAGGATTGTTTTCCAGGAGAGCGTTGAGCGCGGAGAGGGTGCGCGGGATGGGCGAGTTAGCACTCGCCACAGTGCGACAAGATGGCACGGCGAAAAAATTGTGCTTTCTATTTCTTAGATAATTGTCAGGAGTAAAAAATCGACACAGCTCACTGTGCAGTTCAGGTGCACACATCCCCGGGACGAGCTATCTTAGCGCCGCGCGTGGAGGTGTGAGCAGGTACGCGTTCAACACGAGAGCCCGCCCCTCTCTACAGCGCAGATGGCGACCACCGTGGTTTTAGCCGATAAAAGTCCGGCATAACCTGGCCGCTACCCCCGGGGCGGTCGGGTATCCTAAGAGGATTTCACCTCGAAAAAAAAAGGTACTTAAATAAATCATTGCTTAGGTGATAATAAAAATTTACCAGGATATAAGTACTATAAATAATACCTTTAAAGATAATAATCACGCTTATGTCATTGCGACATAAAATCAAGTATAACTTTATAGTTTCACGGGTCGACACTAATTGGTCCAATTAGAGCCCAGCCGAAAAAATGTGAGGAAAACTACGTGAGGTATTTCACACTTACTTGAGAATCCAATTAATGTGAATAGCAAACGATGGCATTTATAGTATACAGGATGCTTTTTCTGGCAGGTAGGCTGAGAAAAATAGTTGAAAAATACCGTAGGTATTTATGATGATAAGGAAATACATACCTAGGTACCAAACATTTTTTTAATGACAAATGTAACATAAAAAAAATAGCTACCCCGCGGTGTCCGCGTTCCCGGAATAAAAAGTAGCCTATGTCCCTCTCCATACCATAGGCTATCTGCAAGCCAAAGAATCATGGCGAGATCCATGATTTGTACAAAAAAATAAAACATTTTAGAGAGTTTTGAATCACTTCCAATGTTGAGATTACATTACCAGCAACATATTAATATACTTGAAATATTTTATAATACCCGCAAAACATAACAACAACATAATGGTGTTGGTCGCGATTCGCCGGCATGGCATAGAAAGTCGCATTTTTATCCCGGGGATCTAAAAATATTTTAAATACCTCAAGTTATTCCTTAGGCACCAAGGATCAATAATAACATTGTAGCGAACCACTATATAACGAAGTTCACACGCCGATAGATAGATGGCGTGCCGCCACATTATCCTGCATCGTGCATACATCGCGCATACAAGCCCATTACATCCTGCATCGCGCTAGCAAAGATTTCTCGGCGATCTGCATATATACAACTGTCCGACATGTACAGTTGGACCGCGGTCCCCAGGCACGATGACCCAGCCTGGCGGAAGATCTTCCCTTTTCAATGGAGGTGTCATCCACCTTGCCCCTCCATAACATCATTTCAACGTCTCTAAAATCTTTATTTTTTTGTACTCTCGCCATGATTCTTTCATGATGATCTGTTGAGGAGTTGAGGCGTGAAGGCGTAACAAACAAACAAACTCACTTTCGCATTTATAAGTATTAAGTTAGGATTAGGATTGATCCTTAGCGATCAAGTCCAGCTCAGGATTTCTGACCAGAATAAAAATGAACCTGTATAACACGATATCAATATTTATGTGTTTGTGTTGACGTCAAAGTTTTATTACCTTACATGTAAATACAATTATTCCTTATTGCTAGAATTGATATCATAAAATAAGTGATTGGGGTTTTTACATTCGGATAACATGCGATTGACAATATTATTATGGTTAGTGATGATGTGGCCGAAGGTGGTAAGTACATAAAGCCTAGAGGAACTGGCTTTTAAGTGCAGCTGTGGGTACACGCTGATAGGTGCTTGGCGTACTCGACCACCGTGCTATGATTTCCACACGATATTTTCCTTCACCGAAAGCTCAAGCTTACTTTATTGTGACGTCATTAGCACTGAGTTAGAATCGCCATTTGACTCATGCCTTAGTTTTATCAGTAAAACGATTTAAGAACATAGCTAAGTTCTATTTTCATCACAAAGCCTAATCAAACTAAAAAAACCGCCCCTACTGAATATTCAAATGAACAAATCTAGGTAAAAAGGATACCTGCTAAAGAAAAAAGTGTCATCTTAGTTCCTTGGCCGCCCGCAGCCTCTTCAAACACTCGGAAATATTCAAAGCCGTGGAAATTAAATTATCTTTTCATTAGGATCAATCCTTTTCATTAGACTTCAAAGTGGGGACTAAAATTAAAGTAAAATGTTACAGGCGTAAAATTATAAATCCAAGAAAAATACGAATGGCAAAGAACGATTCTTCGTAAAATATAATAGAGTAACCACTAATCTATATATATAAAATTCAAAGTCCTCACTGACTGATATATCAACGCACAGCCTAAACCACTGGTTCTAGAGATATGAAATGTAGAGAGTATATTCTTTGTGAAGAGTAGGTATCCACTAAGAAAGTGTTTTTCGTAATTCCACCCCTAAGGGGGTAAAATAGGTGATGAAAGTTTGTATGAAAGTCCGTCAATTTCGAAGTTAGGATCTTCAAATTTTAGGCTGAAGATTGAAAATTACTTTATTCGCGTTTTTAATAATTCCACTATCGACGCGGGATGAAGTTGTTTTGTTTTATTGTTGTAGAAAAATATGTCATTTTGTTTCCAGTATGCCGCGCGGGCGAAGCCGCGAGCAGAAGCTAGTCAGTGTCAGAGGCGGATTATCCGTAAGGCCAACTAGGCACGTGCCTAGGGGCGTGTAGTTACAAGGGGCGCGCGAGCTCAGAATTTTTAAATAAATAAAGAAAATAACACATCGACGATTAAGAACGAAATGCTGATCTATAATCTAAATCTATTCTGAGCTGCAGTGCAGCTGTGCTCTACCACTATTCGATTGTTTGTTTATAACGAATAAACTCAAAAACGACTAGACCGATTTCAAAAATTCTTTCACCTGTAGAAAGCTACGCTATTCCCACGGTAACCGGATCTACGCGGGTGAAATCGCGGGACGTTCTCTAGTGATATATTCACCCACCAAAAACATTTTCATGTAAAATGTTGCCGCCAAGACATATGGCTCGTACTGTCAAAAAGTTATCAGATCTCATGTAGACCCAAGCTTATAACTACATGCACTTACTCTATAAGCCCTAACTTCACAACCTCTACACACCGTAGTCAAAATTTGTGGCTTGGCCGTTTCGCTACCGTCACATGGGAGTAAGGTGAAAAATGTGTTCACTGTTCATTGCTTTTTTTGTTATTCAATAGTTCTTGTAGTATTGAAACGGCCAAGCCACAAATTTTGACTACGGTGTGTAGAGGTTGTGAAGTTAGGGCTTATAGAGTAAGTGCATGTAGTTATAAGCTTGGGTCTACATGAGATCTGATAACTTTTTGACAGTACGAGCCATATGTCTTGGCGGCAACATTTTACATGAAAATGTTTTTGGTGGGATTTCACTTCTTTTTTTTTTGTTTGAAATTTCCAAGTTTTATAATTTTTTTGTTGTTTGTGTACTAATACAAGCTTACATACCAAATTTCAGCTTTCTAGGACTTCAGGAAGTACCCTATGAGTTTTGATGATCATCAGTGAGTCAGTGACGAAATCGGGGTTTTTTAGATATCAATAAAATCTAAAGTATAAGAGCTATGTTATTGAAACTTAATATACTTAATAAGTTCACTATTGACATCATGTTCCGAGAATTTTGTTTATCTGGTATAATCCAAACCCAAGTTATGAGGGTTCAAAAAAACGACGAAGCGCTTCGAGAAAAGGTAGGTAGTGCCCTTTCGCTTCGCTTGGCTGTCTTGGCGGGGGGCACTCCCGTGCCCCCAGATAACACACCATCATCTGTCAACATACATATATATTAAGGCCTATTTCCCAGAGCAGAGAGGAATCATGAATTTCGATGTTCGTTCTGTCGTCCCTCTTGATTTCTTCAGTTATAACGTCATATTTCATTCGCGCATTAGCGTAAGTACAAGGCTCCTGGTCTACTAAAGTCTAGGGTTTGATGATACAACGTCATCGTAATTGCAAAAACAACTACTTAAAACTTATAGTATTATGATGGCCATTTATGGCCGGTACAGGGGCGCCGATAAAGTGATTGCCTAGGGCGCTCAGGGGGCTTACTCCCGACAGCTTCGAGTTCTGAATCAATCGAGTTTCATTCGAATCTAATGCCTATCCGTACTCTTGAATTCAACACGAGCGCACGATCGTGCGGTGGCTCTAATTGGAACTAACTACGATCGTAATATTCGTTAGGATCGAATTGGGATCGAATAATCCTTACTCTCCACTCTCGATAACAGTTATGTATCGAGTCGTAGGATCGAAACTAAACGTCAAACTACACGATAGCAAAATATTTACTTTCTTTGGTTCGAGTGAGATTGTTGAGTTTGATTTATTGTTATATTACTTAAAATTCGTCGCTATTATGGCTCGCATTGCGATGTTTTTCAATGTTCTTGAACAAGCGAACCGAATGGACATACATACGACGAGGAATAAGTTAGGAAATGGCCAAATAATGGAGTGATATATTATAAACAAACAAGGCAATGCACTATACCTCTATTCGGATTGCATAAGTGTTTATGTTATCTCAAGTGTTCTCTGTGGTGCTCTTCCCTTGGCCCATGATTTGGCGTATTTTATAATAATTATTTAGATGCACTCTGAAATATTATATAGGTACACGTTATTCACAAACACACACTAAAATCATCAATCCATTAATCACTTCCATTAAAACTTTTACCTATTTAACACACGTTTATCAAAATATTAAAACTAACCAAAACATTGTACTTGTAGAAGCAGGCGCACAAAGTTGAAGTTAGCTATCAACATTTTGAAATTTGACACCAACCGCGCCATTCGCACGTTGTTCGTATCGTAGGTATTGTATATGGTCACTCTTTATACCAAAAATATTATTGAACTATGATGATATTTGAATTTTTAACCTAACATGTGTATTAAAAACAATAGCAAATAGTATTTTATATAAGAAAATGGCAAAAAAGCAAAAATATTCAACCGCATAAAAGAATTTCACCAAAGACAAATAAACACTTGATGATGACGTAACGAGCCGGATACAGTTAACGACGCTGATAACATTCGAACGTAAGTCGATCTCTGTTTTTCAATTCGAATTTGCTCGGGAGTACGATTTTGGATCAAGTTCAAATCAGAAACGAAATCGAATCAAAAACAAAATCGAAATCGAATCAGTTTCGGGAGTAAGCCCTCTGGACCTTTAATCCGCCACTGGTCAGTGTATAAATCAATTTTAAAAATAATTATTTACTAATGGCATAAAAATTATCAATATTACGAACCGTACGACGCTTTACGAACATCGCTATTAGAGATGCATTTATTATAGCGAAAGAGTTGTTATTTTCAAAGGCCTGCACTATAAAAATATAATCTTGCGTGGGGGGGTCTTATTATTTCAAAAGATCGAAAATAAATATTTATTGGATTATGGGAACCAAAGAAATAAGTTTTTAAAGAAATACAGATTTATTTAATATTTTGTTTAATGGGGTTGCCATTAAAGGGTTAAAAAGGGTTGTAGTTAGAGAGAGAGAGAGAATAATATTATAAGAAATTCATTGATGGATATCTTTGAAGTCATAGAAGAGCTTTTGATGTAGCAAGGACATTTTCATAACTAAGCGATCACTTAGGACGGGTTGTTTCAAAGGGAGCTTTACGTACGTTCGTTAAATTTAACAATGACGTATTTAATGTCCCTTAATCACAATGCAAATGCAAATCAAAGAATAAGTACAACATTAGAAAAAAATCAACCTATTGAACAAGCGGGATTTAGAAAGAAATTTTCTACCATTGACCACATCCATACAATAGAGCTTATAATTGAAAAATACCAAGAACAACAGAGACCACTCTACATCACATTCATTGATTACCAAAAAGCTTTCGATACGATCTCACACGAAAGCATATGGGACACTCTAAGAGCCCAAAATGTAGAGCAAAAATACATAACAATACTCAAACATCTATACAGAAATAGCTCAAGCAGAGTCAAACTGGAAACTATAGGCCCAAGTTTTCCAGTCAAAAGAGGAGTCAGACAAGGCGACCCCTTATACCCCAAATTTTTTATTGCGGTTCTAGAATCCATCATAAGCAAGTTAGACTGGAAAACCCGAGGTTTGTATATCCAAGGTAAATACCTAAACCACTTAAGATTTGCAGACGACTTAGTTTTGCTATCGGAATCGAGCCTACAACTACAATAGATGTTGGACACTCTACACGAAGCAAGCAGACAAGTGGGTTTAGAAATGAATATAACAAAGACCAAAGTCATGACCAACTCCAAAAAATCAAAAATAACAATCGGAAATTACCTATTAGATTATGTAGATCAATATGTTTATTTAGGAAAACAAATGGGATTCAACAAAGATAGAAATGAACTTGAAGTAGAGAGAAGAGTCAAACATACTTGGAATAAATATTGGAGTTACAAGGAGATATTTAAAAGCGAAATGCCTATAAAGTTAAAAAAAAGGGTCATGGACTCTTGTCTCATTCCTTGCCTAACGTACGCGTGTCAAACATGGAAATTTACCACCAAAATAAAAGATAAAATAAATACATGTCAGCGAGCAATGGAACGCAGTATGTTAAACATTAAGAAAATACAGAAGATAAAACATACTAAAATAAGATCCAAAACAAAAACAATAGATGCTCTCAGCCATAGTCTAAAGTTGAAATGGAAATGGGCCGGTCATATCGCACGCCTTGAAGATCGTAGATGGACAAAAACTGTTACGTTATGGAAAGGCCCATTGGGTAAGCGCTATAGAGGAAGACCGCTCACTAGATGGGAAGACGAGATTAAAAAAAATGCTGGCCCACAATGGCTAAAAATAGCCCAAGACCGGGAGAAATGGAAAGCTTTGGAGGAGGCCTTTATCTGAGAGGGGTTCCAGAAGAATAAGAAATTACCTACCTACTTAAGATATCATTTGTAACTAAGTTACACGGATTTAATTTAAATATTTTTGTTAATTATGTAGTACTGGAAATAAAAGGCTTTTTATTTTTTTTATTTTATTTTATTTATTTTAATCACAATGCGTTGTAGGACAACTAATGAGAGAAAAGTGCAACAATTTGTGAAATCACGTAGAATTTTTAACATTTACACGAACGTTAAAGAGAGTAGGTTATGTGCTTAGATGTTTATTAGTTTTTTAGATATCATCAATGTAATTTAACTGATAAGTCTTTAGGTGTAGCTACGATGATAAAGTTCCTAAAAAAGATGTCTGAAGGATTATATTAGAAACGATAAATAGATGAACCGTACTGACATGATACTTGTTCTCATGACAAAGGTAAAGATCGTCACTTACTTATCTTCTAAAGCACTAACTCTTAAAACTAAGTTGCATTCAATCACTCAAAACTTTTTTATACGGTGAAGTCGACAAAACAAAACAAGCATACGACCCGCTGATGGTATGCGGTTACCGTAGCCATATGTACGCTTGCCACACACGACTTCCCCAGAAAAGCTGTTTTTTGAGCGAATAAACGCTATAACGTTCACGGTACAGTCCGTGGAAGTCTATCTATCTTTGTAACGTGTAGTTTGTCCAGTTAGAAATTATTTAATCTAAGAACATCATTATAGGTACAGTAGTACGCATCGAACAATTAGCCCAAAGAAGCGCAATGACGTTAATTTTGGTTGAAATATATTCCGCCAATTTCCCACCGCCGACAATGCGCTCTGATTGGCTAAGTCAAGAACACATGCACTCTGATTGGCCAAGTCTAAAACACACGGTGCAGTGATTGGTCCTTACTGTTCAAAATCAGTGACAAATCACTGACTAGTTGCGGAAATTGATTGTTCATCATTTCTATTCTAAAGGGATTTTTCCTCGATGGTAGTACGCAACTGGCTTACCGATGTACCTGCGCAGAAGATACATTTTCAAAGCGCGGGAAACGCTATTGGTCGACACCTGCCGCCATGTTAGCGCACGCCGCACGAAGGGGCGTGACTTGCGAGTGAGACGGAACTAACAGCTGCAGTGTATTATGAACCTTATAGTAGTGATCTAAGATTGATTGTAAGTTTTAAGCATTCTTTCGTTAATCTTCGGGGCCATACTTTCTTTTCTGTGCGAACGAAGATTCACGACGCGCCATATCAATTGGGTACTACTGTACTAGTTTATTGCTGCAAAAAATAGATAAAATAAAGTGGATAAAACAAATCAGCTCTCTGGTACACCACTACTTGCAGAGGAAAAGCAATTCGTCTGCACAAAGACAAATAAATGTTAGACTGGAAGTTACGAGTGCGGTTGGCAACGCAAACTTTTATTTCTTGAAACAACTACTATAATGTGCAGATATAAGGTTGAAATTGGAGTGTAGATGCATTGTATAAAGGTGGATATAGTAGACAAAGGTCAATCGAAGTTGGCTATTGCCGGATGCCGTACAAAGAGGAGATTCTTTGTTGGTATTGTCAGATGAAAAATAGGTTAGTAGACATAGACGGAATAGATTCACAGTGCTAAGGTAGTGGGTTTCATAAGAAATTTTATTTTTAGATTTTTTAATGCTAATTAATAACATTAATGGTTCAGTTTTATACATGGTACATTTTATCGCGTTAAATAGCAAAAATATATATTTTTAATTATAAAAGCAGAGATAACCTTTAAAATATAATGGCTTATTAATTTGCCGTTATATTTTAAACTACATAAAAAGATGATGAATGAAGATTAGATGTAGAACAAAAGTAATAAAAATATTAAGACATACATACAAACATGATAGTAATTTATTAGGATGAAACCCAGACTAAATTAACTATAAGTCTTTTGGTTTTCATAGTACAAGCTCTGCTTAGTTTGGGATCAGATGACCGTGTGTGAGACATGTCCCAGGCTGGATATTTATTTATTTATATAAAAAATATAAACAAGCAAATACGTTAAAAGGAAAAAATGCTTTTTACAATGAATGAATAAACTGAAACAGTATATGAATGGCCTTTTGTTGTTGGTCAGAACAATTCAGAAATCTTTTTTATTTTCTTTGTTTATTTGCTTTGTCAGAATAATTATGTATACGAGCCAAAAATTGTTTCATGATAACGTGCCATTATAAACTTTCTTTGCCCTGTCTTTTATAAAAGCTTAAAAAAGTTGCATTTACACGTAAAATTAAATACACATTCAGTCGAAACACAAAATATAACAATTGCACGTCTACAAAATACGATACACGTCGAGAACAAGTCATTTGTTGTTTTTCTTTGTATGAAACAGCTCTCACGCTAATCATAGTAGTAGCAAATAGTCGGATGTCACTTACCAAACTATATTGGTGCCGATTCTGTTGTAAATCGCACTAAACTAATTTTAGTCACATCTCATCTCTTTCTTACGAACATGATTGAAAAAGGATAGAACATATTTTAAGTTGTCAAATTAATCTTTGCCGTCTTATTTTACGTGTATTTAGGCGTGACCGCGATAGATGGCGACTAAAATTATATTGAAAACAGCATTGGACTAATTTGACAGGACTAAATTTCTCACATCCTTTTCTTATGTTCTTTGTTAGAAAGAGACATAGTGACATTAAAATTAGTTTAGTTGTGAACAACAGAATCAGGGCCATTATGTGTTTTGGCTCAAACATATATTAGTTTTACTACTTAGTGTTACTGACAAGTTGATTTAGTTAGTAAATGATATACTTACATGTATTGTTTGGTATTCTATTAGCTATCCCGCTTTTTGAAATAATGCATTCATTTGGCACAAGTAGCTGAACATACATGTGCATTTTTATACATCGATTTTTATAGACACACTGAAGAAAAACATCGGTAAAACTAACCGAAAAATTGATAATCTGCATTGGTCAATAAAAATGGAGTCTATTGAATTAATGATTAATAATTTAAATAAAATGTTCAGGTCAGATTATTGAATTATCATTTATAAATATTATATAAAAAAATCTACACAGTTAGAAGGCACCATATTTTTATGATTGCACTTATTTATTCAATATTATGGATAGTTATAGTGTAGAAATGTTTTGTAAAATTGGATCAGTTTAACTACGTATATTACACTCATAAAATTAATCTCACCTTTATACATCACTCTAGTTTCATTTGGTAACATAATTATACTAACTAATTATGCTGTTTTAAGTCAATTACTTTTATATTTATAACTAGCTTCCACCATGCGGTTTCACCCACGTTCCCGAGGATCTCGTGTTTTTTTCGGGATAAAAAGTACCCTATAGCCTTCCTCGATAAATGGGCTATCCAATAATGAAAGAATTTTTCAAATCGAAACAGTAGTTCCTGAGATTAGCGCGTTCAAACAAACAAACTCTTCAGCTTTATAATATTTCAGATGAAAATTTTATGAAACCAACGACAAGCTACATGTCTCGGAGACTATCACAAGGTCCTTATTCTTCCGTTTTCGATGATCATCATAATAAATAATCGAAAGAAACATTTTACACAATTTCACAAAATTCAATATACTTATACATCGTGAGCGACGAAGGCATGCATAATCATGTTCAGGCCTTTAAATTCCCACATTCAACAAATACTCTTTCATAAATAATTATGTGTTGAATACAGGAATATCATTAAATTAAGTCGCCCGTAACTAAATGGGACAAATATCATCCTTCTCTTCTTTATTTCATTGTTTTGTTCAATAATATTGTTCCTAAAGACGATTATAGATTCGATTCATATCTACACAACAATGTTGCCAAGACGAGACCATATGGCTCGCACTGTCAAAAAGTTAGTAAGTTGTAGAGACAAAGTTATAACTCTACACGCCCTAGCTCTACAAGTCCTAACTTCACAAACTCTACACCTTAGTCAAAATATGTGGCTTGGCCGTTTCGCTACTACAAGAACTATTGTATTACAAGCGCAGGTGGTAAGCACACAAAGCCTAGAAGGAACTGGCTTTCAAGTGCAGGTGGCGGAATACACCGATAGATGCTTGGTGACAGATTTTCAACTTGAGAGTGGTAGCCAACCACATGGGTACTACGAAGTACCCTACCACCGTGCTATGGTTTCCTCACGATGTTTTCCTTCACCGAAAGCTCAAGCTCGTTGTAGGATTCGAACCCGGGACCTTCGTCTCGGTATCCGACGTCACTACCACAGAGCTATCATCGACTTCGATGGATGGAATTAATCTTTATTTTATTTACTCATGCCTCATTCTTCAAATGAAACCGTTAATTTTAGATACACGTCGGCGCGTGATTGCTCGAAAACATTTAGTTCAATCTTGTTTTGTTTTAATTAATCAATCGAGAATTAATGTTCAATTCAGCCACATTAAATGTATAGCTGCAAAATCGTATCACTTTCATGGTAAAGGTACTTTTAACGAATGTTTTTCAGCCGAAATTGCCGAGAGCCTTTTATATTATCGGAGACTCGGCGCAACCTGACTGAAAGCAATTTGTCTGAGCCACACCAAATTATTATTTCGTTAACTTGTCAGCCGGTTTTGTTAAGACGAAGGTTTTTCAACAATGCCGCCCTCCCTAGGGTTGCTAAAAATAAAAGACAATTATTTTGTTTTTCTTAAAACTGAAATTAATCTATTTACGAAGATGAAATATGAGCATGTCTCACGAATAAAGTGCTTTATCTGCCAAACTTAAAAAAGTAATATTATGCGGTGACTTACCACATTATTTTGATCAGGCTCTCTCAGGCTATTTCGAGAACATTACAAACATTCAAGGTCGAAGTAAACATTTTGAGCATTACCTCGTTCAAGGTTTGCTGTTTTCAGGGATGTAGACACGCCAATTATTATAACAAAATACTGATTTTGTTACGATATATTGGTCACATTACATTACATATTAAGAGTACGTACAAAGCCAGAAAAATATGGTAATGTCAGATGAAACAAACATGTCTAATCTTCGCGTGGCATGAGACGGAGATAGCGTGTTTCGCGGAACAAAAATGAACTAAGCGCTTCTTATCTAAATAACTCGTAAAGTATAGAAAATTTAAAAAAATCGTTTGTAACAGCCCTAGGTGATATGTTAGTGATTTTATTTATCGAATTTTTGTCTTAATTAGATACACCATGAACGAATAAAAACGAAAATTCATTATTATTAGAGGTATCTTTGTGATTTTTTTCAATCGAGGAATTTTCATTCCATTATATTTTTGCTCAGATAGAACCCTCACGTATACAATGAAAATACCCATATAAAATATTTTTTTCATTTAAATACTATTTACTTGGGTAAATTTCAATTCCGAGATTGTTATTTTGCTTTATACGCACTCTTAATTAACACGCCATGTAAAATTTATGATTATTTCGATTTGTTTCTGGACTTCTGGTAACAATATAAATAGAAGTATGAAAAATTATTAGATTAACTTTACTAATTACTACAAAACCAAACAAAATACAAAACCTAAACATAAAAACTATTCAATAATGAAGCAATATAATTATAAACGTTAATGTGGCAGCCCTGGCACACTTGTTTATCTGTATGTGAGCCTCTGTAGTGAAAAGTGGTCAAACAAAGGCCGGGCTTCAGAAGCCAGGATTCACTTCTACGGTCAAAGCGTAAACTAATCATGGACATGATAACATGGTTAATGGGTTGGCAAATGACTGGGCTTGGTTGGCCGACTGTTTTATGGCTTTTATACGTTAGTTGGGATTAAAAAGGTTATATTGTATGGCTTAGGTACACGTAAGTGGTGGCTCAATAATTATTTTGATTATCCAACTGCAATACCTTACAACATTCATGTTATATTCAAAATTCTATAGATTAATGAGCTTGTTTTTCTCTTTTCAGTTAATTTTTGTTTTACGCAGTTGGGTTTTTTGTTTCTTTTAATAATGCTGTATTGTAGTCTCGTTGTACGTCCACACTTGACATCGCGAGCAACGAACGAATTCTGTTCGTTCGTGGCTCGTCTCGGGTTCGCGTAGCGTTCGCATAGCGCGGACGCACCATAATATTGGTACTGTAGTACAAATAAATAACAATAAAATGAATGATGGTGGTGCAAAGAACCTTATTTTACCAAATACCTGTGGCTACGTAGGTTGGCAATTTGACGTAGGTAGGGTAATATTGCATTATCATCTACTTCGGAATTTTGTTACGCGTGCAAGGCTGTCAGCTATTTTTTCTCAAGAATTTTATCTGGGGTATATATTGGTAATTCAGTTATATTTTTTAACGTTAGATATCAAATCTATGTATAATAAATTCGTAAATAAAAATCTGTATACTCATTTTGAGGATATTGTGAAAAATGCCTGTCAGGCGACCAAGTGATTATTAATCAGTTCCTCAAAACCGACAATGCACTCTGATTGGCTAAAATTTAGCTAAATCAAGGACACGCTAAACTAAGTACTTTTATTAATCATTGCAAAGATACTTCCTAGTTCTGGAAATGGATTGCTCGGTACTCGAAAGGTATATTTCCTCAATATTTGCGATGCTTTTTGGAACAAAGGTTTTGCTTCAAAAAGAAAACGAGTATTTTACATTACATTACAACCCCGTATCAAGAGTTAAACAAACCTTTTACCTAAAATGTTAACTTAATTAAGTAAATGGAAAGAGCGACATCTGAAAGCAAAAGATCAAAGATTAGGTAATGTAAATAAGCTGGATGAAAACGGGTGTAAGTTAATCAGATTTGTAAGTCGGTACTAACGTTTCGAAAGATTTAAATAGAGCCTGTTCTATTTAATTTGAATCCTGAGTAAATTCCACAGTAGTTCATCTAATTATGTTGTAGAATAGATGTTTCCAAGTGGCCAATCACTTAAAGTTACTATTAAAATATTTTTTTGTTAAAAAAATCATTTAATAAACAAAGTTTTTTTTGGTGACTGTATTGTCATCCAATATACTAAAGTATACCATCGGACACTGGGAAGTGGGTCATATTTAACATGCAGGATTCGATTTCAGACACTGGACAGGTTAAACTAAATAAAAGCTTGTAAAAAGACAGTACACACCAGCTTTCTAAGCAAGCTTCCTTCATATGGAATTCCTGATGCGCTTGGATTTCCGATTTCCTGAGTGAACGGTCTATACGAGTGGTCATAGACGGGTGCTCGTCGGACCTCTTGGCAATCAATGCCGGAGTTCCTCAGGGATCAGTTCTCTCTGCAACCTTGTTTCTGCTGCATATCAACGATCTGTTAAAACCCGGTATCTTTGGGTACGCAGACGACAGCACTGTTGCAGAGAGATACGTTTCCAGCGCACGAGCCACTAGTGACGAGATCCAATTGTTTCGAGAGGCCATTGTAGAGCGTTTCAACGTGACCTTACAGGCAGTCTCTGATTGGGGCAAAGCCAATCTAGTCACATTTAACGCCACCAAGACACAGGCGTGTCTTTTCACCGCCAAACGGAGTCCTTACAACTAGGCTCCTACTTTCCAAAATATATCCTTGCTAATATGCGATCGGCTTGATCTCCTAGGCATAACATTAACAGCCAAAATAAACTTTGGCTGTTCTATTGAGTCGAAGGCAGAAACAGGTGCCAGAAAGCTGGGTATCCTCTCTAAGGTCAAGCGGTACTTCACGCCTGGGCAGTTGCTCCAACTTTATAAAGCACAAGTCTGGTCATGCATGGAGTACTGCTGCCATCTTTGGGATGGATCAGCTAAGTACCAGCTTGAGGCCCTCGACTCAATAGACCGCCGAGCCAGGAGACTAATTGGAGATGAGTCTTTAATTAAGGCGAAACTCACGAGCCTTGACCATCGAAGAAAGGTTACTTGCTTAACGGTTTTCTACAGGATATATTTTGGAGAGTGTGCGTAGGAATTGTTCAACCTTATTCCACCATCCCCATTTTTACACCGAACCACAAGACGCCGGGATATACGGACACAGCGTTTTGCATCCTCATTTATAATGCGGACAGCAAGGGAGTGGAACTTGCTTCCGGCGTCTGTGTTTCCTGACGCTTACAATCTAGGTACTTTCAAGGCCAGAGTGAATAGGTTTCTTATGGGTAAGCGTGTTTCATCTTAGGCTTCGTCATCGCCCCTTATGGGCGGGTCAGTGGCCAAACGCAAGCCCATTTAATAAAAAAATAATAAAAATTACAGTTTCGGCAAGTCGCTGGTGTGGGATGCCGCATGTGTTGATACACTTGCGCCATCTCACTTACCGGCGACTTGTAAAGTTGCAGAGACATGGGACCGTGGGGGTCCGAAGCTCGCCGTTTTGCTCGCACTTTGTCATCAAAATTGATCGAGGCCTCCGGAGATCAGCGGCAGGAGAGCTTTTGTTTTGTTTATTATATAAATGTATTCTATTTAATACAGACAACATCTTGTCCGTGTATCGAACCTGATTCATTCATCGTAGGTCGTAGGTTCAATAACCACCGAGGAAAATCATTTTGTAGACAAATATGTCTTTATGTAAAGCTCTGCTTACTTTTATATGAGATCGCCACGTGTGGAGAAATCTCAAGACGAGTTATTTTATTATTGACAAGCTGTCCTCCCGGTTTCATCTACGTTACCGGGATAAAAAGTTTATAATAAAACATCTGCCTGTCCTGTTCCCAAACATTTGGGGTCGGCGCAATATGTACGTTTCTTCCATTCGTCTCTTCTATCCGTCATACCAGCATCCACTCCTTTCTTACCCATGTCATCTTCCACACAATCCATCCATCTCTTTTTCGGTCTTCCTCTTCCCGTATATCCACTTTCATATACATAACACTTTTAGTGTCTTTATTTAAAAAGTAAATTATAAAACATAGTATAGAAAAAAAAACCCGCCCCCCTAGAGACGCCTTGCTCAACAAAGTCCATAAATTATTCAATAGTGTCAGTGGGCGGCACCGTTTTATCAACAGATGACATGATCTTATCATTTAGAACTGTTGACATAGTGCTGTGGTATAGAGTCGATATTGGAATGACGGCCGCTCGGTTATGCGATTTTCTAAATTCACGGGGCACAAGTATTGTCATTGTATTCCGTATACAGGTCGTTGTTTTGGTCAGCGACGAGCGACTCAGGGTCGATAATACAAATGATACTGGTGCTAAAAAAAATATAAAAAACTACTTTATTTTTTTATAATAATAAAAATAATATTAATTGGAAAATCATGTAATAAGCTAAAGTATAGACATAATACTCAACGGGAGTGCGAGGGAGTAAAGGGGTGGGGCGATGGCGGCTTGCGCCTAGCTCTAGTCTGTGCACGTGCCTAGTGACCATACGTTGCGGTAATTTTATTTATATTTAAATAAGGTATTTCTCAACGCATTTACAGTTTTTAATGTAATTAAGTCCATTTTTGGAAAATGTATTTTTAGTACTACCGCCCCTGGGTCGTTCGTCGCCGACCAAAAAAACATCCTGTATAGACGCACGGGACTCCTTGCTTTGTGCCTATAATACTCAGCTGAAGCTTATCAGTAAAATAATTTTTAGATTCGTATCAGTACATTCGGAGATACCCATAACAAACATTAACCTTATCGAGTGCGTTAAAAACTCACGCTAAGCCCACTGTACGTAAGTTACCTCGTTAACTTTTGAGTGGAATATATTAATCATATCTTATCAATATTATGAAGAGGGAATAAAAAAAAGCACTTAAATCTCTACTCGATATAAGGTAGGTACTCAAAGATAAATGACAGAAGTTGATTGATATGACTAGTTTCGGAGATAAGGGGGAGGGGGGGCAGCATTATATACAACCCAATGGTATTGTTATTATCTTTACATAAAACATGTTAATTTAATTTAAAAGACAAAATATATATATGTCAATCATATAGGTTATGGTAGAAGTAGGTCCATTTTTCACTGAATATTATATAAGTTAGAATAAAGTAGTTACAAAATAAAGTATTGTAACCTTTTAAATTTTTTTTTTTATTAGATGGGCTTGCGTTTGGCCACTGACTCGCCCATAAGGGGCGATGACGAAGCCTAAGATGAAACACGCTTACCCAGAAGAAACCTATTAAGCATAGAAACATAATTTTTCACCTTCAACACCTGAAAAATTAAGCCTCAGGCTGAGCTTTTTACTCTGTGGTCATGATTTAATATAAACCAGTTGTAGTGTCTGTAGCACAGATTACGGTCTGTAGCTATTTTCTTTTCGTAGTAATTTAAATAGGTCTTTATCAATTTTCACTTTTACTTGGGTCTAGTCGAATAATTTAAAGATAATATTACTAAATGGATCCTCGAATATTTTTAGAGTCAGTAAGTTAGTCACTTAATAGACAATTCTCTGCGGCTTTTCGCTGTTGCGTTGTGGACTTGCGGTAGCTACAAAATGTTTAAAATGTTTAAATGTTTGTACCGCTAGTTCACGGTGTAGCTGGTGGTTGCGTAATAGTTACGGCAAAATGTGGTCCGTGTGAATTAACTTTCATACACATTAGCGCACGCCCACGTGGTGTGCTTGTGATGTGGTTGCGGTTGTAGTGTGGTTGTGGTACATGTGAATAGAGACTAAGATAATAAAATAATGGGGATATTAGTTAATACCACCGCACTATGTAGTTACATAGGGCAGTGATATCTCTACCTACTTATCTATTCGAAAATAGGTAATTGGTGAGTAATATGGTATTGTATCTATTAATTACTATTTGGTTGTACACTAGCTTAGAGAATATTGACATTTATCACTAGGTATTAGATCAGACAGTTTTATCCCTACTTCCAAGGGACCAACTCCTTTCTAAGTACAAAAATTAGCCACTAAAGTACTATTTATTTACAACAGAAGTTTATGTAACAAACATCTAAATATCCAAACTGTCACAATAATAATATTACTTAGAAGTAAGCTGAGATTAGTAGCATTTTTATTTTGTTTTTCGGTATCGTAGACATTGAATAAAGAAACCAAAAACACCAAAACAAAGTACTTGTTTGTTGTTTTCAAGGCTTTCAATTTATAGAATAAAGAGATTTGTCTCGGAAAGTTTGACAACAAGCTTAGTTCTCCAGCTTTCCTTAGTTTGGGATCAGAGGGCCGTGTATGGAAAATATCCTACGATATTATTTTACTAGAATATAATACCTATTCTAAACCCCTTATTCATAACCGCTTTTTAACTAAATCAGTGTAATAGTGTCCTTCGTCTCACTCTTTTGATCACCAATTAATGACACGTGTCGGATAAAGACTTCAGAATTTTAGCTAATCAACGTTTGATAACTTAATTATGAATATGGGGGTTAGGATATAATATTTTAAACACATTAAAAGATGTTGAGAAAATCAGTGGTGCTACCACGTAAGTCAATGTTAATGAACTTGATTGGACAGGGCTACATTGAAATCCTTACATCTGGAGTTCTATAACATTTCGGTCTGTATTATAACTAAATCAAAACTCAGATCAAGTTGTACGTAGTATTTATATACTCTGAGGATCAAGTCTCAAGAATAGGTCGTGTTAATCGAAAAAAAACCTAATATAATTGTTGCAAGTTTTAAATTCAATTGTTTTAATCTCGACTCAAAAGTTGACTTGCGACTTGACTTGCGAATATGGACCTCAAGCGAATAACCGGACGTGTCAATGATGGTTTTCTTGACTCGATATTCACGTGTTCCATAAATACAATTAAATTGTAGAAATTGCCCATTACAATGAAGTTCATAATCATTGAATTACGCGGTCACCCCACCAAGGTTAGAAATATCCGCATGGGCCTCATCCCACTTTGTCGTATTACTGTAGAGTGTTAAACAAAAACACAGCACACTTTAGGAAACTTCAGAGGTAATCGATCAAGATTAGGATGCTGTAATAAATCCAAACTTCTAACGTGGTTATCATATCAGCAAAAGTTAAATCCAGCATAACTTTAAAGCTTAGATCAAAGTTTAGTCATAACTTAAGGTACCATCTATCTATAGAATGCTAGGAATCCGAATGCTCGAGACGAGAAAATATTGCATATTTCGCGCACGGGGGAGTATGATATTTGACATAGTTAAAGTTAATATAGATGTAGTGCAGAAAGCTGGAATTTATTAATTTATTCAAAACTAGCTTTATAGCCCGCGACTTCGTCCGCGTAGATTATTTCTTTTTTCTAGATATGAATCATTGTAACAATATAGAGCTTTGTTCATGGCTATTGTCCGCCACTACGTGTGATATTGACAAAAGTTCAGGTAGATTAAGAGCTCATATGCGAGGATGCCACATAAAACTGAAACAGTCCTGCCGCAAATCAACTCTAGCAAATTTCAGAGTTTTTCCCTGTGACTACAAACCTTAATGAGGAACTGTTATCTTTTAAATTCAAACGGAAGGTGATTTGGGATCAATGGTATACGCGGTAAGAGGAGAAACAGTCTGTTTCTCCTCTGGCAGAACCAGTAAATATTTTGGCCTCAATAACATTGCGGCGGAGAGCTGTTACTTGTAGTCTAGTTCCACAGCACAATTTTGGAGGCCTTATCTCTCTTTCCCTCATGTCTGAGGATCGTGGTCAACATCGGGTTTGCTTCTAGAGCGAATGATCTGCCTTCACTGGTTTCTGTCTTCTGGTTTCTGTAAAACTTGGAGGACGATGAGTCTTTACTTTATCGGACCATCTTGTTGGTGAACGACCACATAGTCGTTTTCCTTCCGTGTTCACAACTATGATCAGATTTCCAAACTTTCATCGCCTTTGCGCACCATGTGGCCGAAATACGAAAAAATACGTTGGTGGCATATGGTGGACAATCGTGTTTTAATTTGGAGCTGCGATAGGATTGATGCATTGTTGCGTTTAGCGGTCCAAGGTATTTCCAACATCCGTCTCCAGCACCACATCTCGAATGCATCAATCCTTTTTCTTTCTCGGGCCAGTATAGTTAACGCTTCCACTCCATACATGAAAATGAGGAATACCAATGCTCGTATTAACCGGATCTTTGTTTTAATACCGATTCCTCTCTTTTTCCTGATGTTGTTTAGGCGAGTCATTTCAATACGCCAATACCATAAGCCGAAATAATAAATTTTGAAATTTTCACTCCGAAAATAAAGAACTTCATATACTAAATTGAATCCCCCTTTTCACTCCTTAAGGGTTCAAATTCCAACAACACCGATATTCGTTGCGTTAGTTTATAACCATAAGCTTAAATAATAAATTTAGTGTATTTCCATACACAAATTCATCCCCCTTTTTACCCTTTCGGGATCGGAATTATCAAAAACGTTGAGGCACATATAAATTAATTTTAACTTCGAAACTGATGGACTTTCATATAAACTTGCATCCCCTATTTTACCCCCTTAAGGATGGAATATCCAAAAATCCTTAGTGGTTGCGTACACTGTGTAATAATATATTAAGTGACGTTTACTTTGAAACTGAATGACTTACATACATCCCATACCTTTTCACCCTATAGGGGGTGGAATTGTCAAAAAAGCTGAGATAACAACACATTAATTTTCAATCGTCAGCCTAAACACAAAATTTGAAGATCCTAACTTAAAAACTGACGGACTTGCATACAAACTGTCATGCCCTATTTTACCCTCTTAGGGGTGGAATTTCCAAAAATCCTTCCTTAGTGGATGTCTACACCGTATAATAATACATTTAGTGAAGTTTACTTTGAAATTGAAGGACTTGCAATACACAACTTCATCCCCCTTTTCCTCCTTTCGGTGGTGGAATTACCACAAACGCTGAGATAACTATATATTAATTTTCAATCGTCAGCCTAAACACAAAATTTGAAGATCCTAACTTCAAAACTGACGAACTTGCATACAAACTTTCATCCCTTATTTTACCCTCTTAGGGGTGGAATTTCCAAAAATTCTTCCTTAGTGGATGCCTACACCGTATAATAGTACATTCAGTGAAGTTTACTTTGAAATTGAAGGACTTGCATGCACAACTTCATCCCCCTTTTCCTCCCTTCGGTGGTGGAATTATTACAAACGCTGAGATAACTATATATTAATTTTCAAGCGTCAGCCTAAACACAAAATTTGAAGATCCTAACTTAAAAACTGACGGACTTGCATACAAACTGTCATCCCCTATTTTACCCTCTTAGGGGTGGAATTTCCAAAAATCCTTCCTTAGTGGATGTCTACACCATATAATAATACATTTAGTGAAGTTTACTTTGAAATTGAAGGACTTGCATGCACAACTTCATCCCCCTTTTCCTCCCTTCGGTGGTGGAATTATTACAAACGCTGAGATAACTATATATTAATTTTCAAGCGTCAGCCTAAACACAAAATTTGAAGATCCTAACTTCAAAACTGACGGACTTGCATACAAACTTTCATCCCTTATTTTACACCCTTAGGGGTGGAATGTCCAAAAATTCTTCCTTAGTGGATGCCTACACCGTATAATAGTACATTCAGTGAAGTTTACTTTGAAATTGAAGGACTTGCATGCACAACTTCATCCCCCTTTTCCTCCCTTCGGTGGTGGAATTATTACAAACGCTGAGATAACTATATATTAATTTTCAAGCGTCAGCCTAAACACAAAATTTGAAGATCCTAACTTAAAAACTGACGGACTTGCATACAAACTGTCATCCCCTATTTTACCCTCTTAGGGGTGGAATTTCCAAAAATCCTTCCTTAGTGGATGTCTACACCATATAATAATACATTTAGTGAAGTTTACTTTGAAATTGAAGGACTTGCATGCACAACTTCATCCCCCTTTTCCTCCCTTCGGTGGTGGAATTATTACAAACGCTGAGATAACTATATATTAATTTTCAAGCGTCAGCCTAAACACAAAATTTGAAGATCCTAACTTCAAAACTGACGGACTTGCATACAAACTTTCATCCCTTATTTTACACCCTTAGGGGTGGAATGTCCAAAAATTCTTCCTTAGTGGATGCCTACACCGTATAATAGTACATTCAGTGAAGTTTACTTTGAAATTGAAGGACTTGCATGCACAACTTCATCCCCCTTTTCCTCCCTTCGGTGGTGGAATTATTACAAACGCTGAGATAACTATATATTAATTTTCAAGCGTCAGCCTAAACACAAAATTTGAAGATCCTAACTTAAAAACTGACGGACTTGCATACAAACTGTCATCCCCTATTTTACCCTCTTAGGGGTGGAATTTCCAAAA
Source organism: Polyploca ridens (assembly GCA_951394255.1). Taxonomy (NCBI): domain Eukaryota; kingdom Metazoa; phylum Arthropoda; class Insecta; order Lepidoptera; family Drepanidae; genus Polyploca; species Polyploca ridens. The sequence goes on from OX596258.1 coordinate 3,569,768, forward strand.
ATCCTTCCTTAGTGGATGTCTACACCGTATAATAATACATTTAGTGAAGTTTACTTTGAAATTGAAGGACTTGCAATACACAACTTCATCCCCCTTTTCCTCCTTTCGGTGGTGGAATTACCACAAACGCTGAGATAACTATATATTAATTTTCAATCGTCAGCCTAAACACAAAATTTGAAGATCCTAACTTCAAAACTGACGAACTTGCATACAAACTTTCATCCCTTATTTTAACCCCTTAGGGGTGGAATTTCCAAAAATCCTTCCTTAGTGGATGTCTACACCGTATAATAATACATTTAGAGAAGTTTACTTTGAAATTGAAGGACTTGCATACCCAACTTCATCCCCCTTTTCCTCCCTTCGGTGGTGGAATTATCACAAACGCTGAGATAACTACACATTAATTTTCAATCGTCAGCCTAAACACAAAATTTGAAGATCCTAACTTTAAAACTGACGGACTTGCATACAAACTGTCATCCCCTATTTTACCCTCTTAGGGGTGGAATTTCCAAAAATCCTTCCTTAGTGGATGCCTCCACTGTATAAGGTATCTTTGTGCAAAATTTCAAATCTCTAGGTCCAGCGGTTTGGGCTGTGGGCTGATATATCAACAATCAGTTTATCATTTTATATATTAAGATTAAAATGATACGAATTTCGGTCGTTTTCGACTACTAGTAACTACTTGGATCTTTTGCTTAATTGTTAGCTCTATGACATAAATAAAATATCGATGCAATAATCTGGTGTGTCCACGCTACGCGAACCGAGCACGAGCCGAGCCTCTATTCATTCGTTGCTCGCGATGTCGGATGTACAAAATAAAGTATAAAATATCAACTGTCTACCTATTACGGTTCATGAGATATAGCCCATTGACAGACTGATGGACGGACGGACGGATGAACGGATAGATGGGTGGATGGATGGACGTACGGATGGATGGATGGATTTATGGACGGACAGCGGAGGCTTAGTAACAAAGTCCTGTTAGTACCCTTTGGATTCGGAACCCTAAAAAAGACCATGTTCAATGATATCTACTCCACAAAATGTTGGTAATTGCTGAGCACTATGGTATGGAAAACCTTTACGTATTATACCTATGGAAAAAACGTAGATCTACGTCATTATTATCCCGTCACTCGTAGGAGTGGTAACATTTTTCATATGAGATTATGCAACCTGTATATGACAAGTCGTAACTCTTTTAAATGTATGTCATTAACGCTTATTGTTTGCAGAGGTCCCATCTTCAAACATTGTATCCAGACATTGCCCATTTCCTACGCTATTACATCCTTAACTCGTCTTCTATAGGGTTCAATATGGTGTATTTTTGTTTGAATATATTTCCCATACGATTTATCTTTATTTCATTGTGTGTAGGAATTTCAGGTGATACGTTGCCCAAAATATTTGCTGATTGTTTTGGACGTTCTGCATTCGACGCTTGAATAAACTATGGTAATTGGTGGATATTTCTAATGATACTATGGGTCAGTGTAGGTTTCTCTTGTATACTTTTATGAGTATACAAAAGACACCGACCGAGATCCGGATCGTGACGTAAGTGAGTGTTCAAACTCTTTGCTTCCAACCGGTTGAGAGCTTGCTCACCGAACTTGTCTGCGTAAGGGTACTAAGGCTAAATTTTTGGCCCGTACCTTCATGTCCCTTCAAAAAAAAAAAAAAAACTTTGCTTCCAGTTCTCTTTGCATTCAGCTTAAAACTCCTGTACAAATTGACGGGTATTTGTGCTCAGAGAATAATATGTTCTTAGGAATAATATTTTGTCCCAATCCCATCACTCCTAGTCAATGTTAATAATAAAAGAAATTTAACTGCTACACTGTTACCATTTATATGCCAAACGTATTTCTCGTGAGAAAAAACTTTATGAGCACATTAAACACTGGAAGCGAACATTTTTCAAATGGAAATGTTCATTTGTGACTTAAAGTTTATTTACGTTTAGCTTTTTTTCTTTTATTTGTAACTTCTCAGCTGTCATAAGATACATCAATCTAATAATTTTGTAAAAAAAAACGCTCATAGCAATTATTAAACGTATGTTGATTATTTTAAAATGACACACTTTAGACCAAAATCAAAAATCTAAATCCAAAAGTTATCTATTACCTGATAAGGCACCCATGAAACTATTATAGTTGACTCTACCACCGGTTCGGTTCGACAATCGTTGAACTTTAATAATAAAATTAATCAGAGTTTACAATTTAATACTTAACAATTTCAAAACAAACAAATTTGAAAACTCATTGGTAGCATTAATCGTCGAGGACCCAAACGTCAATTTGGCCCCAGTTGCTTTCGTTAATTAAAACTTTCCGCTCTTTTGTGCTCCGATGCTGTTCAGTTGGTAGTTGAGTGTTAAATCCATTTGAAATAATTAATTATTTGTTTACAACAAATATGTACAAAGTACAATCTATATTTAGAAAATTTCCTCAAGCCTGCCGCTGCTTCAGATTAACGGCAGGGTTCCCAGAAGGCTGGCAGCGTTTCCTCTTTGGATAGCCAAGCTGACGCGTTGGCGGAAAAAGCTCCCCGCCCGCTGGTCTCCGGAGGTCTCGATCAATTTTGATGACAAGGTGCGAGCAAAACGGCGAGCTTCGGCATTATTTGTTTTTATTGCATGTGAATACAGAATTTAGACCCTTTTTGAGCAGCGTTATAATGTTCGACGAGTTTGATTCATGTTCTCATTCATTCATCCTAGTTTTAATTTACGTTTTCGTGTAAGGAAATGTAGCTTTTTATCAATTCTCTCTTCAGAACTTCTTAACATAACTTAAATATTAACAGACCACCGGAGACCAGCGGGCGGAGAGATTTTTCCGCCAACGCGTCAGCTTGGCTATCCAAAGAGAAAACACTGCCTTCTGGGAACCTTGCCGTTAATCGGAAGCAGCGGCAGGCTTGTGAAAATCTTCTATATATTGATTGTATTTTGTACATATTTGTTGTAAATAAAGATATATTTCCTATTAAATATTAGCATAACATTTTATGAGAGATTGGTACTATATTTTTTACACATCACACCTCCATCCTCGCGACAGTGATGTATTACCTCAACACAAATAAAGATAAGTATAAAAACATTGATCCGGATTCCACATGCATATGCCAGTCTTGCCATTACCTTATGATGAGCGAGTGTCCTTATGTGTTATATATAACTGCCTAACTAGTATGAACATTAAATGATAATAGATAAAATTAAAAAAAGCCTTGAAACGTTATAGAAGCTCTCAAAAGTTAAAAAAAATATTTTTAATATAAATAGTAATATTTTAATCCAAGCTTGGTCGCATCATGGGCTGCTAATGATGCTGTTGTAGAAAGGATAGCTGCTATATTAAATTAACTTGCTACTTAGCTACATAGCGGCCCCCGACACGAAGACGATTGAACGATTAAGTCTTTTAGAATTCCTCACTTTAATCTTATTTCTCTTTCTTGCTCCATCAACATATCACGAAACCTCTGCTTTAAGATAGTGAGGAGCTAGATGATCCTGCAGATGCCAGTTGATGCTGTAGCATCAGGTCAAGGTTACCATGTCTTTTCACGTATTGAAGTTACAGGATAACAAATTTGGAATCGCTCCGAGGGCGAACCACAAGCTCTTAAAATAATATTATTATAACCTTATTTGACTTTTGTCTTTCTTTGATATTTTTTTTATACTACTTAGCTAGCAAACAAGCATACGGCCCGCCTGATGGTAAGCGGCTACCGCAGCCTATGGACGCTTGCAACACCAGGGGTGTTACTCACGCGTTGCCGACCCTGCAGAAATCTCTTCAGACCCTTTTTGAAGAACCCCATGCTCTACTCCCTTGGGAAAACCACGACACTCATTCCACAATCTGAGCGTCCGCGGAAGGAAGCTCCTTTGAGACCGCACATCCGGCATCAAAACGGGACCAAAGACAAATAAGGTTATTTTAACCTTGTTTTAAGAGCGTGTGGTAGGCCCTCAGACCTGTGGAAGTTGACATCCCTTCATCAACTAGAAAAGAACTGATGATCTTCCAATGGCTGAACAGATTTTATTGAATCATAGCTAAGAATATTCGCAATTAATAACCATTCAAACAAAATTATAGCCACAGATACGATACACACGTTAAACTTATAACACATTTCTTTAAGTCGGGGATTAAAAAGAAAAAAAATAAGAGTGATGATGTGGGAGTAAAAGGTATATAGGTGGTTGTGGGAGGTGTAGGCGGGAGAGGGATGCAAGATTATTTATACACTGTTATAGGTATTTCATGATATGATGAGATGGTATGAATTTAAAACGTGCAACTCAAAAGTATGTAGTCTGTTTGAACATGAAAGCGCTTTATCGTGTAAATGTTCGGGTGACAGTAACAATGTCCTATCAGATTCTATTTCGATTTTACGTTGACTATTCAAATATCCTCACTGAAATGTGGGACCACTCTTCTTTGATGATAACGAGTTCGAAGTTATTCATATATTTTATATCATATTCACTGTTGATGGAAAACAATTATTGCATGCCAAATTATGTAGTATGGAATTTTGTGAGTGGTGCAAAATTTCACACAGATTTCCGAGTGAAATCTGTTTGGTAATTTTCACTGCTCATAGTTTAGCGAATATAATGTTTATTCGTGGAACTTTAAAATTAAAATACCAATATACAGGGTGTTGTTTTAGTCGGCGACAAGCGACCAAGGAGCGGTAGTACAAAATATATATTCCCCAAAAATGAACTTAATTCCATTAAATACTGTAAATATGTTGAGAAATACCTTATTCAATTTGAAATAAAATTACCGCAAAGTATGGTTACTAGGCACGTGCACAGACTAGAGCTAGGCGCAAGCCGCCATCGCCCCACCCCTTTACTCCCGTTGAGTATTATGTCTACACTTTAGCTTATTATATGATTTAAAAAAAAAAAAAAAAAAAGCACCAGTATCATTTGTGTTATCGACCCTGAGTCGCTCGTCGCTGACCAAAACAACGACCTGTATTGTATGTACATATTTACGGTCCTAGCTCATTATAATCTCTTACTTCTTTTAAGATAAGGCTTAGGCCTCCTTCGTCCATGATCTTCTGTTAACTCTATTTCTTGCCTGCTGTTCACTATATATCATTTTGTTGACGTATCAGGTCGGTTAGCTAAATCTGGCACGTTCAACTCATTTACACGTTGCGCTTGTGTAGTGTCTGTGAATAAGCGCGTAACGTCGCACTGCATGCGCATCATGAAAAGTCTGACCGTCTCTTTCGCGCGCAGTCAAGCTTATGAGAGTATGAAGGAGTCAGTTATAGTTTTGCTTTTGTTACTGTTCATAAATATAGAGTGGTCCTTTTTGCATTCGTCCATTAGAATTGACTGACTAATTAGAAACAATAACGTAATAAAACATACTGTATCTTGAAATTGCATATGTGTGAGTACTGTGAACCTGCCAGCTTTCGGTAACCAACCTTTACATACAGTCATATACATAATATGCATTATGCAGTCTACATTTTGAGTGGTTTTCTCCACCCGGTCTCCGCTCTAGTAACATCTCACCTCAGATTACAGGACAATGTAATCTGAGATCTCACAATATGAATCCTATTTTCAGGTGACATGACCTGCCTCAAACTTTAGCTTAATGACCTGTACTCTTCTCTGAGCTACTTGTACTTTTCTAAACCAGCAGTGTGACTTTAACGAAGAAATATATAGCAGCAAAATGAATGTGATAAAATAGTAAAAGTTACATTAGTTCCACAATTGGAAACTTTTAGATGGAGTGAAATTGTACTATGGTAAAATACGGTTCGTGCTATATACAAATGAAATATTGTATTATTCAGTTCTATTTATATTATCAATGGGATATTTTACACTACATTTATATGGATAAAATTCAATTTTGCATTGAACTGGTTGAAATTTCAAATAGGATATTGATAACTACAGCTTGACAATAGAGACGGTTTTGTATTGCAGTTATATTTATAGTGCTTTCACTTACTGATTTCTATTGTGCGTGTAATATTGCTTTTGACTATATTATCACATTTAAAAGCGATAGATCTATTCCTTTCTGGTATAAATTGAATCAGTTTATGTTTATGAGATCTCTTTAGCTTTGTTTTTTGATTTGAAAAATAAAAATAGTGGAAGTCATTGAAGATTTCATTCTAAACCGATCGGTAGAGAGTCTCTTTCAAGATTTTCGTGTTTCAATAAAGAGGATGAACAGTTTTATATATTATATTTAATAGCATATTGTATATCAGCCCATAATGTCCCACTGCTGAACTCAGGCCTCGTTTCACAAATGAGGGTTGAAAGGGAATGGACAATTACCCCACCACGCGTCAACACTGTAAGGAGGTAGGCTAAATTCAAATCATTTAATTCAAATGGACCTTCGCAGGCCCTAATGAATAGCCTGACTCTAATACTCTAACACCTGTTCGGAAAGTTACATTTGCTGAGAAGAGCCGGCAATAAACTCAGTAATTACTCTTTTCATAACAAGCTTAGATGTATTACATAATATTTACATTCTTATCGCACTGAAAACAACTGTGGTTAGTGGTCAACTAGCTAGCTTGTACATTGTGTTGTGTGCTTTAAATCTGTGAAAAATCCGTGACGGACTTTTTTGTGTGCTCTCAGACTCGTACGCACAAAAAGTCTGTCGTTTGCGCTGCACTATTAATTTTTCATTTCACACACACACACATACACCCCTACACATTCACAAAACACCTCTTCACATTCACCACACACCACTCGCACAAAAAACGCAGACACACCTCTTCATCCAGTAAAAACGCAAAGAGGCTTTTGCAGTTATTTTCCTCATCTTTATTTTTATATTATTTTTAATTTCTGATGTTATTTGTATGTAAAATCACTAGCGCATATTACATCTATGCCGTTTATTATAAAAGACTACGAGTAAGGTTTAAAGTAAGAGAGAACCCTGACACCCATAACACAAGTTTAATCTTAGCCAGGAGTTTCAACTGATCGGTGACTTCAATTGTACAAAACAAACTATTGTGTAACTCTTTGTATAAGCCACATTTTTGTAATGCTTAGTGTTTGTTAATTGTAAAATTGCAAATAAAGAAATTTTATTATTTATTATTATTGCTTACTGTTGGAGTTTGCGTTCTAAAATCCCAGTATATAGTGAAAATTAATCAATTTCTAGGAAATGTTATTGGCTTACTCATATTAATTAATCAGCAGATTCGCTTACATCATAGTTCGTAAGTAATGTGATAGTTATGTTGCAGGTTTGCCCTAGTTAAAGGGTAGAAATTCTATTGGTAAAACATTGTCTAAATGACCCTTATTGTGTCTGGAGTTTCCAATTAAACCATAAGGGCTTTACCATATTAATTGAGTGGTTTACAAAACGCAACAAATATGATTTCATATAGAGGCATCGAGGCTTAGTAATACCTCAGAGTATATAAATACTACGTGGTACAGTATTACCCAACTTATATGGCGCGTCGGGAACCTTCGTTCGCACAGAAAAGAAAGTATGGCCCCGAAGATAAACGAAAGAATGCTTAAAATTTACAATCAACCTTAGATCACTACTATAAGGTCCATAATACACTGCAGTTGTTAGTTCCGTCTCACTCGCAAGTCACGCCCCTCCGCATGGCGCGCGCTTACATGGCGGCAGCTGCCGACCAATAGCGTTTTTCGCGCTTTGAAAATGTATCTTCTGCGCAGGTACATCGGTAAGCCATATTAATTGGGTACTACTGTAATACGGTCGCGTTTGGCATCCTTTGGCTACGGAAACCTAAAAATTATAATAATTTGAATTGAATTTTGACAATAACTAGCTTCTGCCCGAGAAAAAATTCTCGTTATAAAAAAAATATCTTAAAATATTCCAGGGTAATGTTCTATCCATGTAGGTTTTAACCAAATCTGTTCCTCCACAATCCACATAATATCCTATTATTTAGTATCGTCTTTTTCTTTTATAGTTTTAAGTTTGGCAACCAAATCCAAATTAGGACTTATTTCTGCCAGGATCGAGTTATATTATAATTTCCAGTCACAATAAATCACTTTCACATAGTCTTCAGTCAGTCAACGTCCATAAAAGTCATGTTTTAGTACAATGGTGGTCATGTACTAAAACTCTTCACGGACTTTTTGAGACAACTTGAAAAGTCACGATACTGGTTGATCTTTATTGGATAAAATACCACCAAAAAGTCCATTATTATCTCTTCGTTACCTTTTTCCTCAATGGAAACCAACTTAAACATAAACAAAGGCGCTAAAACACTTTTACAACGCATTCCATTTAAAAATAAACTTTCAATACGCAATTACCAATGGTTAGGTAATAAAATAGCGTAAAGGGAAACATGCAGACTTACAACGTCGGATACAAGTTTGTATATCTGATTAGAAGGTAAAAAATGCGGGACCATCTACTATTTTTATTCTTTGGGAATAAAAATTAAAAATGAATTTTTTTAATCGCGATGGAACATAATCCTGCATCTATGCTACGCGATCCGAGCACGAGCCGAGCCTCTCTTCGCTCGTCGCTCACGATGCAAAGTGTGGACGTACAACGAGCTTATACAACATGCGAATCCCTGTGTTGGTAAAAAAACTGACAATGGCGTAAGCTCGTTCGAGGCAAAGTCCGTCTGCGCTAAGTGAATTCGTGCTTCACTTATGCTCAGTTCGAGTAGCGAACATGTACCTTTATATTACACTTTCAAATTTTTATTTGTATTAGCAGTATTAGTAATCCCACCAAATACAATTTTATGTAAAATGTTGCCAAGACATGGCTCGCACTGTCAAAAAGTTATCAGATCTCATGGAGAGCCAAGCTTATAACTCTACATGCACTTACTCTACAAGCCCTAACTTCACAAACTCTACACACCGTAGTCAATATACAAGGCTTGGCCGTTTCACTACTACAAGAACTATTGAATAACGTATAAGAGCTATGTTAATGAAACTTAATATGTTTAATAAGTTCACTATTGAAATCATATCCTGAGAATTTTGTTTATATTGTATAATCCAAACCCAAGTTATGAGGGTTCAAAAAACGACGAAGCGCTTCGAGAAAAGGTAGGTAGTGCTCTTTTGCTTCGCTTGGCTGTCTTGGCGAGAATTTTGTGGACAGACGTGGACATATATATTCAAAAAGTAAAACATGCACTAGTTTGGAAGAAAGGGAGATTTTTCTATAGAATTTACCAACACGTACTTAGCTTAAAACACCATCTCTAATCATCTCTTTTTTTTTTTTTTTTTTTTTATGTTAAATGGGCTTGTGTTTGACCTTCGCCTGACCCCATGAGGAGTTATGACGAGGCCGAGGATGTAGCACGCTTACCCAGAAAAAGCCTATTCACTCTGGCCTTGAATAAATCTAGATTATAGGTGTCGGGAAACACAGACCCCGGAAGAGAGTTCCACTCCTTTGCTGTTCGTATAAGAAACGATGAAGCGAAACGTTGTGTCCGGGTACGCGATATGTCGACAACGTATGGGTGGAAATTCTCCCGGCGTCTTGTGTTTCGATGGAGAAACGGGGATGGAGGAATTAGATTGAACAATACTGTAGCACACTCTCCAAAATATATCCTATAGAAGACCGACAAACACGAAACCCTACGCCGATGTTCGAGGCTCGTTAATTTCGCCTCAGTTAGTGAAACATCACCGACTAGTCTCCTAGCACGACGGTCTATTAAGTCAAGGGCCTCCAGCTGGTATTTGGCAGATCCATCCCAGAGGTGACAGCAGTACTCGATGCACGAACGGACTTGTGCTTTGTACAGTTGCAATAACTGATCCGGCGTAAAGTATCGCTTCACCTTACAGAGGATGCCTAACTTTTTTGCAGCGGTTTTAGCCTTCACCAATTATCAATCCATTTGCGAAGCATTATGATGAAGAGCAGCATTGAAGACATTGATGGATGAATGGTATTCATTTAATAAAACAATCAATGCCTCAAATTCTAATGATGTTTACGCGAATCTCGACTCTATATCAATGGCGCCAGCTAATGCACGTCACTACATAAGTTGAGTAAAGTTATACGAGGGTTGTAAACAACGTAGGTGTTGTGACGTCATACGCTTTGCAAGAGTTAAAAGTTTTCCATACACAGTCACAGTCATAGGTAGGTATTTTTACTATATTTTTATAAGTACGGTTTCTGTGGACGTTTGTAACGCAATTATGTCGTCATGGCTGAATTATTTTTTATAAAACTTGGTACACAGATAGATCATACCCTGGAAAAAACAAGGGATTTATTTAATTCTGGAAGAAAATTCGGTTCTTGGGAATGCGGGTAAAACCGAAGGCCGCAAACTAGTAATCCTATCAACCATAAATGCAGAAATGCAGGATTTGAGATCCTATTAGGTACAGTATAGAACATCGTCCAAATGAATTAATGTTAAGATTTTGAGAGCTACAATGCTGCAGTTAATGACTACTTTGACACCGTTAAAAGTTATCTATATTTATTTTAAATATATAAATTAAATCATAAAGTTTAGGTCTCAATAAGGCACTTATGAACTTATGACTCTACTGCCGGTTCGGAATACACTTAAACTAAGAATTTTGCAAGAAACTGACTGTTTTCTGGTATAGTTTCTGACATGGATAAAAGGACGGTGGGCGTTTGCTAGTTACTACATGAACTAATTACTATAGAGGTAAGATCCTGTTTTTTTTTTAAAAGAAGCAATGTAAGCAAAGAAAAGTAAGATCATAACACTTTACAAATAAATGTCGTAACATTTGCTCTTCACAGATACAGACGTGGTAAAAACTCTGCGTCAACCTGGAAAATAACCCGAAGCTACTTCACCCGATACTACGTCACTTTGATATAGCTTTTGTGTTAAGAGGAAATGCTGGTGGCGTTTGTTCCATACATACGTAATCCTCAGATTCCTCTCTGGATAATGACACTAGAGCAATGATTATTTTACCATGCAATCTGTAGGTACCACTGTATGTCCCTCGGTTGTGTTTTTCTCCATAAATTAATTACTATAAGAATCCAGCGAAAAAAGACGAATATAAAAAAACAAAGGAAAACCGACAGACATAGCCAAAGTCCTTCTTATAATAATTCTTGATTTTTTTTAATCGATCCATTTTTGGAGTAGAAACCGGGGATTACGACATAGCGATTTCGTCTAATTTAAATAGGTATAATCGGTCCAAGCTGTAGTTGTCTCTATCGCCCTCGGGCGTGATAGCTAGGGCAGAGGGCGACAGCAATAGATATGTTAAAAACCTATTTCTCAAATTTCTTGCAGCCATCCTTTCCTCTTAAATAGTTAAAATTATAACCCTGGACGCAATGGACCTTATACGCTTATTGGCTCGCTGTAAAAAAAATAACAATGACATAATTTGTTATAATAGGACGCGCGTCCCTCGCGAGAAACAATGGGTTAATGATGCTACGTAACTCATAGATTGAATGAAGCAGAAGATTACATATTTACATTAATCTGATCTCAAGGCCGATGAATAGTAGTGAGTGATGACAGATTGATAAATAGGAAGTAATGTTTACAAATCTGTTAGTGGTGTAAATTGTTTAGACGTTTTGTTAGTGAGAATGTAAATACATTTAATTTTGGTAGCAATTTGCAATTTAGTAAAACCTTGACTCTAGCTCTAATGGAATACTACGAAAACATAAAATTTAGACATGCTATACTAATGGGAAGTAGCTATTTGCAATGCCAAGGTATTGCCGACGATGACGAACAGTTCTTTTTACGACTTTTTTGAAGAACTCCATATCGCCGCGCTGAGGGTAACTCGTGGGAAGTTCATTCCACATCACACCTTACTACTTTTGTTTTTGAATGCTTCCAAGCGTGCCAGAAATGAGGTACGAAAAAGCAATATCATTTCCTAATAATATCCTGTATATAGAAATCGAGCACATAATATTTATAGAAATATAGGTAAGTAGCTGTCTACCGCAATTTATCAGAGTTCCGGGTATGGGTAAAAGAAAACAATGACATCGATCCTTAGATCTATTGCTGCGTGACAGAAAGACGAAACAACCAACCAAAAAAAAATTACTTCCGCGTTTATAATAAATATTACCTATTACCTAGACTACTAGGTAAAATTAATTTTATAACATTTTATATCAAACGTAACATTTACCTGCTCATGTTGGTAAATCCTAAATACTCGTAAAACCTAAGATCTACCAGTAATCAGGCTTTTACAGTAACATATACATTTATTTTTACTTAGGTAGCAAGTAAACAAGCATTTAGTAAGCAGCCCGCTTGATGGTAAGTGGTTAGCGTAGCCTAATGGACGCTTACAACACCAGGGCCAGTAGACAAGATGGTCATCGACAATCCTCATAGTTAGTAAACGATCAATCTTTGTATGGGATTGACATTTCAAATCGAAATATCTCGTGATTTTTAACAATCTCTTATGTCAATCCCATACAAAGGTTGATCGTTTACTAACGATAACGATTTTCGACAACGATCTTGTCTAGGGGGGCAGGGGTATCACGCGCATTGCCAAAATATAATACGGCACCAACCATTAGTTTATATTTATTTTTCAATGGCATCCAGAAGAAGCTGTTATGAAACTGAGGATGTAGCATGCTTGCCCAGAAAATACTTATTCACCCTGTGAAGTACAGTCTTGAAGACAATTGAGGTAATAAATGTTTTACAAGTTGGTAGTCTATGGGAAATTGTAATCCTAACTAATATTATAAGTGCGAAAGTGAGTTTGTTTCACACCTCTACTACTCAACGGATCACTATGAAATTTGGCATGCAGATAGTATATGGTATAGAGAAGGACATAGGCTACTTTTTATCCCAAGAACACGGGTGGAACCGCGAGAGACAGCTAGTAAATAATAAATATCCTAGGAAATTCTACACACGGCTATCTGATCCCAAACTAAGCAGAGCTTGTACTATGGAAACCAGAAAACTGATAGACTACATAATACTAATTTTTGTTTGAAAATACATACTAATTACACCCAGACTCAGGACATGCAGAATTGCAGATAATAATGTTCATGCACATAAATGCATGTTCTGGGTGGGAATCAAAACGAGCTGCGGCGTGATAGGTGGATCCACGTCAACTATAGCCCGTCGAATCGCCAATGTTTTGTTGATCATGAAGAGCTCTCCTCACTTATGCCATTTTATATACTTTTTAAGTAGATAAGTAATACAAAGCAAAATTTTATGTTAATCCACTTTTACCATACTCTGTGCAATATCGTTACTGTGGTTCGCGTTTTAAAAGCTTGTTAAATTTTCCATTATCTTGTGATATAATTAAAATGAGAGCGCTGTTGTTCATCGATTGCAAAGTTTGTAATAGTTTTTTACATCGGGTGGTAAAATACCTGAGCTTCAAGTCTGCTATTACAATTGTGTTTCAATGAACTATCAACGGTGTAAAATTTTATAGTTTTGGTAGTCTGACCTACTAATCCAAAGCGTCGAAAACAAAAATACCGGAGCCTCAAGTCTGCTATTACAATTATGTTCCAATGAACTATCAGTGATGTAAAATTTTACAGTTCTGGTAGTCTACTAATTCAATCACGTCGAAAACCATTATGAATTTAGTAGACACCGCACATTGACTCAATGGGTACAGAGTTGTTTGGGTACGTGTCAGAATAACATTTTTAATAATTGCCCCTCTGACTGATGAAAATTTGGAAAAATGCGCAAATGATGGGAAAATATTTTAGAGAAAATCTGGAATCAAATTTAGGAAGTGTCAAACCGAAAAAATTCAGACCGTAGTAGGTAAATCAATTTGGAAGCAACTTCAACTACCTTACATTACCTTACTGGGTTTTTTTTCTAGTAGTTTCTACTTTCTACCCTTTGGTATTTGGATCCACTACATTAGCCGTTAGGTAAGTGACTCGGTTTTACGCACATATCTTTTCTATGTTGAATATTCCTAAGTAAAACACTTTTTGTCTTCCCCTCCCACCTAAGTAATGTTGTGGTTAGCACAGTTTTTTTTTTTTTTTACTGTTTATAGGCCTGTGTTTGACCGCAATCTCACCATGGTAAGTGATGATGTGGCCGAAGGTGGTAAGCACACAAAGCCTAGAAGGAACTGGCTCTCAAGTGCAGCTATCGGAACACACCGAAAGGTGCTTGGCAACAGATTTTCAACTTGAGGGTGGTAGCCAGCCAGGCGGGTACTACAAAGTACCCTACCACCGTGCTATGGTTTCCTCACGATGTTTTCCTTCAGTTTCGATTTCAGATAAATTCTATACTTCTTTTTTTAGGACATTATATTATTTTATTCTATTGCAGTATCAATTTCAAAATGAGATTGACTGTTAATAATTTTAATGGAGTCATACATTGTTTTAGTCGTGTTCACATTAGAAAAAAATATTTTCATCAATAATAATCACGCTTATTAACAATTTTTCGTATTATTTAATTAAAAAAAAAAAAACATTTATATTACTTTTAAATAAGTTCAATTTTTAAAGTTAATTATAAACTTTCAGTACATTTCAGTCAGAAGTTTTATTATAAGAAATACAGAATGCAGTAGGTAATTAGTAAATAAAATATAAAAAATTGTTTTTTTTTACATTAAACGTATCTACTTACCCAAAGGATGATAATATTTAATCTGGCTTACATTTAAAAAAAAAACATACATTTAAGTATGATTACCCATGTTATTATTAATTTGAAATGTTGTTTTATGAAATTAGTGAAACATATTTCAGTGATAAATTAATTATTTGAGAAGATCAATTGAGTAAAATTATTTTGGAATGATGAAATATCGGAATTGAAATTGAATGAAAAAATGTTGCATATTATGACGATGAACTTATTAATTATGAACCGATGAATATTTAAATAATAATTAAAAATATTGGGAGAACATTATAATTAATATTTTCTATCCATTCATCTGCAATCTCAATTATTCGGAGTAGGCGAAATATGTACAATAATATTTTTAAATAATTTTTACAGCTTTATAGAGATTTCAAGAGTTCAAGAGTTTTCAAAAAACAGTAAATGAGAAAAAGCAAGTCAAGGATTTCTCCTCGCATATTCATAGTTTTACTAATATTGTGTCGAATATATTTTGTGGTTTATAATTTGCTATCGATGATTATATTATCAGTGATCCTGAACAAATATTTTTAGTTTATAACCTACATACATAATTCTATAATAGGTTAGTATGTATAAAACTTGTCACCATTTTCTCCCCTGCGCGTTATAATCAATCATACTTTCCGCCTACTCTAAAATAAATTTCCAGACAGCTGTGGCTTCGCTTAATGATTCAGTAATCTTTTTATAAAACCTACTTTTCTGTAGCAATAAAACTTACGAAATTTTGCTTTTAAGATTTTATAAAACTTCGCAAAAGATTACTAAAATACTTTTTAAGTTGGAAAACATCCAAAGATTACTCCGTTTTCTTAAAAGACAAGTTTCAAAAGAGTATAAGTACTTACTTGAAAGATTTTCTTTTCAAAAGTTTAAACTCACTTACACTGAAAATCACTCGCACTTTTCATGAACTTTGTCGCTCCACTTCAAAAAATTCTAAATTCAATTTATAAAATTCAAACTAAGAACGCACATGTCAAACTTCAGAAAGAAAAATAAATGCACTGTTTTAAAAATTCGAAAATGGAACTGTTCATTCGCGCGCTAGAACTTAACGGCGGTTCGAAATTCGTATTCGGCCGGCCGCCGCTCCCGGTTGCTAGCATTCGACTGTAGACGTTCTATGACCGCCCAACTGAGCGCTACACGGTCGCTACGCGCTACAGAATGGTAGCTCGTAGCGTTTTTGTGTGATTCACTTTTAAGCACTTTGAAAGCGTATTCTTTTGAATGTATTGTTGAAATAGAGCGCTAAAAAGGCTGTTATACTACGTTACAAATTATAAACATAGCTATATTTTTTTTGTTTGATGTATATTTATAGATTTTAGCTTACATAAACAAAATCATAAAGCTTTCTTGTAACTTATTAGTATAAAATAATTCAATTATAGTCAAGAAACGAACTAAGTGCATTTTATCCGATATGAAGAAGTTTTTCTGTGCTTTTTAAATTCTTTAATAATATTAGACTGGTTTTAATCTGATTATTCCTATAGGTACGTCCCTAAAATGCAGTCTTATTTATTTCACTAGATGTTTTTCCAAAACACTTCAAGACATTATTTAAAAGATATTGTTACAATAAAACTATGGAAAAAGATATTGTTGCAATAAAACTATGTTATCAGTTAGAAAATAAACTTAATTTATCTCAAATATTTACACAGCATTCAGCAATATCAAGACTAAGCGTCTATTCACACGTATCGCACCCACACGGCAGCGTCGCGTCAAGATGTTGTTACGTGTGAATAGTGTCACTGCGGCTTTTCTCGGTTGCGTTGTGGTGTGCGTGCGTGCGAATTCACATGCACACCGCGTGTGAATTCAACTATAAATTTTCATATAAATTAGCGCCCGCCCACGTGATGTGGTTGCGGTTGTAGTGTGGTTGTGGTAAGTATGAATAGTGGTGTGAATAGAGCCTAACCAAATTGAAATCAAATTCCATGGATACCTTATGGAAATTTCGAATGACACGTGCCATCATGAATACTTATGCCGGAACCCATGATTTATTTTGGCTCGTTGAAATATGATTCGAATTCTATTGAATGAATCGTATTACCATTTCTGTTACGGGCTGGGTTGATCCGTCATACAAAATGAGTTTACCAAAAAGAGGTATTTTAATATTATACTGTAACGATGCGACCTCTCCTATTTCGATTATTGCTTCTGGTCACAAATACTATTTCCAAATTTACATATTGTTCAAATTTTTTAATTTTCAAATTTTGAATTCTCATCAGACACACCTAAGCCGTGTACTCATATTTTTAAAGTGAAAATAAAACAAACAAAATAAGATATCTGGGGGCACGGAAGTGCCCCCCGCCAAGACATCCAAGCGAAGCGAAAGGGCACTACCTACCTTTTCTCGAAGCGCTTCGTCGATTTTTTGAACCCTCATAACTTGGGTTTGGATTATACCAGATAAACAAAATTCTCAAGATATGATGTCAATAGTGAACTTATTAAACATATTAAGTTTTAATAACATAGCTCTTATACTTTAGATTTTATTGATATCTAAAAAACTCCGATTTCGTCACTGACTCACTGATGATCATCAAAACTCATAGGGTACTTCCTGAAGTCCTAGAAAGCTGAAATTTGGTATGTAAGCTTGTATTAGTACACAAACAACAAAAAAATTATAAAACTTGGAAATTGCAAAAAAAAAAAAAAAACATAAGCAACATACAAAAAGAAGTGAAATCCCACCAAAAACATTTTTATGTAAAATGTTGCCGCCAAGACATATGGCTCGTACTGTCAAAAAGTTATCAGATCTCATGTAGAGCCAAGCTTATAACTCTACATGCACTTACTCTACAAGCCCTAACTTCACAAACTCTACACACCGTAGTCAAAATATGTGGCTTGGCCGTTTCAATACTACAAGAACTATTGAATAACAAAAAAGTAATGAACAGTGAATACATTTTTCACCTTACTCCCACGTGACGGTAGCGAAACGGCCAAGCCACATATTTTGACTAAGGTGTAGAGTTTGTGACGTTAGGGCTTGTAGAGTAAGTGCATGTAGAGTTATAAGCTTGGCTCTACATGAGATCTGATAACTTTTTGACAGTACGAGCCATATGTCTTGGCGGCAACATTTTACATAAAAATGTTTTTGGTGGGATATTGTATACTACTAATATTATTGTAGTACCTATACAATTTATAGTTATTGTTGCACTGATAAACATTTACCAAACTAAACAGAACCCATTTGGGGTAAGTTCTTTGGTTTCACATCCCTGTATCCCAAATTATCTCTCTAAACTCTTTCTTACAAGTATTTTATATTATGTTCTATTTGTTACAGTTCTTTATTTTTACAGTAAACTAAATGGAAGTACTAAATAATTTTCATTTTGTACAACTGCTTTATCTATATGTGAATGTTCCGGTCGTAAGCTGATAGCCAAAGCCTACGTCGTGACAATACTAGTAGTCCCCCGCAGTTTCAGCCGCGTCTCCGGGATAAAAAGTAGCCAATGGCCTCCATATTATAGGTTAACTGCGCGTCAAATTTCATCCCGATTGGTGCAGAGATTTAGGCGTTAAAAGGCATCTGACAAACAGATAGAGTAACTTTTGCATTTGTAATATTAGTATGGATTTAGCACAGCGTTGGAATTTTGTAGAGCGACTGTACTAGAGTGAGGGCCGTGAACAAAATGCCTTGTAACGAAGTACGCGGACATAGTTTGAACGACTGAAATACACTTTTTTTATTAAATGGGCTTGCGTTTGGCCACTGGCCCGATAAGGGACGAAGACGAAGCCTAAGTTGGAACACGCTTACCCAGAAGAAACCTATTCACTCTGGCCTTGAAAGTCCCTAGATTGAGTATAGATGCCGGATGCAAGTTCCACTCCCTCACTGTCCGCATTATAAATGAGGATGCAAAACGCTGTGTCCATTATTTCGGTATGTCAACAACGTACGGGTGAAACTTTTCCCGGCGTCTTGTGGTTCAGTATAAGAATGGGGATGGCGGAAAAAGGTTGAACAATTCCTGCGCACTTTAACCGAGAAAAATGACAAGGAATCCATATTGACATTTTGACTGCTAATATACGATATATCTGTGAATGCATCTATGTATTGAAACTGCTCACGCTTTGCACAAGGTAACGTTGTTAACACTATAACTGTATAATATACTAAGCCCCTTATCCTAACTAATATTATAAATGCGAAAGTAACTCTGTCTGTCTGTCTGTTACGCTTTCCCGCTTAAACCGCTGAACCGATCGCGATGAAATTTGGCATGCATATAGCCTATGGTATGGAGAAGGACATGGCTACTTTTTATCCCTGGAACGCGGGTGAAACCGCGCGGGTCAGCTAGTTCATAATAAATCAAACGTTGATGAGCTAAACTTCCGAAATCTTTATCTGACAGGTGACATTTGGTGATCGAAAGAGTGAGACGGGGTACACTATTACACAGCGATTATGAATACGGAGGTAACTCTATGGGATTTAGTATCACGGATCTATATGGTTGAAGTCAAAGACCAGTCAATGGGCCAGTTGGCGTGATTGGTTAAGATTCCACAAATCACGCCACAGGGACGCCGAACCTTCCAATGGGACAATCATTGGCGCTGCGCTGCCGTAATACACCGGGGAAGGTAGCAGGTTCAAATTCTACAATCCTATTTCTGAACACATTCTATTACCAAAGCACAGTACTTTAGCCTATCCGACTAATTGTGCTGTCTTCTGTACTGCACTTGAATGACAGTTGCCATTGGGTTTGAAACTTTTGTGCACATTGGTGCCGATTCTGTTGTAAATCGCACTAAATTAATTTTAGTCACATCTCGTCTCTTTCTTACGAACATTATTGAAAAAGGATAGAACATATTTTAAGTTGTCAAATTAATCTTTGCCGTCTTATTTTGCGTGTATTTAGGCGTGACCGCGATAGATGGCGACTAAATTTATATTGAAAACAAGCATTGGACTAATTTGACAGGACTAAATTTCTTACATCCTTTTCTTATGTTCTTTGTTAGAAAGAGACATAGTGAGATTAAAATTAGTTTAGTTGTGAACAACAGAATCAGGGCCATGTGCGCACAGAGGTGTGACACTCTAATACTTTCTTTACCAATATTATCTAGCTGAAAAGTTTGTATCAACGCGCAAATCTGAAGAACTAAAAAAGGTCTTTAAAAACATAAAAAACTGCGGGGTCTAGTTGATATAAATGTGTGACAGTTTACGGATAGGTGGCTCTGCCGGCGCTTACGTCCTTTAAGAAGATTTCAGTAGACTTTGAGCCAGTTGCGTCTAGGCTCTTTGAGTTACTTACCTATAAAGAGCTATGCATACTAACGTTAACTGATAAAAGCTTTTTTATAAGGAAGCTTTAAAGTTCTATAATCTTATTTTATGATTAAGGAATTCATATTTCTGCTGTTTAAAGAGCTATGCATACTAACGTTAACTGATAAAAGCTTTTTTATAAGGAAGCTTTAAAGTTCTATAATCTTATTTTACGATTAAGGAATTCATATTTCTGCTGTTTAAAGAGCTATGCATACTAACGTTAACTGATAAAAGCTTTTTTATAAGGAAGCTTTAAAGTTCTATAATCTTATTTTACGATTAAGGAATTTCATATTTCTGCTGTTTTCTTCGTTATTGCCATTAAAACGTTTTTGAGAATAAAAAATAGATATAAGCATAAATAATACAATGTACCTATAACAAAATATTAGAAAATAGTTTGCTCAGTAACCTTTAGTTTAGATGAACCTGAAAATCAGGTTTTCTTACAAATTACAAATAATATGTAACAGTTTAATCTCTTTGCTTATTAAATTTATACTTTACTAGCTGCCTGCCGTGACTTCGTTTGCATGGTGTTCTATCCTATATCCTACCGTTAAGATTCTTAAATTTTTCTAAGTCTTCAATTTTCAAATTTTCTACGCAACTATCCTATTTTTTTTTAAAAGAAGATGGCTTAAATCTGTAAAGTCGTTCTCAAGTAATGGCGTGACCAAAGGAAATAGGGATTAATTTATTTATATACACCGTGACTTTTTATTCGTCTTAGAAACGCAACCCACATAATGTACCCAATGAATAGGTACTAATAATTAAGAAAGATTTTTTTTTATATTTTTTTTAATTAAAATGTTTTAGAATCACGACAAATCGAGTTAATAAATTAAAGTTTACGTATAAAATGGTAGAAAATACCAACCCAGAGCACGAGTCGAATACACTGCACTCGTAACAGGGTGTTTAAAACTACGTCATGCGTTATGTTATAATGAATAATATTTGTAATTTTTTTAATGATACAAATGTTTAAAAAAAAAATAGTACCTATTTATTGGGTACATTATGTGGCCTGCGTTTCTAAGAGGAATAAAAAGTCACGGTGTATAGAGATTTTTTTAAAGTTAGGTACTATTTTTGCTGAACCGTTTGTATAAACAATCAAATATAATACCAAATAACCACTTTGCCACCCGTGAAAGCGATACTGGCTACATTCCAAATAAAATTGAAAAATAAATGTAAATGCAATATAGCAGTCACAATGGATGCACTTTTACAACCATTTGTCGCATAAAAGCACCGCAGCACGTACTCGTACCTATTATCAAGAATGTTAAAAAGATATACTAAAATACAAAGTCAGCTATAGATCCCATTTTTATTGGCTCAATGTATTTTATTGCTGGATAACCCAGGGCGTGAATCGTTAAACCAGAACATTGATTAACGATAACAAGATATAGTTGTGTTGTATTAAAGTAACCGCTGCGACTAAACCGCTGTATAACAGTTGTAATTTTTCTTTTTGATCATTATTAAAATTTGTTTAATGTTAGTTTTATTATTTAGATATTTATATAGAGCTGGTTTGAAGCGATTAGTAACGGATATTATCATTATGGTTTTTTTTTAATTTAGTAATTTTTGCTCCCAGTTATTATTACGTTTCGATGACGAAAAGAAGACAAACCTAAATCGTATAAATAAATATGTTTTCAAAAGTACAAATCTTGGTCTTAACTACACATAATTTACTTAACAAGTAGTTTTAACCAAATCGCCACAATTAAATAAGCAAAGGATCATGGCGAGATTTGTACAAAAAATTAAGATTTTTAGAGACGTTGGAATGACGTTATATTTGATCCTTGTAGCCTAAGGAACAACTTGAGCCATTTAAAATATTTTTAGAACCCCGGGATCAAAATGCGAATTTCTATGGCATGCCGGCGAATCGCGACCATTCGCCACCAAAACCGTTTTGTTGTTGTTATGTTTTGCGGGGTTTATAAAATATTTTATGTATATTAACATGTTATTGGTAATGTAATCTCAACATTGGAAGTGATTCAAAACCCTCTAAAATGTTTTATTTTTTTGTACAAATCAATGTATGGAGCTCGCCATGATTCTTTGTATTGATATAATGTCTAACTAATAATCTTTTTGCGGTTTAATATTTATAAATGATTGTCACATACCCTCAAATAAAATAATATTTTTTTTTATTCAAATAACTTTAATTTTAAAATTCATTTTCGCGCATGTGTCCCGTACATCCTGCCCCAGTGTGCGCCGCAATCAACGATGCACAGGCGCGCTCGGCTCGTACTCGGTTCGCGTAGTGTAGACGCACTTTTAGATCGCATATTACGCGTAATCGAAGTGTCATTTCCTTAGAATTGACTGTCATCTTTAGAGATCCGTAAGGGAAAGTTACCTTGGAAATCGTGCGTCTTTTTTATTGTTTCTACATCGTTTCCTGAAATATATGTGTTTTATTACTAAAGATCTAAATCTGGTAGAAAGATTCACCTTTTGTAATAAAATTAAGTGGAATTTCAGGGGTAGGTAAATTGCGATTGAAGTGATTGAACTCAATTGGATCTTTTATGTCGAAGGATATCAGAATATATGGAAAAAATCTGAATGACAGATGAAATAAAATTGAGTTTACGTAAAGTTTAAATTTGGTGGTATAGGCCTATTCTCGTCGAGAATTATTCTCGTGGCTTCGAAATTGATATCAAATTACGAATATTTCGAAAACAAGTAAAGTATTTAAAAATCTTCATTGATTTTTACAGGTATTCCTCAATTATTTTGTCAATGTCCCAAGCTGTTCACCTTAATCTATATCCCACCAAAAACATTTTTATGTAAAATGTTGCCAAGACATATGGCTTGCACTGTCAAAAAGTTATCAGATCTCATGTAGAGCCAAGCTTATAACTCTACTTGCCCTTACTCTACAAGCCCTAACTCTACAAACTCTACACACCGTAGTCAAAATATGTGGCTTGGCCGTTTCGCTACCGTCACATGGGAGTAAGGTGAAAAATGTATTCACTGTAACTTTTTTGTTATACAATAGTTCTTGTAGTAGTGAAACGGCCAAGCCACATATTTTGACTACGGTGTGTAGAGTTTGTAGAGTTAGGGCTTGTAGAGTAAGGGCAAGTAGAGTTATAAGCTTGGCTCTACATGAGATCTGATAACTTTTTGACAGTGTAAGCACTAAAAGTAGGTAAAGAAATATTGATTGGATTGCTGACAATAATATTTAACAAAATACTGATCGAAGAAATTGTTCCATTACAGTGGACTGAATCTGAAATAACACTTCTGTACAAAAAAGGTGATCCATTAGACGTATCTAACTACAGACCTATCAGTTTGATGTCAAGTGTATACAAATTATTTTCTCAGTGTTTACTTGCAAGAATTGGACATATCATAGACGCCAAGCAGCCCATAGAGCAGGCCGGATTCAGACCAGGCTATTCAACAATAGACCACATACAAGTGCTCAGTCAAATTATTGAAAAATATAATGAGTTCAGCTCTCCTCTCTACCTGGCCTTTGTTGACTATCGAAAGGCCTTTGACTCTATTTCCCATAAATCAATCAAAGAAGCTCTACAATATCACGGTGTTAATAAAACATACATTAATATAATAATGAACATCTACGCGAATTGTAATAGTAGAGTAAGACTGGATAGAACTGGCCCAGCTTTTAAAATAGGCAGAGGAGTACGCCAGGGTGACCCGTTATCGCCAAAAATATTTATAGCGGTGCTAGAACTAGTCTTACAGAACGTCAACTGGACCCATACAGGCATCAAAATAGACGACAAATACTTAAACCATTTGAGATTCGCTGATGATATCGTTATATTTTCAAATAATGCCACAGGACTAGAAGGTATGTTGCAATCTCTACACCAACTAAGCGAACAAGTGGGACTTGAAATTAATTTTGAAAAAACTAAGGTAATGACAAATCATACTAAAATTGCAATTAAAATCAAAGAAGAAATTATTGAATACAAAGACGATTATATTTATCTCGGTAAACTAGTTTCCTTTAGACAAACAGATAAACAGGAAATCGAGCGTCGAATCACAACAACTTGGAAACGATACTGGGCTCTAAAACACTTATTCAAATCTACTATGCCTATTACACATAAGAAAAAACTAATGGACACCTGCATCCTACCAACTCTTACTTACGGCTGTCAAACTTGGTCGTTAACAGAACTTAACGCAAATAAAATATCTATATGCCAAAGAGCGATGGAGAGAAGTCTGCTTAACATTAAATTAGAAGACAAATACAGAAACGAAGTTATAAGAAAACGCACAAAAATAAAAGACGCCATAGTGCATATTAGAAAGTTAAAGTGGAGATGGGCTGGCCACTTAGCCAGATATGAAGATGGAAGGTGGACGAAGAAGGTGACCCAGTGGCGAGGACCAGAACGAGGCAAGCGCCGTCCGGGCCGCCCGCTCAAACGCTGGGCTGACGACGTCCGTGCCGTCGCTGGTGCGCACTGGATACTCGACGCGAAACACAGGGAGAACTGGAAAATACTGGAGGAGGCCTTTACCCGAACGGGGGTTTTGCATGCATAAATAATAATATAACAAATTTAATACTAATACTAATTAATTACTTATAATTATATCTTTAAAGAAACTATAGAACTATAGAAAAAAAAATGATAAATTGAACAAAAATGTATTTATACAAATATAGGCAATAATAATGTAAAAAAAAATAATAATACAATTTAACAATATTTTTTGTAGTACTTATGTCAGAATTAATTAATTAAATAAAAAAAGAAGAATTATGTATGATGATTTGTAATACTGGAAAAGCGTGTAGAACAAATAAAAGGCTTTTTATTTTATTTTTTATTTTATTTTATTTTATTTTGTAGGTTACTATTGTTTTTTTTTTTTTTTGTGTTTGAAGTTTCCAAGTTTTATAATTTTTTTGTTGATTGTGTACTAATACAAGCTTACATACCAAATTTCAGCTTTCTAGGACTTCCGGAAGTACCCTATGAGTTTTGATGATCATCAGTGAGTCAGTGACGAAATCGGGCTTTTTTAGATATCAATAAAATCTAAAGTATAAGAGCTTTGTTATTGAAACTTAATATGTTTAATAAGTTCACTATTGACTTCATGTTCAGAGAATTTTGTTTATCTGGTATAATCCAAACCCAAGTTATGAGGCTTCAAAAAAACGACGAAGCGCTTCGAGAAAAGGTAGGTAGTGCCCTTGCGCTTCGCTTGGCTGTCTTGGCGGGGGGCACTCCCGTGCCCCCAGATACCAACATTCCTACGCTTATGTTTCAGTTCAAATAGCTATACCTCTTTTACCGACTCAAACATAGATACTTGATTCCATTCGTCTATTGACACACTAATATTTGCTATGCCTAATTGAGTATAAGCGTTAAATATATATTGTTTGTTTATTTTACATTGATAGGGAGTTTAGTAAACATACAGCGCCCCAGGGCAACATTGCGTGAAACTCGTATATTCAATTGTGAAGGCAGACTGTTTGATTGCACGGTTTCATTGTTATTATATTAGTATTGTAAATACTTGCTCCTATGAATACGATGGATTAATTAATATGCTTAGTGTATAGATATATATACATTATGGCCCTGAAATAACTTAGCAGTACTGTTGGGTTTTGTTTTTATTTGGCTGCGCGTTCATATTTAAATTGAGGGTACACCTTGTATGAAGTATGTTTCCTACCCTCTTTTTTCCTACTCCTTCATGTGGTATGTGTCAAATCGACCGAGGGCAGCACTCTCTGAATATCTTTCGAAGGCTGAAGTCGTCGTCGCGCGCGCACCCGCCTCTTTTACCTTTATATCTTTAATTATTACAATAATCCGTCACCATATATCTAAGAAAAGACATTTTGTGTGTGTTCCGTACAACCTAATTTCAGTGCAGCACATATTTCAAAAATTTGAAGAAAACGTGGATCCACGGAAGACAAACGACATTGCTGGAACTGTGAGTACCACATGTTTTCTTTCCCTTTTGGCTACGCCTCTTTTTGAAACCTTACCCAAAAGCGTAGTCATATTTTCCCTAAAATTTTATACTTCATACAAAGGTTTTGCTATTTTTGTAAAGAGTATTTTTTATCGAATTATCCAGGTTTATTAATCTAGAAACAGCCCAAAAATTACAGTCCGCTAACCGCTCCTTATTTAGGTGTATTTAACCACCAAGTACATATACTATTTATTGCAATGTTGTATGTATTATTTAATATGCATATTATGAAGCACTCGTGGTGTAGCATGATTAGCCGTTTTTAAACGATCGGCAAAGTTAAGCTACCACTGTCGTGGTTGGTACCTGAATGGGTGACCGATAGTGGTATTTCAAATCGAGCGTTTCCGTGCTTCGGAAGGCACGTAAAGCCGTTGTTCCCGGTGATCACTTAATTGTGATAGTCGTTAAGCTAGTTAGGCCCAGACGGCTTGAAAACTCCAAAAGTAGGTTGATCACTAGCCTACCTCCACCGGTCCGTAGTGGGCACGCGTGGTGGAGTATCTGCCTATTCCCCTTTGGGCCACTTGCATCCAACAACGCTACTTGTAGAAGGTCGTCCCGCTCGGCGCTTTCCAGTATGTGGTCGCCACTCGAGAACCTTTCTTCCTCGTCGGTTATCGGCCTTTCAAGCGATGTGGCCTGCCTATTGCCACTTCAGATTACTGATTCTTTAAGCTATAATCCTTCGCTGATTTTCTAATTCTTCGTTTTTACCCGTACCTACGTGAGCAAAAAAACAACACTAATTAAAAAAAACTCGACCTTTTCCCAAAGTGAAATATTTTTAGACATGCCTATTTTAAACCCATAATAGGGAAACAAAAGTTGTGAATGTATGTAACATTTAACATAGGTACCTAAGTGTATACTTAGTAGGATTTACTTACTATACACTTACCTCCTTAAACTTATCCAGTGTTTACTTAAGTAAGCAAACTTGGCTCTCACTTCAAAACATTCAAAGTATCCAAATCACCAATATTGGAAAGTGAAAAAGTTTTGTATAAAACATTGAGATACTGGAGTAGACACCTCATAGAAAGTTTGCCGCCGTATTACTTTAACTGACAAAGACATTTTATTATTATGCCACACAAGATTTAGATTATAAAGGTAATTCTTACCTACTTATAATATCGTAAAGAGAATACTAGAATAGATATCTCAAATAATGTGTGTCAATAACTTTGACTGAGTTAATTTAGATCATATATACCTTTAAATAACCCGAGTCTATATTAAAGTGTTAGAAAAATTAAATGAAATGAAAACAACCTGCAATAAGCTTATCTACTGACCTCTCTAGTCATGCATTACCTCAGTGGTGTGATATTGATTTTTTAAAGGCAACAGCCCAAGAGTGTACGCTGCCAATGTGTCAGGAATTCCGTGATTTATTCAGATACTCTGCGCCCGAGTTGTTATTGGCCATTTGTTATGACCTGGTGACACTTTGACTGATGCTTGCATAGTTTACTGTCCTCCTTTAATCCATTATAGCGTATACTATAGCTATTCCCTGCGGTTCCAGCCACGTTCCTTGTATAAAAGGTGTTGTTTATCTTTGTGATTCCATCTATCCCTACAACTTTATTTTTAATAAGGATTGTATTTACAACATATTTCGAGATAATTAGCCTGTGCAATATTTATTTCCATAAAAATAATAATAAATAGTAAGCTAGCAGCTAGGTATAATTATAAAAAAATGTGATAATAACTACGTTTATTCTGTAATATTGTAGGTACTATTAATTATTCTGAGTACCAACTATAAAAGAGCTCCCATTTCATAGTTTATAATCTATCCATCTCAAACCGTCATATTGCAAACGAACCTGCACTTGCCGACAGGGTTCACAATCTGTCCGATTTTATCACTCGTAATATTGTGAACCGTCCCTGATTGATCAGTGTTGGCGGTAGAGCGTTCAACCAATCAGCGCGCAAAGAGCATTCCGTCGGGTTCTAGTATGATGCCAGGGGCCCAATTCTCACCCAATCGAAACTGATCACTCGATCGAAAAAAGCACGAATTCTAACTTTTACGAACGTTACGTTATTCTGGCAATTTCAAGGCCGGCATATTTAGAAGGGAAACCAGTCAGCTAGAGCGTTGATTGATCGGGACCGTTCGAATTGACTCCGCCCCTCGAAATTTTACAGTCGAATAGGACTCGAACCGTAAGTTCGATTCGAAGGCTAGTTTCGAGGGAAGTGAGAATTGGGCCCCAGTTCACAATATAACGGTTTGTTGCGGATAGATTATAAACTCTCGGAAATGAATACGTTATATTGTAAGCAGTATGGTACAGTTCACAATTTATCGGGAAGTTTATAATCTCGCTAGGTTGATTACAAACTAACGGTTTTCACAAAAATACGGTGACATATACATACTTTTTATTTTACAAAATAAAATACACAATCATAAAAACGCATAAACATAAATTAAAAAAAATAAACAAACAAAAAAACTCACTTTCGCATTAATAATATTAGTTAGGATTAGGTTAATTGAGATGTGTATTTTTGTTATGAATTTACATTCAGTGAAAAGAGATTTGCATTGGGAACACAGTTCATATTTGAATGTCGGTAAATATCATTTATATATACGCAATAAGATAGGTACGTATTTTATTTACCTATTCATGAAATTGATTTTAATTTAATCGCATAAAATAACCTTATCTGATTGCCTCATTATTGCATCATTCAATGACATGAATCATTTTTGTGTGGAGTGTAATTGTTGCACTGGATATAAGATAATTTCAACCGCTCTCACATAAGTCAGGTTGGCCGAGTGGTCTAAGGCGCCAGATTTAAGCTCTGGTTCCCGAGAGGGAGCGTGGGTTCGAACCCCACACCTGACAAACGTCATTTTTTGTTTTGTTTATACTATTTACTTTTTTTACAATGCTTTGCTATGGTTATACATTTATTGAATGTATACGTACCAACCTATATGTGTGATAATTACATAGTTCAGTTTTATGTAGTAGGTACCGTAAAATTGTCATAGGAAAAAAAAGCATTGCCTACAACATAGAAAATAACTTAAATAACTCTTCATAAATGTTTCCAGGTAAAAATAAAACTACTGATCATGCCCGGCGTCACCCGAGTGAAATTTGAGACGAAGACTTTACAAAAAACCATTTCATACAAACCTTGCAAAATTACGAACATAGCAATAAAACAGCCAAATCGGTCGAGACGCTCTCAATTGATTTTTGCTTAGATAGATATACTCGAACCTAGCTATACAGTTTTCTGGATCACAAATTAGGGAGTCAAAAAAATGGTTAACAGTTTGACCACAAAACGCTTGGACTATTTAGATTGTTATTGTTAAGATAAGGCTTGCTATTTGTGGGTCTAGTGTACGTAAGGGTCTATTATGTACACGCGATGTACTAAAAATGGGATTTAACGTCAATCACATTTTTTCCTCAGCAGGCTTTGATAAGGCTTTATTTAGTACCAGTTGATTTTAGACCTACGACTGCACATTTTAGCGGAAACTTGCGAAAAAATCAAAATTAAAATCAAAAAGTCATTTTTTCAGTTTAGGCCCTAGTAAAGCACTTATGAACGTTAAATTGGTACATACAGTTGAATTTACAACCGGTTCGGAATACACTTAAACTGAGAAGACTCCGGCAAGAAACTCAGCAAGGTTGGAAATAAAGTTGCCTTTACGATTTTTATAAAATCTTGTATTTAGAGACTGCGCAAACGTAAACACTTTTTGTTACCGACACGGCACACCATCACAGGAAATCGCTGTTGCTGTGTTCTGTATGTAGCGGCGATCGGACACAGTTTAAATCTGCGCAGGGAATGGCCGATTTCATACTGGTTCTATAGAAATAAAATATTCATTGTTAGCTTGTATCCGACACAAGACACAAAAGTGTCCAAGTTTGTGCAATGCTTAAGATTTTCATTGAATATTATCATTTATTTTTTCCTTATTCTTTTTTTTTCTAATAATAAAAGGTGCAGCTCCCAATAATTATACAGCTTTGCGCTTCTTTTGGTTAATTGTTCGATAAATTGAAATAAAAAAAAATACCTAAGGCTAAAATGTCTCTTAAGTAAGATAAGCTACGTATTTCATTCCTTAAATTAGATATAAAACTATTCTAATCCACTTTTATTTCAAATCAACATTTTGATACATTTAAATCTGTCTCGTGTTCTTTTTATAGAAACGTAAATGTCTAGCCGATGTCAAATTATCATCATTCAGAAGGACGTTTTGTTATTAATATTGAAAAAAATGCGAACCATTTTAGTTTATTGTTTATAAGCACACTGTATCTACTGATTTTAATTTGTTATATTTTAAAAGTGAAAGTAAATCTGTCTGTCTGTTTGTTATTTTTTCATGACTAAACCTAAACTTCTGACCCGCCAATGAAATTACAGCATTACCCAACTGATATGGCGTGTCGTGAATCTTCGTTCGCACAGAAAAGAAAGTATGTCGCTGAAGATAAACGAAAGAATGCTTAAAACTTACAATCAACCTTAGATCAATACTATAAGGTTCATAATACACTGCAGCTGTTAGTACCGTCTCACTCGCAAGTCACGCCCCTCCGCACGGCGCGCGCTAACATGGCGGCAGCTGCCGACCTATAGCGTTTGCCGCGCTTTGAAAATGTATTTTCTGCGCAGGTACATCGGTAAGCCATATTAGTTGGGTACTACTGTACTTGCTTTAAATCCCAATAATGTAACTTTAATTTTGATCAGGTATTTAATGTTATTTAATATACCATTATTATATTTAACTCTATTAAAACTGCTGGCTCTATAAAAGGCATTTTTTAGGCGTTTTGTTTCAGACTGGCTCTGCGAGGAGCAATGTTCAAACTGAGGATGCTCAAAAACCTCTTTGACTTTTTTTTAGCAAAGGAACTTTAAAGGTGTCTGTATTGTAGGTGCCAGACGGAGACGCCGGATGTGTATTACACTTTTCTGTTCGCATGGTGAACGATAAAGCTAAAGGTGAACGCACACTTATCCGAGCCGAACGCGTCGAACGAAACGAATTTAAGAATTTGTATAGGAAATCTTCTCCAGATTCGGGAGATTCGACGCGGGCGAGTGTGCGAGCTTTGATAAAATTTCATATACAGAATTCTAAAATTCGTTTCGTTCGGCTCGGATAAGTGTGCGTTCACCTTAAATACTGTATACGAATATGCGCGATGCATTGTTGCATAAAGGTTTTATGAAGAAAATAGCAGGATATTAAAAAGATAACGTTCTAAGCTGTACTTTGAGAATAGTGTATGCCTAGAGTATTATCCAGGCATACATTAGCGTAGCGTGTACGGTAGATAATAACAATTTTGAAGATACGCCTGTTATAATTGAAGAAGTAGGTATGCCCCGCGGTATCACCCGCGTTAAATGTGTATTAAAATACGTGATGACATAAATCCTCCTAAATAAACGGTAGAACGTAAAAATAATTTTACAAATCAAACTGGTAGATTCAGAGATATGCGCGTTCAAACAACTCTCCAGCTTTATAATTTTAGTATGAGATATTTTTGCAAAGAAAATGCAAATAGAAAAAGCATAGAAAATAAGAGAAGGCCGCCTGAGCCCGATTATTTAAACCCAAACATGAATAAGTTTTCGGATTTTCTAAACTCTCGAGAAGATTATGAATTAAAACGGTTATCTTATGAAACTTTTGGATATTTTGGAATTATATTTTGGAATTTTGGATTATTTTCTGTTGTTGATTTTATATCAAAAGTTTTTCTTTATTTATAGGTGTTGAAGGATTTTCAGATTGAGGAAATTTATATTTTTTTGCTTAAAACAAAAAAGACGAATCCCTTGCAAAATGGCTGACTTGTCATTTATTAATCTCGAGGGATAGAGAATTGGACTTAAAACACGACAATAAGACAAGAAAAGGTTGGCAATCAAATTAAGATATTCCCATAATATTACATCAAATAAGGAAAATGTTTATAGCATTAGAGGAAAAATATATGAGGTAAAACGTAAATAAAAAGATATATTAAATTATCTACAATTCTCAAACTCAAAGAGGAAAGTATATTGTAGGGAATAAGCAATACATTTTTTTAAAATAAAGATTCCTGTCCTATTTGATTACAATGGTGCCGATTCTGTTGGCACAAACTAAACTATTCCTAACTTAAATTTAGTTAAGTCCTGTCAAATCGACGTTTCCTATTCAGTTGGCGCACGATTAAACTTAAATTTAGTTTGACAGCACTAATATCGTTTTAGTTACTCAATTTAGTTAGGTGTGTAATTTTTCTATTCTGTTGGTCACGTTTTACGTCAAATTATGTCTAAAATTAGAAATGTCAAACTAAAATTAGTCGTCGTCTAATTACATGTGGATTAAATTTAGTCCTATAGAAATGGTGTTGGAAAGTGGATATTTTGATCTGGATTATTCATAATTCTAAATATTTGCATATAAGATTAAGGACGAAGCAAGATAGGGATATGTTACATACGTCACTGGACTACAAAACGTGAACATCGAAGTTTTAATTTTATTTTTTTGTACTTCCAATGATATACCACTATAGTGCCACAAACTTATATGGCCCGGTGAGAATGTCCCTGTTATAGGGCCATAATCTTATCTGGCCCGGTGAGAGAGTCGCTGTTATCGCTATTGGTGGCGCAAATAACCGATGAAACTAGTGTTTATATTCTCTTTGACCAATGGCGATTGACATTTCGAAATGGCGTCGTTAGTTCCTCTAATGACCACCGGGTCAGATAAATTTAAAGTGTTGATAGCTCAGTGGTAGTGACGTCGGATACTGAGACGAAGATCCCGGGTTCGAATCCTACAATGAGCTTGAGCTTTCGATGATGGAGAACATCGTGAGGAAACCATAGCATGGTGGTAGGGTACTTTGTAGTACCCGCCTGGCTTCCTACAACCCTCAAGTTGAAAATCTGTCACCAAGCACCTTTCGGTGTGTTCCGATAGCTGCACTTGAGAGCCAGTTCCTTCTAGGCTTTGTGTGCTTACCACCTTCGGCGGCATCATCACTTACCATGGTGAGATTGCGGTCAAACACAGCCTATAAAACAGTAAAAAAAAAGTTTGTAGGACTATAAGTAGTTTGTAAAATGGGTATTTCAATGACATCACAAATTCACAAGCGAATCATAAAAAATGGACTTAATAAAACTTGCTTTGCATTTATAAGTGGTTGCGGCTATCGCTGATTCGTCGCAAAGCTAACAACTAAAAGGACTTTTTGGCAGGAACTTGCAGAGTGACGTTGCGTTTTCATTTTTATTTTCATGAATGCGTGTATTTTGAGTTTAATTGTGTATTTTCGGTGGTATTTCACCCAATAAAGATCATCCATGTGCACCAGTGAAGTGAAATAAATTATGTGTATCGTGACTTTTCAAGTTTACCACCATTGTAGTAAAACATGACTTTTATGGACGGTGACTGACTGAGGACTGTGAAAGTAATAATTCTTGTGACTGGAAATTATAATATAACTCGACACTGGCAGAAATAAGTCTTAATTTGGATTTGGTTGCCAAACTTAAAACTAAGAAGAAGAAACTACTAAAACTCGACTACCACACGGTCGAAATCGACAAAACAGAATATTCAAAGAAATAACATCATATGAAAAGGCTGTATGGTTGAATACCCTTGCCTATCCTTTTAAGGATTAAAAAACTACTACACTAGGTACTAAACTCGCCAGGGTAAAAATATATTTATTAAGCCTATATTCCACAGGTAATCAAGATATTCAAGATACTTTATTACGCGTTATTGGAAAAGAACACAAATATATACGCTTTTCTTGCCATTATTATATATTTTTTAATGATATTTATGAACTAAATGTTTATTTTGAATTATTCTTCCATTAAAATTTATATCATTCGTTCATTATTTTTATTTGCTGGTAGCACTCATCAATTCAATTTAGGACCTGTCAAAATCAAAATTAATCCTGTCATTTCTAAATTTAAATTTAGTTCGATGTGACAACAGAATAGCTTTTAAAAAAAACTTAATTAAAATAAGGTCAATTTTAATTTAGTTTAGTTTAGTTTGACGTACAACAGAATCGGCACCAATGACTGACAGTTTCAACGAACGAAACGGGGCCGAGCGCGTAAGGCGTTTTACCTGCAACTAGCCCAAATGCACCTCGAGGGAGGTTTGAACCTCGGCTTAGGCAATTGCTGGGGAGTGCATCGTAACGAACACCATTCGTTATTTCATCCAATGACGCGCACACGGTACGACACGACGATGACCATTCGCGGACCTTGATTGGATGAAATTTATTAATGGTGTTCGTTACGATTACCACCAAAGTTACGCGGTAGAGCCCCTGATCGGAATGTCGCGCGCTACGAGATAGAGTCTTCTACAGCCCCTCCGTCGGGTGTAATGTAGATAGTGATTGAGTCCTAGCGTGATTTTTACTAGCAGAAACTTAAGTGTCACACTCCTTCCTCCGCCAGTTTTGAGTTACCCGGAAAAAAGAGGCACCGTTGGAGGTAGGTACGCCTATGAGAGATTTACGTTATGAGTTAGAAGGACTTATTTTGCTGACGTGTAGCTTTGTGCCACTTGATCTGCAATGCTCGAAGCACAGATCGATCTCTGTGGCTCGAAGATTATCCCACACACAGACAGACTGCAATGTTGGCCGTGTAGTAGTATAATTAAATCTTTTTTCCTTAAATATAAAATAAAATATATAAATTATTATTATGTTGGATGCCGGAGGGCAGAAGGGTTGAATTATTAAATCATTATTGCACCAACCCCAAAACAGCTGGGATATCTGTATCTTTGTTGGTAATCGTCATTTCATCCACGATGCGGTACGACGAAGACCATTGGTGTTCGTTACGATTACCACAAAATATACGCTGTAGAGCCCCAGCACAGAATTATAACTTAAAGAATGTAAACAATTCAATGCTTTAAGCAATAAATAGTAGGATCTATGCAAATTGATCCAAGCGTGAGGTTACTCAAAATATTTTTTTTTTTTATAAATCTAGGCCCGATATATTACTGTAAAGAAGGTTCTATATACAATTGAACTACTGGCAAGTTATCTATGTAAAGTATTATGAGTACAATGTATTGTAGGTACCTATTCAAATGTGAAGGAATCTGTCTATCTTATTATACCGCATGACGTATCTAACAAAATATTATTTATTATAAACTGATTATAATAGATATTATTATAGACTGATTACATTATAAACTGATAACTCCAGAAAATTCACTCCTCATAAAAATAAATAATACCTAGAAGCCTATCGTGATGTAATAAAAAAAAGACATTACTTAAATGAACTAATTAACAGTTTACAACTAAACTAAATTTAGTCTCACTATATCTCTTTCTAACAAAAACCATAAGAAAAGGATGTAAGAAATTTTGTCCTGTCAAATTATTAGTCTCTATAAAAATTGGTCTATTTACTCGTAAATTTAAACACTAACTGACAGCTTTAAATATGTTATATGCTTTTTCAATAATGTTCTTAATAAAGAGATGTGATGTGATTATGAAATGTGAAGATAGTTTAGCGCGATCATTGTCTTATATTCCGAGGCACCCGTAACTCATTACAATATAAATTACACAGAGTGTTCTTGTATCTATCGAGCTCCTCGAAAGATCAAACATTTGCCCTGACTACAAGTTCATCACTTCGCCAATGAAAATGCGGCCTAACGAAACCAGCCCGTATAGCAAACAACTTTCCGATATTGTGTAAACACAACCTAATTCATTGCCATTACGTTGTCATTTTCATTTATAGGTTCTTCTAGATCGAATGACAATAATCGATTTCATTATTAGAATTTATTTCGTAACTGTAAAATCATACTACCTTTGACTAATGATATATCCAGACGGAGCTACGAAGCTGTTTACGCGTCGATAAAATAAGCCCCTAACTGTTAGGGGCTTAATCATTTTCCCGTCTTCAGTGTCAGTCGAGACGTCACTGGGACACAACCAAATTCACCAAAATTGTATTGTTTCAAAATGTCGTTTTGTGTGATAAAAGTGTATAAAAACTACATGGGTCGATCTAGACCAACGAAAAAACTCACCTATCATCGGTAAGTAACAATATTTCCTATTAGTTTCTGCAATATAAGCCATTGAAATGTTTCGAAAATAAATATTTTGAGTAAGCGCCATTTTTTATGTGTTGCCTGTGCTGCCAGTTTATGAACTCAAAACTCCCATGGTAATATCAGTCAATAGTTAAATACGAGTATGTAGATACTGTTATAAATCAAAAGCGACGGTGGACAAGTCGAATTTTTGAGTGGAAAGTCGAATGTTTTTTTTTTAATACTAACGACGATTATGTCATGTAAGATAAGTAGTCGCTTCAGTAATGAAAAAATCAAAATGGGTATTAATTAAAGATTTTCCTCGAGCTAATTACGAATATCATTTTGAATTTCAAGATGGCGGACCTATTTTTTTTAAGTTGACGTGTTTGTCGTTTTCGGTTTTTCCATCATAGTCAGTGATGTATACAGGGTGTAACGGAAAGGTCATATACATCCGAAAGGGGTGAAAACTACATCAGATATAGAGTCTCTATAAAAAGTTTCAGCTTTCAGCAGAGCAAAAAAAATTACTCAAAGAATTCATACCAAATTTTAGGTTCCATAAGTTTATTGAATTCAAATCATACCAAAGTGTCACTGCACTACGAGGGTTATTATCCTTGCAAATAATATTATTAAAATCTCTTTCGTGATCTGTGCGCCTAGTACAAGATGTGCCGTCGCCGCCTCGTGCCGCCGCGGCTTCTCTTTGACGGCGCGAACTAACAGGGATCAAACGAGCCGATAAGCGGTAGTTAGCACCGACATGACGAGCACGTGTCATCTTAACATACTTTAGCCCCATGCTTTAGCCAAATAATTGTTAACCATTACTTTAGGTAGTATTGAGTAGTTTAGTGTATTAAGTAATAATGCGTTATAAAATTACACGTTAATATCGAGCCAGAATTAAAAATTATGTAAAAAATCGGTTTAGATAGGTACCCTAGCTACTTAGCTATTTTTATTTTATTCCTTAATCCTACCTAGTAAACTGTAAAATCTAAAGCCATGCTTAATCTTGTAAATTAACTTACATTTTTAAAGATAGGGTTCGATGTGGTGGCCTTGGTATTGTATGCACAAGGCCACTCGCTTGTTCATGGACATCTGAACATTCCGCAGCATTTCTGGGGTAATTGTCCTAAAGGCGGCTTCGATCCGGACTCTCATTTCATGCACTGTACCTATCACACTGCACTGCGTACACCACAATTTTAATGTAACCCCATAAAAAAAGTCTAAAGGAGTTAGGTCTGGGGATCGCGGAGGCCAAGCCACGTTCCTACTACCGCGCCCGATCCATTGAGAAGTAGGTGTAGTAGAAGTAGGTGCGTGGAAGGAACCGGTTTGGTGCAGACGATGTATCATCCGATGGAAACTGGCAACCGAAGGCAGCTGCCGAGCAGCAGCGATCAGCAGATGCTGAAGGCAGACCAGATGGTCTGCCTTCGATAAATCTTTGACGATACAACCAAATCAAATCAAAATACTTTATTTGTAACACAACACAACCACAGATTTATAATACAATCCTCTGTGACACAACTCTCGGGCAGCGCGCACATTGCCATCCTCGGCCCCGAAACACAACATCATTTCCTAATATTCGCTATTACTGAACGACATTTTACGTAACGAAATCAAAGCGGATGGAGAGAGCGACACAAAGCACAACAAACTCGAGGATAGCCTACGTACGACTGACGACTTCTGTGAATCAAAAATATTCAAAAACGACCCTAAAAATTTCTTCCCTCCTGGTACTAGGGTAGCTAGGCCAATTTCGTATTATTCAATTATTTTTCTAATCAACTAACTCGGCCACTGCTGGATGGACATCACTCGGTACTTACCACATCTAGTCAACCTAGCTACCTTCTTCAGGTCGTGGCTGAGTACTACCTAATAATAATAATTTAATGAAAACTCTGAATTTAATAGGTACATCGACGCACACTAGGGCGCAGATTGAAGAAGAGCTAGGTCAGGATACTAGTTAAATAAAACCCATGAGCTGATCAGATGAGTTGACAAACGATACCGATTAGATCACTTGTTGTTGACTGTGCTGGGGGTACCTACATAAGTCCGTCGTTGTATTAATTTGTAAGTACCTACGGAATAATCACATAAGTTGAGGTTCGATTCAATCTGGGGCACGGTTAAGTGCCCCCGCCCCGCGCTAAGACGAGCCATTTTGCATGGTTTTGCTTTAAACCATGTTTTGTAAGGGGGATAAAGTTTCAATTGCATAGTTTTATTGTTATCTAAAAAAACCCGATTTCGTCACTGATATGGTCTCGTCTTGGAAACATTTTACATGGAAATGTCTTTGGTAGGATTTATTTATTGATCAAAATCAAAAGTTGTACCAGGAGTAAGTTATCTCCACCTTCGTAACTGCAACTGGCCTATTTACCCTATCGTTGTATTGTATGTATGCATCATCGAAATTAGGGTTCATTCGGTAATTTTGTTATTATTGTGCGCAAACTCTATTCGTAAAACTCTCGTTGCTCATGAGGTCCTAGTACTTTTAATAATTATTTCCTTAATTTGATTAACGGAATATTAAGGAGAGACTTTTGCCTACTTAATGTGTCTTCTTATACCACCTTTTACAACGAACAGGACAGTGTTCGGAAGAATTGTTTGACCTAATGCCCACAGCTACATACCTTATAAAAGCCTTATACCACCGCAACTCTCGCCATCGACACGGCGCCGGCGCTGGCAGCGACGCGACGTCTATTCTCCTTCATACCAAATAATAAATAATAGTACAAGTGCTCATACATTGGAACCGAAATGGTTTCGTAATGTTGGTACTGTGCGGTTTCAACGGAGCTTCCTACCGCGGACGCACGCTCAGGCTAGTGTGCATTCCCCGCCCGTAGTTTTCCCAAGTGAGTACAGCATGGGGTTCTTCAAAAAGGCCGTAAAGAGATTTTTGCAGGGTCGGCAACGCGCGATTGATACCCCTGTAGTTAAAAAGCTACTACCTACCAACTTATAAAAAATACATGGCAAAAGCTACCAACTAGTACCAACATATTCATAATACAACATACCATATCAACATATCATGTGATATCATATTTAAATTAAAAGCGGAACCCACTAAAATTATTGGTACCAGGAGATACATAAGTTGCATAGGAAAGTCATTCAGGGTTTATTTTGATATAAATTTATGTTATAAAATCCTTTTTCGGTTCTGTTCCATACATACGGTACAACTTTTACAAATCTTACCTACAAAACGTCTTTTTTCTGTATTAAATAATTTCTAATTCCAATATTTACCAAAACAATTAAATTCTGATACTATGGGTATCAAAAATTCAAGATTCAGAAGGAAAGAAAATTAAAATAAAAATAAAAAATTGTACTTTGTACTATGTACCTACTTCCCCGATGGCGCCCGTTTTGTACTACAACACGACTGTGACGTCTCACCCCCCCTCAGATCACAACGTATCGCGCACGGGTAGTATGTACACAATTAAAAGGCACCTACATTTACACGTTCATCGAAAGTCGCGTAGTCGTGAGCTAAGTATCCGTTATGTTCAACAATCCTAGCTTTCTTAAATCTAATTTAAACTAAAAACGGAACCCTTTAGCATTATTTTTGTACCAGGACACACATAAGTTGCGTAGGAAAGATATTCAGGGTTCATTTGAACATAAATTTGTGTTACAAAATCCTTTTTCTGTTCTAAGTTCCATAATTTACTTTCGCAGTACCTACCTATTTACCTAGTTATCTAAGCAATTAATTTCTGGTACAGTATGTATTTCCAATGGCAACCAATAAAAGATTAGATACTTATTTGATGATTTACTATGTTGAACTTACCTAAATTGTGTGGTAGAAGATTACTGTGGATAATAGTGCGTTTACTCATTTACATTACATACTACGTTATGTTTATTATTTTACGTAGGTACGTTAACGTGTTAGGTGTTTTATCTAAGGAGGTACCTTTTATTCCGTAATCCCTACTAATTCGCTACAATATTTGTATTTTAACTTGTTCACAAACATAATGGTCGCTTTTGTAAGAGAAAGTAAGAACTTATTAATAATAAAATAAAAATCCGGAACCCATTAAAAAATATCCAACAATACCAGGAGTAAGAAGTTTGTTTTCACGTTTGAATAGGTCAATAACACCGACCAGCTGATTTGTGCTAGTGATGTGTTTAATTTCAATTTGAAATTTTTGGTTTCTTGGTATCATTGGATTGGAATTTCTCATCTTCCTAACAGTTAGACATAGGATTTAAAAAACTTTATAATATGGTTTATTATCATCCAAAGAAGTCGTGCACTTTATATGTATATGACCTTTCCGTTACACACTGTATAACCATGGATGCGGTCACCGGAACATTTTGTAAAATACTTCTTCATACAAGTAAACTGTACAGCCATCTGTTTAAAATCATTTGAACTACGTAGTGCCGCGTTGCATAGGCGTACGATGTAAACTTGTATATGTGCGTACCATGCACATTTTGTTTATTACATTTTTATTTAAGTCGGATATAACTAAATTAAAAAAATAAGGTTATTCGACACGCGTGTATGTAATATTATTGGAATTGCAAAATATTCACAATTTAAAATAGTGTCCGCCATATTGAACTATTTAGTTATTGGTCCGATTGCTCTCAAAATTGATATTTGGGAGACTCTTGGACCAAATAACATGAATCTTTGCTCAAAATTCAAAAAAGTGGCCGCCATATTGAACTATTTTGTTATTGGTCCGATTGCTCTCAAAATTGAGATTTGAGAGACCCTTGGACCATATAACATAAATTTTTACTCAAAATTGAAAAAAATGGTCGCCATATTGAACTATTTAGTTACTGATCCGATTGCTCTCAAAATTGATATTTGAGAGACCCTTGGACCATATAACGAGAACCTATGCTAAAAATTAAAAAATGTGGCCGCCATTTTGAACTATTTAGTTACTGATCCGATTGCTCTCAAAATTGATATTTGAGAGACCCTTGGACCATATAACGAGAACCTATGCTAAAAATTAAAAAATGTGGCCGCCATTTTGAACTATTTATTTATTGGTCCGATTGCTCTCAAAATTGATATTTGGGACAGTTTTGGACCATATAACATAAATCTTTGCTCAAAATTGAACAAAGTGTCCGCCATTTTGAACTATTTAGTTATTGGTCCGATTGCTTTCAAAATTCATATTTGAGAGAGCAATCAGACCAGTAATGAAATAGTTCAGTAGGGCGGCCGCTTTTTTCAATTTTGAGCAAAAAATTATGTTACATGGTCCAAGGGTCTCTCAAATATCAATTTTGAGAGCAATCGGACCAGTAACTAAATAGTTCAATACGTCGGCCACTTTTTTCAATTTTGAGTAAAAATGTATGTTATATGGTCCAAGGGCCTCTCAAATATCAATTTTGAGAGCAATCGGACCAATAACTAAATAGTTCAATATGGCGGATACTATTTTAAATTGTGAATATGTTGCAATTCCAATAATATTACATACACGCGTGTCGAATAACCTTTTTTTAATTTTGTAATAACTGACTTAAATAATAAGACTTTTTTTACAGAATACCAATTGATCCAATTTTAAGAAGCCAATGGATAGATATCATTCGGAGAAGCCGTAGTGAAGATCTCTGGACCTAGCCAAAAAAAATGTTTGACTTGATTTAACTCGATTTGCTTGTTTTGACTCAATTTCACTTGATTTCACTCGGTTTGACTGGATTTGCTTGATTTGACTTGGTTTGACTCGGATTAACTCGATTTGACTCGGGTTGACTCAATTTGACTGGATTTGACTCGATTTGACTTATTGACTCGATTTCACTCGGTTTGACTCGATTTGACTCGATTTGACTGGATTTGACTAGATTTGCTTGATTTGACTTGGTTTGACTCGATTTGACTCGGTTTGACCCTGTTTGACTCGATTGGACTCGGTTTGACTCGATTTGACTTGATTTGACTCGATTTGACTCGATGTGACTTGATTTGACTTAATGGCGATGATAGCTCAGTGGTAGTGACGTCGGATACCGAGATGAAGGTCCCGGGTTCGAATCCTACAATGAGCTTGAGCTTTCGGTGAAGGAAAACATCGTGAGGAAACCATAGCACGGTGGTAGGGTACTTTGTAGTACCCGCCTGGCTGGCTACCACCTTCAAGTTGAAAATCTGTCGCCAAGCACCTTTCGGTGTGTTCCGATAGCTGCACTTGAGAGCCAGTTCCTTCTAGGCTTTGTGTGCTTACCACCTTCGGCCGCATCATCACTTACCATGGTGAGATTGCAGTCAAACACAGGCCTATAAACAGTAAAAAAAAAAAAAAAAATTGACTTGATTTGACTTGATTTGAAACGTCAACGCAAATAATTACTGTTCGTTGACATCAAAGTAAAAATAATAAGTATTAATTTATATCGGCGCTTTTAATCTTATTCTTATTATCATGTATTATCCCGATTCCACTTTTATTTTCGGAGTTTAAAAAGATATCGACACCGTAATATATTTTTCCCCATTTTCTTGGATTTTTTTCAAGAACTGGTAACTGGTATAAACGTCACTATGACAAGCAGAATGACGTAACGCGAGGATAAGATGTAGCAAAGTTGGCCACTTTTTAAAAGTCATGTAGTATGGGGATACTCTTTCTAGACATATATATTTTCTAAGCATACTACCATTTTTTGTGGGAATTTACGTTGAGATAGAACGGCGGTAGGGTACTTGCACCCACCTTAGGCTACAACCTTAAGGGGGCCCTTCATGGCCAACGCAACTTCAACGCAAGCATAGCCTAAAAGCTTGTACTTTCATCCAACGTAATATTTGACTGCGAAAAAAGAGAGACAGCATCAGAGCCGTCGGTTATCAGTCGGTAAATTCCGCTGATCACTCGCGGCCGCTTCGCTAGGCCGTCATTCATGATTTCGCATTCATAAAACTTGTTCCAGGAGTGTACTTCTTATGAAATAATCTTACAAGTTTGTGAAAAAAAGTTAGTTATTTAGAATCTTCAATACATTTGCTAGCCTGATATCTAAATGTTTTCTTTACTTTTACAATTTATAGGTACAATA
This sequence comes from Polyploca ridens, assembly GCA_951394255.1. Lineage (NCBI taxonomy): Eukaryota > Metazoa > Arthropoda > Insecta > Lepidoptera > Drepanidae > Polyploca > Polyploca ridens. The sequence continues at coordinate 3,613,288 of OX596258.1, forward strand.
GATATGGCCAAAGTTCAGGTAAAATTTGTGCGAAAACGCTGTTTTTCGGAGGCTTTTACTGAAATTTTTTCACACTTTTTTTATTTTCGCCTAGATACACGGCTAGATATAGTATACAAGATACTAATTTGTTCAAAACATTTAACGAAAAATGTTTAACAACACCATAATAAATTTTTTGTATGAAAAGTATAGCGTGATGACTGTAAGCTGAAAATTCCGGTAGCTGCATTTGAGAGCCAATTATTTCTAGTTTTTCAGTGCTTAGGCCACTTACGGCCTCAACATCACATACCATGGGAGATCCTTCTATCCTACCTAATCCTATTAAGTTTGTTTGTTTGTTTGTTACGCGTTCACGCCTCAACTATTCAACGGATCATCATGAAATTTTGCATGCAGATAGCCTATGGTATGGAGAAGGACATAGGCTATCTGCTTTTTATCCCGGGAATGCGAGTGAAGCCGCGGGGGACAGCTAGTTATATTATAAATGCGAAAGTTTGTGAGTATGGATGTATGTTTGTTACTCTTTCACGCAAAAACTACTGAACGGATTTAGATGAAATTTGGCACACTGATAGAATATATTCTGGATTAACACGTCGCATACTTTTTATTCCGAGAAAACATACGATCCCTCGGGATGCGGGTGAAACCGCGCGGGAAAGCTAGTCATACAATAAAATAAAATCTTGCCGATCGATAGCATATGAATGAGGATCAATAAAAGCCTCCAAGAAATATTCCAGTAGGTATAATAATAATAATAGATCTACTCACACTGAAAAAATATCCAAATATACAGGCCCGTCAATAGAGTTGAAAACACAATGGAAAGTGAACACAGTTACGACAGTTCCCATAATATTATCATCCACTGGTATTGTACCTCATACTCTTCACACCAGCCTAAAAATACTTGGAATCTATAAAATGACATACATCCAACTAAAAAAAGCCGTTATTTTGAACACATGTAGAAGTAGTGTAGTCCGCAAATTCTTAACAATAGACCAATAATCTCACACACCACTCATGAACACTTGTTACATTACATACATCTCCCATACAAACATGCTCACACCTAATCTGGGGGCACGGAAGTGCCCCCCCGCCAAGACAGCCAAGCGAAGCGAAAGGGCACTACCTACCTTTTCTCGAAGCGCTTCGTCGATTTTTTGAACCCTCATAACTTGGGTTTGGATTATACCAGATAAACAAAATTCTCAGGATATAATGTCAATAGTGAACTTATTAAACATATTAAGTTTCAATAACATAGCTCTTATACTTTAGATTTTATTGATATCTAAAAAACCCCGATTTCGTCACTGACTCACTGATGATCATCAAAACTCATAGGGTACTTCCTGAAGTCCTAGAAAGCTGAAATTTGGTATGTAAGCTTGTATTAGTACACATACAAAAAAAAATTATAAAACTTGGAAATTTCAAAAAAAAAAAAAACATGAGCAACTTACAAAAAGAAGTGAAATGCCACCAAAAACATTTTCATGTAAAATGTTGCCAAGACATATGGCTCCCACTGTCAAAAAGTTATCGGATCTCATGTAGAGCCAAGCTTATAACTCTACATGCACTTACTCTACAAGCCCTAACTTCACAAACTCTACACACCATAGTCAAAATATGTGGCTTGGCCGTTTCACTACTACAAGAACTATTGAATAACAAAAAAGTTATGATCAGTGAATACATTTATCACCTTACTCCCATGTGACGTTAGCGAAACGGCCAAGCCACATATTTTGACTAAGGTGTAGAGTTTGTGAAGTTAGGGCTTGTAGAGTAAGTGCATGTAGAGTTATAAGCTTGGCTCTACATGAGATCCGATAACTTTTTGACAGTGGGAGCCATATGTCTTGGCAACATTTTACATGAAAATGTTTTTGGTGGGATATACTTTACCCATTTTGTCGTTTGGCCAAAAGTTCGCTATAAAATGTAAATACCCTACCAGTAAGTAGGAGAAATTTAAAATAATAATAATAATAAAATGTATTTATTTCTCTACATAAAGGTGTACATAACAATGAACATTAAAATTTTACAGTTTATTGAGTCTTAAGTCCTCCTTTATGAGACACTGGTGCCTATACTAGGATACCCTGTTTTACAGGTCACCAGGCCCTCGGCCCACGGACATTTGTACTGCTTATCAGATTACGAAATAAAAATATACTTAAATAGGTACCTATAATAAAATTACAAAATAAAATTAAGACGGTGAGTTAAAGGTACAACGCAAAGTCTCGGTATATTTCGCTTATATTTTTTTTTGGATATACTTACCTCTCAAGTATTTAAACTAACAAGAGTATTTTATCACTTCCATGATAAGTTGTAACGTTTTTGTCTTGACCATTAGCGCTATTAAAGTGGTATAAAGGTTATAAGTATTGTTGGTTTTGTCAAAAACAAATATCCGTTTACGCAGCCTAATGGTCTTTGTCTCCATTTTTGTATTAATTTTCGTGTTGCATCTAAAAATTATGGTAAAGTATCTATATATTTGATGATTTAGATGTGTGATTCCTGAATCACGTAGTGTCAGCCTGCATTTATTTATTTTGCTTTTGTTTTGTTGAAATTATGGTACAAATTTAATAGAAAGACCATTGAAAAAAAAAAACACGTTAATTTCAAAAAAATATATTGAGTATACAGTCAAAAGCTACAAGCCTACCAGTGTGTTCCGACCGCTGTACAGTAGTACCCAACTAATATGGCTTACCGATGTACCTGCGCAGAAAATACATTTTCAAAGCGCGGGAAACGCTATTGGTCGGCAGCTGCCGCCATGTTAGCGCGCGCCGTGCGGAGGGGCCTCACGCGCGAGTGAGACGGATCGAACAGCTGCTCTGTATTATGAATCTTATAGTAGTGATCTAAGGTTGATTGTAAGTCTTAAGCATTCTTTCGTTAATCTTCGGGGCCATACTTTCTTTTCTGTGCGAACGAAGATTCACGACGCGCCATATCAGTTGGGTACTACTGTACTCCATTGAGAAAACCACCATGCGGGTGGGGAGCCAGGAAGTAACTTTGACACTGCACTTTCTTCTAGGCTTTATGCTGCTTTATCTGCCACATTATCACTTGCAGCGTTGAGACGACGTCCAATCACTTAATACACAAAACAACACTTTTATAATATTCTAAGACCGATTTGAAAATGTCACTAACACCTGAACAGAATACTTTTAGCCAAATAAACAGGGCCAGTAGATTTTTTTTTTTTCCATTTATTTTTTTGGGAACTTTGAGTCTATTAAAAGACTATGACAGCTCCATCGTAACCTAACTTTACACTTTTACCTTACTTTATTACATATAATTTCTTAATATAACTAAACCCAAGCTATAAAGTGCTCTCGCCACTTCAGAATTTGGTGTGGACAGAACGCTCTGATACATACCCACATCTAACACATTTCCCGCCACCCTCATAGACCAGCTCCGAGCACAGTCAGTCAAAAAATGTTGGACGTCTTCTATAGCTCCACACACAGAACAGTTAAAATCGAAATATCACGTGATTTTTAACAATCTCTTATATCAATCTCATACAAATGTTGATCGTTTACTAACGATGACATTGTCGACAACCATCTTGTCTAGGGGTGCTGGTCCCAAAATTTCAAAACAAAATTAAATTGCAACTAAATCCCTTGGCCATAAACAACGTCCGCTGTTAAACGGAATGGGGAATGAAGGACCGATACATGAAGACTCATGCAAAGCGAGGAGGTTCATTACCCCTGTCCGCTCATATTGTTATGGTAGGGATGCCACTTGTAAGTTTTAAATGATTATTTACTAAACTAACAAATTATATTGTACCCTTCCCCGTCAAAATTCAAACACATCTCGGTGTTTTAGGAAAGCTTTACAGTCGCAAACCAAGTTCAAGACAAGAAAAGAGAACTGGCGAGCAGCACTGTGTGTAATATTACCATTTAGAGCCACTTTTGGACCCTTCATAACTCAAAAACTGTTTAACATAAACACATAAAATGGTCTCAAGTCTTTTGTCGGTGAAATTGACAACTACACCATAATTATCATAATATTGAACTTGGCTGCGATTTGCACATTTTTATGGTTTTGGTGGGATATACATAAAACGATATCTTACAAAAATATTTTATAAATGGTATTTTATTATTATTATGTGGCATCCCTAACTTAACTCTAAGTTTACGAAACAGTATGCCTAATTGTTCAACTCAAGTCCGGCAAGACAATATATCTTGTGAGCAATATCGTTACGCAGACATAAACTGAATCCTATGACCTATTAAGGACACAAATTACTTTGTGTTAAACTGATAGGTACCTCATCTTTACATAGCATAAATGAATGGAACAATTCAAGAAGTCACTTAGTTAATTATTGTATTTTTTACCATATTCATTGAGAAAAATGGCTTTTTTTATTTGATTTCTTCGCAAATCAAATTGTAAGGTAAAAGAAACTCACTATTTTTCGTTGAAGTTGAAGACCCATTTAGCTAAATTGCTTTTTCCGAAAATCTAAAGTTTTACAGTTATATCAAAAAAAAAATGTATAATATACAATATATACTTAGACACATGATTGTACTCATGATAACAAACAACTTTCCCAAAGTAACAAATAGGGAGAAATAACTAAATTAAATAAAAGCTGATGGTGTATTCTTATTCTTGTTAGGTACTAAATATTATGGGCTCATGTGCTAAGTAAATGAAAAAAAAGTTTTGTTGGGAAAGTTGTTTGTTATCATGAGTACAATCGTGTCTAAGTATCATTTACTAATTACCAGTCACCCTATATACGGGTGCATACGAAAATACCACATCACAGAATAGGTACCCCATAAGCTTTTATTTAATTTAGTTATTTCTCCCTATTTGTTACTTTGGGAAAGTTGTTTGTTAAAAATACCACATCACAGAATACACCATCAGCTTTTATTTAATTTAGTTATATCTCCCTATTTGTTACTTTGAGAAAGTTGTTTGTTACCATGAGTACAATCATGTGTCTAAGTATCGTTTACTAATTACCAGTCACCCTATATAGTCTGCCGCTGGTACCGATTGTTGTTTCTAGTTAGTTTGTAGAATCTAGGTGTTAGTCTGGCTGGGCCACTTCGTATTGACTGAGGATTTATTTACAACTTTTTACATTTTGTGCATATTTCAAAATAATGATTCAGACTATCGTGGGTCGTTTTCGGAGTAAACTGTCGATTACGGTTCCGTACAAATTGGCCAGCGTTTGTACTGTCTTTTAAATCTATCTATACTAATATAAAAAAGCGGAAAGTTTTTTGTTTGTTTGTTTAAACGGGCTAATCTCTGGAACTATCGAAAAAAACGGGTGAAACCGAGGGTAACAGGTATATTTATAAGTTTGGAATAAACTGCAAACATTTTCAAAAAATATTTTCTAAGGTTGCTGTTTATTGTCCTGGCTAAAAATGAATGTGACCTGTTAAATTTAAAAATAATGTCTTAAAGCTAACTATGTAAGTTTGTACTCAATTTTCATGATTGTTATCTGTCTGTTTATGTGTTAGTGTCTTGTTAATTTTAGTTTAATTTCTCTTATTTTCAATATTTGTTTGCATTATATTAGATAATTGTTTACTTTGTTAGTCATGTTGTGCCCACATGTTTTTGGGTACATGTCTAGTGCTGTTTTATTATTTTATATAACCTGCCTTGTATTTGATGTGTACCTGTTATGTGAGCCAAATAAATAAAATAACTCCAAAGTCGTTGGAAGAGGGCAGTCCTTAAAATACTGCTAGAATTGATCCTTCTCAGCAGCTTTCACAAACATTTTTACAAGTCTGCAAAGAAGTGTTATTGCAAAACTGCTGAATAAACCTAAGCCGCGACTTAGCCTCGAATAATTATTACCTATCGTATAAAATTCAGGTCAAACCCTCATTTCTATGATTACCAGGTCAGCAGCATTAGTTCCCGTGGCTTGAGACGTTAGCGCGACATGGCCCAGCCATTTGCGGAGATTTGCCCAACATGTCCGTACATTTGTTTCTATTAAGTAAACTGTAATGTATATCTTCGGGGTCAAACGCCCGTCAGGGTATATTTTTTAGCTTAAACTCTATAGCGAATTGGGCTTTACGATGGCTTTATTCGATGAATTTATCTAATAGTACGCCTACCTACATCAGTACCTATACTGATATAATGGAAATGATCCAAAACGTTTATAAAGCTAAACGCGATTCACTTTTCTCCTCTCCGGGCGGAAAGCGTCAATTTTCGTCCCGCTGCGCTAAACGAAAATGTCAAACCTTGGGCAGGAAATAAGAAAGCCTCAGATCACAATGTAATTGTTGGCCGAGTTTTTTTTTTTTTTTTTTTTTTTTATACCACTAAGGTGGCAAACAAGCATACGGCCCGCCTGATGGTAAGCAGTATGGTAACCGTAGCCTATGGACGCTTGCAACACCAGGGGCATCACTTGCGCGTTGCCGACCCTGAAGAAATCTCTTCACGCCCTTTTTGAAGAACCCCATGCTGTACTCCATTGGGAAAACCACGGCGGGGAGCTCATTCCACAATCTGACCGTCCGCGGAAGAAAGCTCCTTTGAGCCCGCACAGTTCGAAACAATTCTGGTTTCAATATGTGAGGATGGACTCCCCGTCGATGGCGAGAGTTGCGATGGTAGAAGGTAGCAGTGGGCAACAAGTCGAACAATTCTTTAGAACACTCTCCGTTGTACAAGCGGTAGAACACACATAAGGAGGCAAAGTCTCTCCTCAGACTAAGGGGCTCTAAACCGCTTGTGAGCTCGGGATCGTCAACAATTCTGATGGCACGTCGCTGAACCGGGTCTAAAGGCCCAAGCTGGTATCCAGGTGCTCCCGCCCATAGGTGGCAGTACTCCATATGAGGCCGGACTTGTGACTTATAAAGTTGTAGCCTTTGCCCCGATGTGAAGTACTGCCTCGCTCTGTTGAGCACTCCGAGCTTTTTGGATGCCAGCTTAACCTTGTCTTCCAAGTGACTTCGGAACAAAACGTCGCTAGAAATGTCGACGCCAAGGATCCCGATGCTTTGACTGATGTTCAAGGAGGTGTTCTGGAATTGTGGAGCCACAGACCATGGGGTTTTCTTAGCGGTGAACGCGCAGGCTTGAGTCTTGGTGGGGTTGAAATGGACTAGGTTTAGTCGACCCCAATCGGAGACACTAGTTAATGTACTCTCGATTTCAGACATCAGCCGTTCGCGGCTTTCCTCTACCTCGGAACGAGGGATATTTGCACGGCCCGTGTAATAAGCGTCCCCTGTGCTGTCGTCCGCATAGCAATGAATGCCGTCAATAGGCAGTATATCATTGATATGCAGTAGGAACAGTGTTGGGGACAACACAGAACCTTGCGGGACGCCAGCATTTATGTCCATGCTATCGGAGCAGCTACCATCGACGACGGCTCTTATGCATCTGCTGGACAGAAAGCTGGCGATCCACTTGCATAATCCCTCGGGAAGCCCGTATGCTGGTAACTTCGTAAGAAGACCCCTGTGCCAGACCCGATCGAACGCCTTCGCCACATCTAGGCTCACTGCCAAAGCCTCACCTTGGCTCTCGATGGCTAGTGACCAACGGTGCGTGAGATACACAAGGAGGTCACCAGCTGAGCGACTGTGGCGGAAGCCATATTGTCGGTCGCTCAACAACTCGTGATCCTCCAGGTATCTCAGAAGCTGCGTGTTGATCACACGCTCCATGACTTTTGAGAGAAGGGAGGTGATGGCGATAGGCCTGTAATTCGTCGGGTCTGATCTGTCGCCCTTTTTGGGCACTGGGTGCACGTGGGCAGTCTTCCACGAAGACGGGACTTCTTTTTTGGTGTAGGAAAGTGCGAAAAGACGCGTCAATACTGGACACAATTCAGGAGCACACCGCTTCAGAACCACTGCCGGTATGCCGTCTGGCCCACTCGACTTATGGATGTCCAGAGAAAGCAGTTCCCGCCGGACCTCCCGTTGGGTAATGCTTATCTCCGGCATGGAGCTAGCACACTGCGCGATGGTAGGCGGTGTGGCGCCCCCGTCATCCAAAGTGGAGTTCGAGGCAAAGAGAGAGCCCAAGAGGTCAGCTTTCTCCTTTGCACTATGGGCCAAGTTTCCGTCCGGCTTACGGAGTGGTGGCAAGGACGACTGGCAAAAGTTTCCTTCAGCAGCTTTGGCAAGAGACCAGAAAGCGCGACTTCCAGATGGAAGGCTAGTCAGCCTCTCACCAAACCTACCGACGAAATCGAACTTAGCCCTAGCAGTCATTCGCTTACTGAACCTCGAGGCAGCGTTAAATTTGCGTTTCGCATCAGAGATGTTGGGGTCCTGATTAGTTCGGGCCGGTTAGTTGAAGCCGAGGTCGACAAACATGTGATATTTCTTATTTTCCTGCCCTAGGTGAGTAATATACTATTTCTTTACACTGATTAATAAGCTTTTAGAGTACTTATTTCGTTCGGTAAATGAATCGGGGGGCACGGCAGTGCCCCCACCAAGTCGAGCGCGAAGCAAACACTGCCGTACCATCCTTTACCATTTCGCCGCATTTTCAGGCCCCTATTTGAGAACCTCTGGATAAGACCAGAACGCAGAAATTTTGGTCATCCAGTAAGTTATAATCACATACTTAAAATCCAAAATTTCAAGTCTGTAGGTCATTTAGTTCCGAAGTTAAGCGAAAGCAAAGTTTCGCATTTATGACACTCACTCACTCACTCACTCATGATCATCAAAATAGAACTAGTACTTCCCATAAACTCAGAGAGCAGAAATTTGGTACAGAGTTAGGGTTTAATGGCCACATAAAGGGAAAACTATAAAAACTAGGATAATCGAAGATCTGGAGTACCTGGTGACCCTGATTAGAGAACACATGAGCCCAACCAAACTATTAGAGATCGACATACCGCCTTTACAAAAAATATTCAACTTGGTGGGCCGCTTCATTTTCTACAAAAAGAAGTGAAATCCCACCAAAAACATTTTGTAAAAAACTAGCCAAGTCTAAGGTTCCTTACTGCGATTCCTTTATTATTATAGTTAATGTTGTGTGACTTGGCCGTTGAAGGGTACACAAGGGTACACAACCAGGTGCTCCATGACACCATTGCACCAATCTGTACTTGTACCCACTAACGTATAAAGAATGTTCAACGGCCAAGTCACACAACATTAACTATAATAATAAAGGAATCGCAGTAAGGAACCTTAGACTTGGCTAGTTTTTTACAAAATGTTTTTGGTGGGATTAACATATACTCCATAGTTTTATTTCAATTCCAATCCAGAGTTACCATTCCTTGCCATTCAAATACTTACTTTAAGCGACTAGTGTATCGAGTAACGAGTATACACAGAATCTTATTAATAAGGATAATAAGATGTATGACAAAATTTCTAAGCAAATCAAAACCCAAAAATAGAAATGAGCCAAGAATAAAAGGATTTCAAATATTTTATTCCCATAATATAGATTGGTCAAATCACATCACACATAGAATATTGAAGGTTCCCCAATGCTCCCATGGCGTAGCTTACGATATTTTCATCCTATTACAATGAAAGCATTTGAGATATCGAGATGAAAGGGAATTCTGCCACTGAAGGTTCTGTGACGTGTGAGGAAACACAATTTTATGAATCACTGCGCAAATTTTACGTAAAATCGAAGACGTATAAAATAATCTAAAATGGTGCCGATTCTGTTGTAAATCGCACTAAACTAATTTTAGTCACATCTCATCTCTTTCTTACGAACATGATTGAAAAAGGATAGAACATATTTTAAGTAGTCAAATTAATCTTTGCCGTCTTATTTTGCGTGTGGCGTAACCGCGATAGATGGCGACTAAATTTATATTGAAAACAAGCATCGGACTAATTTGACAGGACTAAATTTCTTACATCCTTTTCTTATGTCCTTTGTTAGAAAGAGACATAGTGAGATTAAAATTAGTTTAGTTGTGAACAACAGAATCAGGGCCGATGTGAAATTTATCGTTTGTTTAACTGTATCTGTAAATAAATGGTAAAAGATGTATAGGTACAGTCGAAGACAAAGATATGTATACACGTATCATTATAAAAAAGAAGTAATCATAAAAAGCTCCAATAATTTGTACTCATTCAAATGCTAACAAATATGTAAACAATATAGACAACATAAATATGTACCCGACACGATCATTAATATGTACACGTTAGATAAATTAAAAATATGTATTCCCTGAAAGATGCATAAAATTGTTACCACTCAATGTGCCAAAAATATGTATACAACCATCTGAACAATGATGACACTGAGGATCACACAATATTCATTGATATATTATGTAGTACCTACATATACAGGATGATTTTTTTTATTCTAGCCAGTGAGGGCAACTTCTTCTTCTGGTCTTAGAGAAAAACGCTGAAGGGAACCCCGAGCTAAATTTTGAAGAAAATAAAAATGCCATAAAATTTTATTTTTTTAAATGTGTTTAAATTTTTTTCAATTTTTTTTTTCTTTTTCTACTTCCACTTCACATTACGAACAAAATTATGTATGACAATCTTGGTCTGAAGTTGCTAGAAGTTATCAAAATTGACCTCAATTTTTTTGTCAGAATGCTAAGAGCCAATTCTTTATGGTTAAACATAGTAAGGTCCCTGCGAGATCTGCTCCACTTCGTCAAACTTTACGCAGCATAAAACCATGGTCAAGGAAAATATAAAATAATATTTTGGATAACTTCTAGCAACTTGAGAGCAAGATTGTCTTACATAATTTTGTTCATATTGTGACGAAGAAGCAGAATTTCGAAAAAAAATTTTTTTTTAAGCAATTCAATATCTTCGAAAATACTAATTTTTTTAAATAAATTTTAATGGCATTTAATTTTCTTCAAAATTCAGCTCGGGGTTCCTTTCAGCGTTTTTCTCTAAGACCTGTAGTTCAGAAGTTGCTCACACTGGCTAGAAATAAAAATTCGCCCTGTATATAACGCTGCACACATTATTAAATATTTACGTCTTGTGATGTCTTTAGAACAGGGCCTGACGTCATTTGCGTGTCATTTGTTTCATAAATTACACTTTTAATTTGAACTAGCGACCCGCCCCGTCATTGCACGGGTGCAATGTCGTGTGGTGTCGAGCGATCTGCGCGTCCGCGCCCGTCTCGGCCCGCCCCTTTACGGTATCGCGAATACTGTGTCTTACTAATTTTAAATCTGTGATAAAGAAAGAGCAAACTTTATCTCCATTAAATGTCCATACACTTTTGACACTTTTGACTAACTTACAAAATTACATAAGGATTAATATTATATGGGTCAAAATAACTTCGAAATTATAACCCACAAAAAATATCTCAATCGCATAAAAATTGTTAGTGTGGGTTATCCATAGAATATAATTATAATAAGGTCCTTCTAAAGTCTTGGCGTATATTTTTAGAGATTGATGTATACATATATGTATAGGTCAAAAAAAATTTTAGAAAAATAATCCGTACATTGAAAATACTACATTATTTATAAATTAATACTTGGTACTTACGTAAAGTTCAACTTTGTTTATTTTTTTTCTCTTTAACCACCAGACTCGTAAAAAGTGGCAGCCATTTTAATTATTTAGTTACTGGTCCGATTGCTCTCAAAATGTATATTTGAGGGACCCTTGGGCCACATAAAATGAATCTTTGCTCAAAATTTAAAAAAGGGGCCGCCATTATGAATTATATAGTTACTGGTCCGATTGCTCTCAAAATGGATATTTGAGAGACCATTGGGCCACATAACATGGATTCTTTGCAAAAAAATAAAAAAGGGGCCGCCATTTTGAATTATTTAGTTACTGGTCCGATTGCTCTCAAAATGGATATTTGAGAGACCCCATTACATGAATCTTTGCTCAAAATTTAAAATAGTGTCCGCCATTTTGAGAGACCCTTGTCTCAAATATCGATTTTGAGAGCAATCGGACCAGTATCTCAAAAGTCCAAAATGGCGAACACTTTTTCAAAAATTTGAGGATAGATTCTTGTTTTGTGACCCCGAGGATTCTCAAATATCGATTTTGAGAGCAATCAGACCAGTATCTAAAAAGTTCAAGATGGCGGACACTTTTTGAAAATGTTGATAATAGATTCTTGTTTTGTGACCCCGAGGACTCTCAAATATCGATTTTGAGAGCAATCGGACCAGTATCTCAAAAGTCAAAAATGGCGAACACTTTTTCAAAAAATTGAGGATAGATTCTTGTTTTGTGACCCCGAGGACTCTCAAATATCGATTTTGAGAGCAATCAGACCAGTATCTAAAAAGTTCAAGATGGCGGACACTTTTTGAAAATTTTGATAATAGATTCTTGTTTTGTGACCCCGAGGACTCTCAAATATCGATTTTGAGAGCAATCGGACCAGTATCTCAAAAGTCAAAAATGGCGAACACTTTTTCAAAAATTTGAGGATAGATTCTTGTTTTGTGACCCCGAGGACTCTCAAATATCGATTTTGAGAGCAATCAGACCAGTATCTAAAAAGTTCAACATGGCGGACACTTTTTGAAAATTCTGTGGAAAGATTCTTGTTTTGTAACCCCGAGGACACTCAAATACCGATTTTGAGAGAAATCGGACCAGTATCTCAAAAGTCCAAAATGGCGAACACTTTTTCACAATTTTGAGGATAGATTCTTGTTTTGTGACCCCGAGGACTCTCAAACATCGATTTTAAGAGCAATCAGACCAGTATCTAATAAGTTCAAGATGACGGACACTTTTTCAAAATTTTGAGAATAGATTCTTGTTTGTGACCCCGAGGACTCCCAAATATCAATTTTGAGAGCAATCGGACCAGTATCTAAAAAGTTCAACATGGCGGATACTTTTTCAAAATTCTGAGAAAAGATACTTGTATTTCGACCCCGAGGACTCTCAAATATCAATTTTGAGAGCAATCGGACCAGTATCTAAAAAGTTCAACTCCACTATGGAGTTCCAGTGCTTACCATTCTTCTCCATCATCAGACCCTGAAAACCATATAAGGTCAAAGTTCATTTCACGAAAACTCCAACAACCCCAAACACGGCTAGGATACGTTGTTCCGCTATAGAGTTCTAGTGCCCACCCTCCTACTTCAACATCAGACCCTGAAAACCATATATGGTCAAAGTTCATCTCACGACAATTCCAACAACCACAAACATGGCTAGGTTACGTTGCTCCGCAATGGAGTTCCAGTGTCCACCCTCCTACTCCATCATCAGACTCTGAGAAATATATATGGTCAAAGTTCATCTCACGACAATTCCAACAACCCCAAACATGGCTGGGATACGTTGCTCTGTTATGGAGTTCCAGTGTCCACCCTCCTACTCCATCATCAGACTCTGAAAACCATATATGGCCAAAGTTCATCTCACGACAATTCTAACAATCCCAAACACGGCTACGGCTACGTATCTACTAATTCAAAATATTTGAAATAATAATCATGAATAAAAATGTCACGAGGAATTGTTGAAATTGCTCAGTGAGTGCCATGTGAGTGCCCTGTTACAGGGAGCGACAATAACTTTACCTTTCTCAACGACTTGATCACATCATGCGGTAGGCGACGTTGCCAGCCAGCTTGCGCACGAGCTGACAACATCGCGAGCGCGAAACTACCAACGTGGCCGAACACAAAATTATTGATTTTTTTAAAAACTTTTTTCAAATACCTACCGTTTTTCAATTAAATTCCATGAAGGCCTTGACTTCAATGAGTTTACATATTTTTGACTATAATGATGAATACATATTTATGGTATTTTGATTGTTCACAAATTAATGATTTGATACATGGATATATATTATTGAACTTGTTGTTTACATACATAATTGTCCAACAGTGTTTACTTATTTTTGAACTTTTGTATGTTCCCATATCTATGATAATGTGAACGGCTACTTTTTATGAGGCTTGGTGGTGTATACTTATTTTTGTCCTCGACTGTACATCAAAGACCTAACAAAAATTATTATCTGTAGTAAGCCGTAGATATCAGCCGTAGTACCTACATAAGTTATGTTACGAGATTTTCATGCAAAATAATGTTTTACAATTTTTCTTCACATGTCTTCCTTATGCGAAAGTGTATATCATAATTCTAGTAATAGTCAAACGAGGTTTTATTTTTGGAGTTGCGTACTATTGGTTTTAGGAGTGGGTAATATAGCACTTTCTGATTATCAAGACATGATACATGTGTGCAAAGTTGGTAACGCGATAAGGGAGCCGAGAGTGTAATGATCAATGCAAACGCGTGTCATAGGGACGTTTTTCAAAACTTGTGAGGAAAAAAGTAGACTTGTTTTTTTTTAAGTAGATTTTTTGATAATAATCAACCACACAAAAAAAAATGATTTTTTTTGACAGCTATGCGCTGTCGTACTGTTTTACACGTTTAAATTAAGAATGCTTCGTTTTCGCACATATCACTTGCAGTGAGGCATAATCGGGATTATACCTATCATAAAACCGTGCGGTAATGTAAAGTAAAAAACACTAGTGCGTAATAAGCTGCTAAAACGGTGCAATAAATGTCACTTTACGAGCAAGAGTGTTGAATAATATATTGATTTACAATAGGTATCAGATTAATAAAACATATACAACGTGTAACGGAAAGGTATATCTATCCGAAGGGGGTGAATACTACATCAGGTACAGACTCTGTATAAAAAATTTCAGCTCAAAATAAATTACTCAGAAATTCATAACATTTTTTTGCTACCAAGTTTATTGAATTAAAATCATAACGCAACTTAAATATATTTAAATACGGAACCTAACCTTATCGGAATGAATCACTGACATGACCATTAAATATATATACAGGGTGTTGTTTTGGTCGGCGACAAGCGACCCAGGAGCAGTAGTACAAAATATATATTCCCCAAAAATGAACTTAATTCCATTAAATACTGTAAATATGTTGAGAAATACCTTATTCAATTTGAAATAAAATTACTGCAAAGTATGGTTACTAGGCACGTGCACAGACTAGAGCTAGGCACAGCCCCCATCGCCCCACCCCTTTACTCCCTCGTACTCCCGTTGAGTATTATGTCTACACTTTAGCTTATTACATGATTTTCAAAATTTTAATTTTTTTATATTTTTTTTAGCACCAGTATCATTTGTATTATCGACCCTGAGTCGCTCGTCGCTGACCAAAACAACGACCTGTATAGAGCTTTTGTTATATTCAAAATATTTATAGAACAGCCATTCGATAAACAATTCGTCTGACTTCAAACAAAATCTTTTTTTAGTTTATCATAAACTATGAAAAATTGCCGATATTATAATAATGTAAGTATTTTAGTATAAAAGGTATCTTTCATAAATAATATATTCAATTTATTGAATTTTATATAATGCCTTATTTTAGGTGCATATTATGCGTCTATTGATGGTCTTTAACATTTATTTTATACTAGCTGTCCCCCGCGGTCTTGCCTGCGGTCCCGGGTTAAAAAAGTAGCCTATAAATACTCTGAGATAATGTAGCTTCCTATTAGTGGAGGAAGTTTACGAATCCAACTGGTAGTTCCAGAGATTTGCGCGCTTAAACAAACAAACAATCAAACAAAAAGCGCTTTAGCTTTATTATATTATAGTATACTAGCTTCTGCTCGCGGCTTCGCCCGCGTGGCCTACAGGAAACAAATGACATATTTTTTTAAAACAATAAAACAAAACAACTTCATCCCGCTTCGAGGGTGGAATTATTAAAAACGCTGAGACGCGTATACTTTAATTTTAAATCTTCAGCCTAAACACAAAATTTGAAGATCCTAACATCGAAACTGACGGACTTTCATACAAACTTTCATCCCCTATTTTACCCCCTTAGGGGTGGAATTTCGGAAAATCCTTTCTTAGTGGATACCTACTCTTCACAAAGAATATACTCTCCAAATTTCATGTCTCTAGGACCAGCGGTTTAGGCTGTGCGTTGATATATCAGTCAATCAGTCAGTCAGTCAGTCAGGACTTTGAATTTTATATATATAGATATAGATAGTATTTAATAGATTACAGGGTTTTGTTTGAGCACAATGACATCATGGTAAATGTTGATCAAGTAAGTATTAAAACAACGCAGACTACCTACTATAGATATCTAGACTCAAGTTACTCATAATTGATCGAGACCTCCGGAGACCAGCGGTCGGGGAGCTTTTTCCGCCAATGCATCAGCTTGGCTATCCAAAGAGGAAACGCTGCCAGCCTTCTGGGAACCTTGCTGAAATTGTCTATACAGGGTGTAGTTTTGGTCGGCGACAAGCGACCCAGGAGCGGTAGTACAAAATATATATTCCCCAAAAATGGACTTAATTCCATTAAATACTGTAAATATGTTGAGAAATACCTTATTCAATTTGAAATAAAATTACCGCAAAGTATGGTTACTAGGCACGTGCACTGACTAGAGCTAGGCACAAGCCGCCATCGCCCCACCCCTTTACTCCCTCGCACTCCCGTTGAGTATTATGTCTACAATTTAGCTTATTACATGATTTTAAAAAAAAAAAAATTTTTTTTTTAATTATAAAAAAAATAAAGTATTTTTTTTATATTTTTTTTAGCACCAGTATCTATTGTATGATCGACCCTGAGTCGCTCGTCGCTGACCAAAACAACGACCTGTATATAGAATGTACTTTGTACATATTTGTTGTAAATAATCTTATGCCATCTAGTTAAATAATGCTATCTATTGTTGATTGAACTAAATTGTAAATTATACTTAGTTGTTTGGAATCTCTTTTTAAAATATGATCACACAATTTATTAAATTATTGCTAAAGATTCTCTTTATGACGAACGGATATGGAATAATGCTGGCTATCCAGAGTACCTCTAGTCTGCTAGTAAACATAGCAATTCATCTAGTTTTGACATAACATTAATTCTTTCTGTTAAATAAGTAATTCCTAAATCCCAAATTGACAACACTTTTATGAGGCATGTTTATTTACCTTTTTTATGAGGAAACTTTGATAGAGCAATTGTTATTTAATCAGAGTTTAACGAGCCAGATGTAAGCTGTGTACGTTGTCAAACATTGTTATTTTTGGAATGGATTCATTTACGACATTACAAATCACTTTTATATTTCTTAAAGGTTTTTTGATAGCTTAAGTAATATATTTTGTTTATTTTAATACTTTTTAAGTATAATAGAGCTCTAAAAGCACTACTCTATAAAACTCTAATTAAATAAAGTGTAGATAAAGCTGTGTAGCTGATAGCTATACAATAGAGATATTGCCTGGGTAAAAATATAATAATTGTAATTAGTTCGTCAGTTAGATTATCAAAAAATATTGGACATGTATTTTTTGCTTTACCAAATCATTAACAATTGACGAAGATAAAGCGCGACTATGTTCGGTAGTGGGGGCTCGTGACGTCACTTGTTACTAAAAAGTGTACCACACCGTGACGTCACGCGGAACTTCAACACACGATATCTTCGTATTTTTTGTTTAATTGACAAAAGAAAAAATACGTGTCTAATATTTTTTGATAATGTAAATGACGGACTATTTAGTTTTGTCAGGAAAGTAGCCTATTGTTGCTAAAATGTATAGTAGCATGTTTTATAATGAATTCAGCTGATTTGCAAAAAAAATATTAAGATTAACTTATGTGGTAGCCCCGCAGAGTGATCTCATAAGGTTTCCGTTCTTCCTATTGAGGTTCGGTACCCTAAAAACAGGCTCTAAGTCTAGAAAGTGGAAAAACAATTATACAGGTTGTAACGGAAAGTGTATATACATTACAATAATCCACTTTTTTGGTACTAGGCGCACAGATCGCAGAAGATACAATTTTATATTAATATTAGCAAGCGACGAAAAAAAATTTGGTTTGTATTTTTTTAAATCGGTTGTAGCTCCAAATTCTATTGTTAAAACCATAAAACTTTGCCATACGAGCTTGCTTCTATTAAAGCATTGTGTATAACTTTCTCAATATTCTATAAAACAATAGTCGTGTTCGGAAACTTTCCACTATTAAGACACACTCAATGATTTCAATTCCAAGTAATATATGTTATATAGTCAATGAATACACTATAATTTATATTAACCAGAGATTTCCTTTATCAAAAAGTATGGAATATTAATATAACTTATGTAATATTGTAAAATTACTCGTGCTAGGTGATTTCCGTAGACTGAATAAATGAAAATCCATTACCGTTACCGTCAATTACAGTAGTACCCAATTAATATGGCTTACCGATGTACCTGCGTAGAAGATACATTTTCAAAGCGTGGGAAACGCTATTGGCCGACAGCTGCCGTCATGTTAGCGCGCGCCGTGCAGAGGGGCGTGACTTGCGAGTGAGACGGAACTAACAGCTGCATTGTATTATGAACCTTATAGTAGTGATCTAAGGTTGATTGTAAGTTTTAAGCATTCTTTCGTTAATCTTCGGGGCCATACTTTCACGACGCGCCATATAAGTTGGGTAATACTGTACCGCCGGGTTCGGAATAAACCAAAGACTCAATGAGCACAAAAATAATGTCAATATTGTAATACTGTGGTAAGTTCTTTTTTTATAAAAGTACCTGTTAATGTTATACATCAATGTATTACTTAATCTAGTTGTATTATGTTCCAAATTAGACTAAACTTCAGATGCGAAAGTTTTTTTAAATTCCTAAATATAGGTTCATTAATACAGGTTGTTGTTTTGGTCGGCAACAAGCGACCCAGGAGCGGTAGTACAAAATATATATTCCCCAAAAATGGACTTAATTCCATTAAATACTGTAAATATGTTGAGAAATTCCATTTTATAATAAAATTACCGCAAAGTATGGTTACTAGGCACGTGCACAGACTAGAGCTAGGCGCAAGCCGCTATCGCCCCACCCCTTTACTCCCTCGTACTCCCGTTGAGTATTATGTCTACACTTTAGCTTATTACACGATTTTCAAAATTTTTATTTTTTTATTTTTATTATCAAAAAAAAACCACCATTATCATTTGTATTATCGACCCTGAGTCGCTCGTCGCTGACCAAAACAACGACCTGTATATTATTTTTGAACAAAATGATTAAAACCATTTTAATACTAGAGTACACACTGTTTTTTTATGTCAGAAGGTTTTCAGGAACGCATGCCCCCGGAGTAGTACCACATTCACTGAACTGACCCCACATTGACTGAATGGCAGTGGAGTTGGACTGGCATCGTGTCAGAATTACATTTTTGATTTAAAATAGCAGACCCATCCATGGCACGCTGCTGATGGTATCTAAGTGGCCACAGAGTATCCATACAGAGCAAGAAGTATAAAGCCCGTGGAGTGCGCGTCGACACGATTTTGTTTCAAACTCAACTCACCGATTGCTATGGGGGAATCGATTTGATTGGCAGGCGCAAAGGAGACTGGTGGTCATTTATAATTTGTTTGAGTTTTGTAATCGGTTTTGATTATTGTTTGTATTAGAAATAATAGCAAACGTAACTCTGCGATGCTGAGATTATGGGTTCAATTTTGAAAAAGAATGAGGTAATATGATTTTAAAAGCTAATTTTATAGATATTTACTGGATTTTGAAATTAATAAAGAGTTGAGTACGTTTCTCCTATATTATTTTTTTGGAATTTCATTGTTTTTTGCATCGAAATAATAAAACTAAGGAAGAGTAATTGTGAACAAAATCAACGCGAAATTCGGCTCCACACTTCACTACATTGACAAAATATCTCTAGTATTCGAACGAAAGAACACACATGCAAATAAGCCAATTAGCTGCGCTTGCCTAACGCGTTGTATTCCGGCAAGCGCGATGATTGGTTCTCGGCGAGACAGATAATGCTAATTGGTTCGTACGCCTGCTGCAGTGCGAGATGCGTGGACGATGTTATGCATTGATTGTAAGAGGATAAAGTATCGTATATTTGCACTATGCAAATATACGACACTATGTATTAATTAGTTGTAATTTAACTATACCACTCTATTATATTCATTTAAAAGTTTGTGATGTGCTTTTTGGATTAAAATATTTCTTTATGTGTTATAATTGTATGGATCTAAAATTAAGAAGTATTTTAATCAGTTTATGGTTTTTACATACGAATTATAGAGTGATAGGTCGCGTTAAGGTCAGATCAGAGGGCGAACCACAAGCTCTTAAAACAATATTATTATAACCTTATTTGACTTTTGTTTTTCTTTGACATCCGACGTCAAAACGGGACAAAAGTTGAATAAGGTTATTTTATTGAAAAAAAAAACTAAAATGGCGGCTGGCACGCTATGCCACAAAGGTTCTATCCTCTTTATAATTATAGGTACTAGCATCACATTTTAAGTGAAATATCAAAACGTGTTAAATAAATACGCATGTTGCGTTCATGTTGCATAACACTTTCCAGAGTCACAAGTATAGGATTTCAAAATGTTTATTTACTCACATATGAAAAGTGATTCCAGCATTCTTCATATCTGTATGGCTTCTACACCACTTAACAACACATGACGGCATATTTGCACAATGTAAACAACGCAAAACACAATAATAATCAGTAATCACAGTTCTAAGTCCCTCGCGACACGAACGCATCGACTCAATGATACCGGCGAACTGTCAGCGCGGTGCGTCTCTCTTTTTCGGCAACGCCCACCGCGGTGCAGTTTGCGTGGAATGATTTTTGAGCTCGAGTTACATTTCTTTAGTTTTATTATTTCGATGGTATTTTGTAATAAATCTCCATCTGTTATCAATATAATTAACTAAAATTAACATATGCGTTAGAAATCATATGTTTGGCGAGTGCGGTATCTCCGCACGCGCTCTCCACGGGCTTTACTTCTTGATACAGAGCTTCCTACAAGCACTAGAAAGCTTATTTTTTGGATCATAAGCTTTAATATCGTAGGGTCGTAGGGTCTTCGCGTCACCCATACCGCAGAGTTTAAAAACGAAAGTTTTCAACCAGTGCGTCCTACCCGTTATGACATACGGAGCCGAAACGTGGACACTCACGGTACGGCTAGTGCACCAGTTTAAGGTCGCTCAGCGAGCTATGGAACGAGCTATGCTCGGAGTTTCTCTGAAGGATAAGATCCGTAACGAGGTTATCCGACAGAGAACCAAGGTCATCGACATAGCTCATAGAATTAGCAAGCTGAAGTGGCAGTGGGCTGGTCACATATGCCGAAGAACCGATAACCGGTGGGGAAAACGTGTTCTTGAGTGGAGACCGCGCTTCGGCAAACGTAGTGTAGGGCGCCCTCCAGCGAGATGGAGTGACGATCTGCGAAAGGCTGCTGGTAGGAAGTGGATGCGTCGAGCTGAAGATAGGGTGAAATGGCGCGCATTGGGTGAGGCCTATGTCCAGCAGTGGACTGCTGTAGGCTGATGATGATGAAGCTTTAATATAAACTATTATATTATAATATAATTTCTACCCCATGAGTAAATATCTGTCTTCCTTTATTATTAATGATCATGTCTAATTGACACGAGTCCTATCATAATATAAACAAACTGTTGCTAAACGTATCGTATGTTGGCAATTAATTAAGTCACACAACATGTTGACACAACTATTGAGTGTCTACAGTAAGGTTTCATCAGTGAATACCACCTTAATTAAGATGATTATACACCTACCTATTATATCCTACCGTGTTACGATTTCCTTTTGATGCTTTTCTTCACAAAAAAATTATTGAATAGATGTGATCGATAATATAATAGAATGTTAAACATGGATGTATAATACATACACCCTGACTTTTTATTCGTATTAGAAACGCAGCCCACACAATGTACCCAAAGAATACGTACTAATAGTAAAAAAAAAAAAAACTTTTGTATCATAAATAAAGTAAAATATTATTCATTATGACGCATGACGTAGTTTTAAACACCCTGTTGCGAGCGCAGTGTACTCGACTCGTGTTCTAGGTATTCTACCATTTTATATGTAAACTTTAATTTATTAACTTGATTTGTCATAATTCTAATAAGTTTTAATAAAAAAAAAAAAAATGATCAATTTTTTTTTATAAATGATTAGTACCTAATCATTGGGTACATTATGTGAGCTGCGTTTCTAAGATGAATAAAAAGTCACGGTGTATAACCCTTCTTGGGAAAATGACCTAACTGATAGTGAAAACCACATCAAAATCCATTGCGTGGTTAGAAGGAGTTAGCGGACAAACAGACAGACAGACAGACGCGGAAAGCGACTTCATATTATACTATTTAGTGATTAAACAAGGGTTAATCTGTCTATGAGTTTGCTAGGCATTCATAACTCGACTACGAAACCGATTATGAGACTCACTGAGAAAATATCAAATTAAAACCAATGTATGGTACTCCAGATTATTATCGCTAATTTAAAAATTGTTCTTACATAGGAAGGTTAGAGCTACGATAATTATTTTAATCTTTTTTAGTGTAAACCCATTTTGGGGTTGGTTAATGGATAAAAATACATCGTGACTTTGTAGTGTCTTACAAACATGGTCCACTCAATCTGTACGACATAAAAAAATTATACTATTAATTAAGATAGGTAAAAAAATGCATTAGAATTATGAAAATCGTGTTAATAATTAAAGTCTATTAAAGTTTAAGTATAAATTGGTAGATCATACCAAACCAACGCACGAGGCGAGTAGGCTGCGCTCGTAACAGGGTGTTTCAAAGCACGTCATGCGTCAACTGCCTTTGTAAGACGACCAAAATTTTCCGGTGTATAATTGTGTGTACAGCAACAAATAAAAACTTTAGGGCATAATATTTCTAGTACTTTGTAATTGTAAGAATGTTATTTATCCAAACAGAAAATTAATATCAAACAGAGCAGCCAAGCTACATGAAAAATATAACTTAAAGTAACATTTTATCTTAGTCAGTAAGATAAAATGTTACTATAAGTTATAGTGTACTCAACTTCACTCGACACCGCGATAGTAAGTCCGCTCACACTGCATCGTAGATTTATGTGTTTTCACTGCTAATGTGTAGTGAAATAAACAATGCAAATATGAGAAAAACTGCGTATAAATATTCCTTACATAGAAGAGAAAGCGGCATCATTGTGAAATGAGTGAAAAATAATTTTTGAGTTCCAGTTCTATGTATATGTTACCGGCCAAACCCGATTTTAGGCTAAACTAGTTTGGCCTAGGCCAAACTAATTCTTCCTATACACGATAGGATAAACCGGTATAGACTAGGCCAAACTGGTACATCCTAAGCCCGTTAGGAGAATCTAGTTTAGCCTAGGCTGAACTAGTTTGTCCTACCACACTTCAGGATAAATTGGTACCTATCACCTATTCAATACGTGTAGGGAAAATAGGTAAAGAAAACTTGTAAGTAAAATAATTAAAATTTAAAGAATTTGCCAGAGATAATTATACTTATTTTTGCAAGGTGTACTGTGATGGCACTAAGAGTTGCAGAGCACCATTTTTTCTTGCAATTGCATTTGTTTGTTGTACAGAAAGATCGACAAATACCTAACATAAATATCTAAATAAACACTAGCAAAGAGACTCAATATTTCAATATTTTTTTGCACCTGGCAACCCTGACTACTTGGTTGTCAAAATTCTCTCTAATATTTAAATATTAAAATTAAGTTATTTATATCAATAATTTAATTAATAAACGTAATAAATCAATAAAACACTAATAAATACATTGTGTGGAGTGTGGGTTTTCAAATTGGAGCTGTATAACGCCAGTAACAAATCAATGAAAAGGATCTGTCAAACAAACGGATAAAATTCGAACATAAATCGCCAAAAACCTGGGGAGTATTTTGTTTTAATTGATACGTGTAACTATAGTTCTCAATATTTTCGCTAATCAACTGCGTGTACGGTACACTACACATCGCTCACATACGTAACGTGAGCTACTTCCATCACACACCCATTGGCGCCGTAAGTCTCTCTTTGTTTGACAATAAGTGGAAGCAAAGTTGTAGACAATTACACCTGCCACAGACAGTACACATACTCTGAATACGATACAGCATAGGTGCTAGACAATTAGTTGATTAAATCGCTAGAAATACAACAAAACTTATATTTTTTCTAAAGAATTTAGAGTAGGTAGGTAGTTACTTTGTTAAATTGAAATACAAACATTTATCCTATAAATATTTGTCTGAACTAAAAGGTAACTTCATCGTAATAAGCTAGTAAATACGTTAATATTGTAACAAAGATCAGATCAAACTCAATAAAACTTCATATCCTTACTCGCTATTCAGCTTCTCTGTGTTTGTGTTGCAGCGTCTGTGGTTTCATAATGTCTAACATGTTGACACGCAAGGCCACTGCCCGTGACATGGAAGAAAAGCTCAGAAAGGCACTACTAGAACTAAAAGCCTCCCAAAACCTCTGCGACAAATTGCAACAAGAGCGTGAGGATAGCGAAGAAGAATTTAAAAACATCCTTAATCAGAACTCTAAATTAAAGAGTGAGTTGGCGGAACTACACAGTAGCTACGCGGACATCCTGGACCAGCGTAACCATCTTCAGGAGACAGTAACATCTTTTAGCGCATGTTGTGATACATATGACCAAGCGCTTAAGGCGGCCCTCTGTGGCCGGCGCAACTTCAACGCGAGCATAGTCTAAAAGCTTGTTGTTTCATCCAACGTAATGTTTGACTGCGAATAAAGAGAGATAGCATCAGAGCCGTCGGTTATCAGTCGGTAAATTCCGCTGATCTCTCGCGGCCGCTTCGCTAGGTCGTCATTCATGATTTCGCATTCATAAAACTTGTTCCAGGAGTATACTTCTTGTGAAAAAATCTTACAAGTTTGTGAAAAAAAAGTTAGTTATTTAGAATCTCCAATACATTTGCAAGCCTGGTATCTAAATGTTTTCTTTACTTTTACAATTTATAGGTACATTAGATATGGCCAAAGTTCAGACAAAAACGCTGTTTTTCGGAGGCTTTGACTGAATTTGTTTCACACTTTTTTTAAATTACGCCAAGATACAAGGCTAGATATAGTACACAAGATACTAATTTGTTCAAAACATCCAACGAAAAATGTTTAACAACGCCATAATAAGTACAGGGGTTTTGTATGAAAAGTATGACGAATTGAGTCCTCTTAACCGCATCTCTGAGCTTGAGAGTAGCTTAAGTCAAGCTCATAACAATATAAATAAGCAAAATTTGGATAATAGCAATCATGAGGTCAACAACACCTTAAGCCTGTATGATGAAATGATAGGGAATGATTCGTGTCAGCAGTCTGTCCAACTTACCTCTATACCTAATTCAATTTCTGAACAACCTATTTATGTTATGTCAAGCCATAATAAGATAAAAAAGTACTTAAGATTGAATAGATTTATTAAAAAATGTTACCGTAGTGCAGCCTTAAGAAGAAATAAACAAAAAAATCTAATAAAAAAACTTAAAATATGTGATCTTAAGTTAAAGAATGGTCTAAAAATATATGACACTGACACACAGCGATTGCTCTCTGACTTAGAGGACAAAGAGCTTTGCTTAAAGGATTTACTCATCAAGTATGAACAATCCCAACAACAAATTAAAGAACACATATTGGCTGCGACTCAATTAGTAGATATGTGTAAGTATAATGAGGATAGATTTGAGTCTCTCGTTAACAACCATACTTGTGGCTGTATGCATGTGTCCGCTGATGAGTCAATGCCAGTTTTACCTGAGGTTTTGCCTGAGATTTTACCTGAGATTTTGCCTGAGGTTTTACCTGGGGATTTGCCTGGGGCTGTACCTGAGGTTGGACGAGCTGAGCTGTGTGTGAGTTGTGATTCAGAATCCTCTTTGCAAAGTAAATACAAAACAGTAATTTTTACTGATAAAATAGGAGTTAACTTTGGTTCCCTTATTAATAACCATTCAAAACAGCCAGTAGTTAATTATTGTATGCCAGGTGCTTCTTACATGCAGATTATTAAAAGAATAATACAAATGAAATTTGACAACTATACCACAGTTGTAATTTTAGTTGGTCATGGACTAGATGTACATAGGATAAACCTGTTTAATAGCTTTGAGTCCTTACAAAGGTTAGGGGTACTAAAAGTAATGTTGTGTGCTTTTCCCTACTCAGTTGACTATACTGACAAACAGAATAGTTATATCATGTTTCTGAATAATGTATTATTTAATTTGACATGTCACAATGACAATATTTTGTTTTTCGACACTAATAAGTTTGTTAGTGGAATAAAATTAAATCGGGATTCACTGAAAATGCCTAGAAGGACGAAAAACCTGATTGCTACATTGATAGCTTATAATATTGATAGTGTTATAGTAAATATAACAAACAGTAGGTTAAGTGACGAAGCAATATTATCTAGTAACTCTAATAATATTGTGATTAATTCTTTAAACATATAGTTTCGACAAAAGAGAAGCCTAGACAAAGTATTGTTTTATTGCATCAGAACATAAATCGCTTCTCTGGCAAAATATATGATATTGAACTTTTATTGGATAAAACCCAGGTTGATATTTTATGCTGTACTGAAACCTGGTTAAAACCTGATATGATGCTCTTTAATATTAACAATTTCACCGTCGCCAGTGCGTTCAACAGAGTGTCTGCTAATGGTGGTGGATCTATTATTTTATTAAACAGCAACATAAAATTCAAAAATCGTACAGATATATGTAGTCATTCTGTGGAGCGCGTCTGTGAGGTGGCATGTGCAGAGATTGAAAGCTCCATCATCGTATGTGTATATAGACCTCCGGCTTCTGATTTTTCTTTGTTTTATTCTATAATAGAAGAGATTCTTAGTAAACTTTTCAAATCCAAAAAGTCTATAGTAGTTTGTGGTGACTTCAATATTGATATTCTTGTTACTTCATCAGATAGAAACAATTTTATTTCTTTATTCAAATCATTTAATATGGATCTTTTGTTTTGTGAACCGACACGGGTAACAGCCACATCTTCAACATGCATTGACAACATTATTACAAATGGGAGTACTTTGGATAAGTTCTTAATTCCGGGTGTTCGCTCGGATCATTTGGCTCAAGTTGTTAGATTGCCCTCTCAAAGCCAAATATTAAATGAAGTAAGTAGGGAATTTAGACCAACCACAAAGTACAAGTTAGAGAAATTTAATAGTCATTTGGAATTGAGTCTTGCTAATACCTATTTCGAATCTGATGATCCTAATCATAACTATGAAACATTGTTTACTGAGATTTGTAAAGGATTTAATAAATATTGCCCGATTAAATCTACTAAGGTAACCGATAAACTAAAATTCTGTGACTGGGCCACTAAAGGAATAAGATTGAGTAGAGAAAACATGTATGAACTCTATCGTAAAAAATCAAACACTACTAACGAAGAGTTTCATACATATGTTAGGAATTATTCAAAAATATTTAAATTAGTTTGTAATAGAGCAAAAGCCATTTTCATTGCCAAAAAAGTTAGTGATTCGACTAATAAAATTAAAACTGTGTGGAAAATTATAAACACGGAGACTGGTAAAAATAAAAAGGAAGAAGACACAATTAACCTTAAAATTAATGATAAGCTTATCTCCGATAAATTTGAAGTAGCGAGTGCTTTCGAATCTTTTTTTTCAACAATACCTACTGAAGCTACTAAGTATCTTGCATCTTCACCTAAGAAAGCCGAGTGTCTCCTTAAAGACAATTTCCCAAAACATATTCCCAATTTTTTATTTAAGTTTATTGATGCTAGTGAAATATTAGGAGCTTTCAAGTCTTTGAATATAAAAAATACAGAAGACTTATGGGGCTTATCAGTTAAAGTAATCCACTCAGTTATAACTAGTATAGCACCTATTTTAGCAGCTATTTTTAATCAATGTATTGTTCAGGGTTCTTTCCCCGATTTGATGAAACACAGTAAGATCATTCCTATATTTAAATCTGGGTGCAAAAATAATCCTTCTGATTATAGACCCATCTCTATACTTCCAGCGTTAAGCAAAATTTTTGAGAAAGTTATACTAAATCAATTGTTAACTCATTTCACCAAAAATCAGATTTTACATGATCATCAGTTTGGATTTACAAAAGGCCGGTCTACGACAGACGCTGGTGCTAAACTTTTAAAGCATATTTTTGAAGCCTGGGAGAATTCACAGGATGCGGTTGGCGTATTTTGTGATCTCTCCAAGGCATTTGATTGCGTAGATCACTACACACTAGTTTTAAAACTCCAACACTATGGAGTTCGTGGAGTGGCACTCGATCTTATATCATCTTATCTATCAGGTCGCCAACAAAAAGTAGGTATTAGCGGTACTACGTCCTCAGGGTCTTTAGTGAAAACGGGCGTACCGCAAGGATCAATTTTAGGCCCTTTTTTGTTTCTGGCATATATTAATGATCTGCCCTATATGGTAAATGAATTGTCGGATATAGTTTTATTTGCAGATGACACTTCTCTAATTTTTAAGGTCAATAGAAAAGATACAGACCTTACGCAGCTCAATGACACCTTATCAGCTGTATCAAAATGGTTTGCCGCCAATAATCTTATGCTTAATTCCTGTAAAACTAAATGTATAAGGTTTTCTCTCCCTAATGTTGTTAAGAGTGACACTCATATCTTTGTCGATGGTAAAAGACTTGCACTAGTGGATAAGGCAGTTTTTCTCGGCGTTACATTAGACAGTAAAATACAATGGGGTCCTCATATAGAAAGATTAGCTAGTAAACTGAGTTCCGCCGCCTTCGCAGTTAGAAAAATTAGACAAATAACAGATGTGGCTACAGCCAGGTTGGTTTACTTTGCTTATTTCCATAGTTTAATGTCCTACAGTCTTCTGCTGTGGGGCTCAGCTGCAGACTTTGAAACTATATTTATTCTGCAGAAAAGTGCAATTCGCGCAATCTATTGTTTGGGTCCTCGCGAATCACTACGAAGTCGATTCAAGGAATTTAAAATTTTAACGTTACCGTCACAGTACATTTATGAAAATATTATGTTTGTCCGTAAAAACTTAAATTTATTTGAAATTAATAGTAGCCGCCATAACTTCAATACAAGAAATAAAGATAAAATTGTGACACCTAGATTCAGGTTATCTAAAGCTAATAAGTCTTTTCTCGGAAATTGCGTTCGATTCTATAATAAAATCCCACTCGAAGTAACTAAAATGTCTTATGATAAATTCAAAGATTTCATAAAGCAGAGGTTAATTGACAAAGCCTACTATAAGGTGGCTCATTACGTGGATGACAAGAATATATGGTTGTAGTAGCTTCTCTCTGCACTTGCATCCCCCTGGCTAAGTGACAATTGTACGAATAAGCATAAAATAATAATGTATATATTGTATAAGTATTTCAAAGTCAAAGTCAAAGTCAAAGCCATTTATTCAATTTAGGCCCTAGTAGGGCACTTATGAAGGTCAAAGCTACTGAAGTTACCACCAGTTCGTAAGTCGGCCTTCAACTGAGAAGAACAGGCAAGAAACTCAGCAAGGTTACATTTTTTAAATATTTTTTTGAACAATCTGACTATTGGCTATTTTTTTCCAAAACATTATACATACATACGTTTTATTTTACAAAATAAAATACACATTTGGAAAAAAGCTGTAATATTAAATTAAAAGATCTTCCACAAAAAAAAAAAACCTTGCTGAGTTTCTTGCCGGAGTCTTCTCAGTTTAAGTGTATTCCGAACCGGTGGTAAATTCAACTGTATGTACATAACGTTCATAAGTGCCTTACTAAGGCCTAAACTGAATAAATGACTTTTTGATTTTGATTTTGAATAGAATAAAAAAAATAAGTAGGTGGGTAAGAGAAAGAATACCTGCAATATAATTTCTGCAGAACGCCATGTTTGGTGCCAACTATGTAAAAGCCTCTATTATTTCGCTGAAGAATAACTCCGATTATGTTTCTGAGATGAGGTGATCTTCCTTTGTCTACTTCTGGAATCGGTATTCTCGCTCAATCATTGTCGACTACGAGTTCAGACTAGGCCATACCAATTTATCCTAAAGTGTGGTAGGAGAATCTAGTTTAGCCTAGGCTTAACTAGATTCTCCTACCGGGCTTAGGATGTACCAGTTTGGCCTAGTCTATACCGATTTATCCTATCGCGTATAGGAAGAACTAGTTGGGCCTAGGCCAAACTAGTTTGGCCTATAATCGGGTTTGGCCGGTAACATATATAACCCCCAAATTATTTTTTCCTATAAATCATTTTTTTTATTAATTTTACTAAGTACTATTTACAGTTTTATCAATACCATATTATTGAATTCGCATCTAATTTCATATATAATTTAAAACTAATTTACTAAAAATAATAACAACTATAACAAACTAATATAATAAGAATAAAAATATGTACAATTACGGGGCGTCAAAAAATTCGTCCACATCGCTGTCAACAGGAAAAGTGCCCAGAAGGCTGGCAGCATTGCCACGTTGGATGGCAATGCTGATTCTTTGGCCAAAAAAAAGGCCAGCCCTCTGGTCTCGTGAAGAGTCGACCAATCGCTTGGCGATATCCCGAAATAATAGGTGCGCACTCGGACCCCATGGCCCTAGTGTTTCAACCCCAAACGGCTCAAACACATAATTACCAATTAAATTGTTGTATTTGCGCCGTTTGAGGTTTTCAGCACCTGCAGCAGCCGCTCCAGCGCAGCACACCGTGCTAGGAAGATGGGATGGTGCAAGGGTGTCGACGCATAAATTTGTTTTTATAGCAGTAAATGCCGGTATAGTGAAGGAAACTGAACATTTAAAAATAATAAACTAGACCTAACTAGGTACGATACAAAAGTTTTAATTTTTTCAGAAAATATAAAAATATACAATAACATGTAAATTATAAAAACTGCAGTAGTTAGAAACTGTGTCGCAGCTATTAACGTCTCCCGCCAAACTATTCAGTTTAGTTTTTTTTTTTTTTATTAGAAACATCAATATCATTTTTGAAGACCTATCCATAGATACCACACGCGTATGGGTATGATGAAAAAAAATTTGTTGAGTTTCAGTTCTATGTATGTTCCCAATTTTTTTTTTTCTATTTTTGTGTGAAAATCTTCATGCGGTTCACAGAATACATCTATTTACCAATCCATAAGGGTTCCGTTTTTTGCTATTTGGCTACGGAACCCTAAAAATGTGTACGCTCCACGAGGTCATTGAAAAACAACATAAGATAAAAATCCTTACAACAAATGTAGCAAAGAGATTCGCATAATAGAGAACCAAAATAGAGAAAATGTTATTCTAGAGGCACGGAGATAGCTGGAATATTATTGTTATGCTATACGACGGAAAACATTCTAGTTAAGAGGATATATGCTACCCGGCCGCGCTCGAATTTAGGTATTTGCCAGCGCCAAGCCGAGTCAACGCGGGGCCAACATTGGTGCGGCTCCTCCGCCAACTTACTTACTGCGCGCGTTATTATTTGATACTTTTCAGTATGGCTTCATGTCGATCGATGTAGACAAAACAAGATGTAGATGTAAACAAGGTATCTGGTAGGTTGAATTAGGTTATAAGTAGTTATATAGTACAATGTACTGAATATTGTTTTTTTACACTAGTAAACAAAGTAGTTCAGGTACCTATATAATTTGTTATCCAATTAAACTTTTATTTGGTTTTATTTTGTTAAAATAATTCTATATTATTATTAATATAATTATAATAGCAACCCGCCCCGGCTCCCCACGGGTGCAATGTCGTGAGGTGCCGAGCGATTTGCGCGCCCGCCCGCGCGCCCCTCTCGACCCCCCCGGTCACGGTATCGCGAATTGAGAGATTTGAGAGACTCTTGGACCATATAACATGAATCTTTGCTCAACATTGAAAAAAAGTGTCCGCCATTTTGAACTATTTTATTACAGGTCCGATTGCTATCAAAATTGATATTTGAGAGACTCTTGTACCATATAACATGAATCATTGCACAAAATTGAAAAAACAATCCGCCATTTTGAACTATTTTGTTACAGGTCCGATTGCTCCCAAAATTGATATTTGAGAGACTCTTGAACCATATAACAAGAACCTTTGCTCAAATTTGAAAAAAGTGTCCGCCATTTTGAACTATTTTGTTACAGGTCCGATTGCTCCCAAAATTGATATTTGAGAGACTCTTGAACCATATAACAAGAACCTTTGCTCAAATTTGAAAAAAGTGTCCGCCATTTTGATCTATATTGTTACTGGTCAGATTGCTATCAAAATTGATATTTGAGAGACTCTTGGACCATATAACATGAATCTTTGCTCAAAATTGAAAAAAGTATCCGCCAATTTGAACTATTTAATTACAGGTCCAATTGCTATCAAAATTGATATTTGAGAGACTCTTGTACCATATAACATGAATCTTTGCACAAAATTGAAAAAAGTATCCGCCATTTTGACCTATTTTGTTACAGGTCCGATTGCTCTCAAAGTTGATATTTGAGAGACTCTTGTACCATATAACATGAATCTTTGCACAAAATTGAAAAAAGTGTCCGCCATTTTGAACAATTTTATAATACGTCCGATTGCTATCAAAATTGATATTTGAGAGACTCTTGTACCATAGACCAGTAACTAAATAGTTCAAAATGGCGGACACTTTTTTTCAATTTTGAGCGAAGAGTAATGTTATATGTTCCAAGAGTCTCTCAAATATCAATTTTAAGAGCAATCAGACCAGTAACAAAATAGTTCAAAATGGCGGACAATTTTTTTTCAAATTTGAGCGAAGATTCATGTTATATGGTTCAAGAGTCTCTCAAATATCAATTTTGAGAGCAATCGGACCTGTAACAAAATAGTTCAAAATGGCGGACACTTTTTTCAATTTTGAGCAAAGATTCATGTTATATGGTTCAAGCGTCCCTCAAATATCAATTTTGAGAGTAATCGAACCAGTAACAAAATAGTTCAAAATGGCGGACACTTTTCTTAAAATTTGTGCAAAGATTCATGTTATATGGTCCAAGAGTCTCTCAAATATCAATTTTGTGAGCAATCAGACCAGTTACAAAATAATTCAAAATGGCGGAAACATTTTTGGATTTTGAAAAAAGATTCGTGTTTTGTAATCCCAAGGCCTGTCAAATCTCAATTTTGAGAGCAATCGGACCAGTAACTAAATAGTTCAAAATGGCGGACACTCTTTTTCAATTTTGAGCGAAGAGTAATGTTATATGGTCCAGGCGTCTCTCAAATATCAATTTTGAGAGCAATCAGACCAGTAACAAAATAGTTCAAAATGGCGGACACTTTTTTTCAATTTTGAAAAAAGATTCGTGTTGTAATCCCAAGGCCTGTCAAATCTCAATTTTGAGAGCAATCGGACCAGTAACTAAATAGTTCAAAATGGCGGACACTTTTTTTCAATTTTGAAAAAAGATTCGTGTTGTAATCCCAAGGCCTGTCAAATCTCAATTTTGAGAGCAATCGGACCAGTAACTAAATAGTTCAAAATGGCGGACACTTTTTTTCAATTTTGAGCAAAGATTCATGTTATATGGTCCAAGCGTCTCTCAAATATCAATTTTGAGAGCAATCAGACCAGTTACAAAATAGTTCAAAATGGCGGACACTCTTTTCAAATTTGAGCGAAGATTCATGTTATATGGTTCAAGAGTCTCTCAAATATCAATTTTGAGAGCAATCGGACCTGTAACAAAATAGTTCAAAATGGCGGACACTTTTTTCAATTTTGTGCAAAGATTCATGTTATATGGTTCAAGCGTCCCTCAAATATCAATTTTGAGAGTAATCGGACCAGTAACAAAATAGTTCAAAATGGCGGACACTTTTCTTAAAATTTGTGCAAAGATTCATGTTATATAGTACAAGAGTCTCTCAAATATCAATTTTGTGAGCAATCGGACCTGTAATAAATAGTTCAAAATGGCGGACACTTTTTTCAATTTTGTGCAAAGATTCATGTTATATGGTCCAAGAGTCTCTCAAATATCAATTTTGTGAGCAATCAGACCAGTTACAAAATAATTCAAAATGGCGGAAACATTTTTGGATTTTGAAAAAAGATTCGTGTTTTGTAATCCCAAGGCCTGTCAAATCTCAATTTTGAGAGCAATCGGACCAGTAACTAAATAGTTCAAAATGGCGGACACTCTTTTTCAATTTTGAGCGAAGAGTAATGTTATATGGTCCAAGCGTCTTTCAAATATCAATTTTGAGAGTAATCAGACCAGTTACAAAATAGTTCAAAATGGCGGACACTTTTTTTCAATTTTGAGCAAAGATTCATGTTATGTGTTCCAAGCGTCTCTCAAATATCAATTTTGAGAGCAATCAGACTAGTAACAAAATAGTTCAAAATGGCGGACACTCTTTTCAAATTTGTGCAACGATTCATGTTATATGGTCCAAGAGCCTCTCAAATATCAATTTTGAGAGCAATCAGACCAGTAACAAAATAGTTCAAAATGGCGGACACTCTTTTCAAATTTGTGCAACGATTCATGTTATATGGTCCAAGAGTCTCTCAAATATCAATTTTGAGAGCAATCAGACCAGTAACAAAATAATTCAAAATGGCGGACACTCTTTTCAAATTTGTGCAAAGATTCATGTTATATGGTCCAAGAGTCTCTCAAATATCAATTTTGAGAGCAATCAGACCAGTAACAAAATAGTTCAAAATGGCGGACATTTTTTTTTCAAATTTGAGCGAAGATTCATGTTATATGGTTCAAGAGTCTCTCAAATATCAATTTTGAGACCAATCGGACCTGTAACAAAATAGTTCAAAATGGCGGACACTTTTTTCAATTTTGAGCAAAGATTCATGTTATATGGTTCAAGCGTCCCTCTAATATCAATTTTGATAGTAATCGGACCAGTAACAAAATAGTTCAAAATGGCGGACACTTTTCTTAAAATTTGTGCAAAGATTCATGTTATATAGTACAAGAGTCTCTCAAATATCAATTTTGTGAGCAATCGGACCTGTAATAAATAGTTCAAAATGGCGGACACTTTTTTCAATTTTGTGCAAAGATTCATGTTATATGGTCCAAGAGTCTCTCAAATATCAATTTTGTGAGCAATCAGACCAGTTACAAAATAATTCAAAATGGCGGACACATTTTTGGATTTTGAAAAAAAATCGTGTTTTGTAATCCCAAGGCCTGTCAAATCTCAATTTTGAGAGCAATCGGACCAGTAAGTAAATAGTTCAAAATGGCGGACACTTTTTTTCAATTTTGAGCAAAGATTCATGTTATATGGTCCAAGCGTCCCTCAAATATCAATTTTGAGAGCAATCGGACCAGTTACAAAATAATTCAAAATGGCGGACACTTTTTTGGATTTTGAAAAAAGATTCGTGTTTTGTAATCCCAAGGCCTCTCAAATCTCAATTTTGAGAGCAATCGGACCAGTAACTAAATAGTTCAAAATGGCGGACTCTTTTTTAAATTATGAGCAAAGATGCATGTTTTGTGGTCCCAAGGTCTCACAAATATCTTTTTTTTTATACCATAAAGTCGGTAAACAAGCATACCGTCCGACTGATGGTAAGCGGTTACCGTAGCCAAAATATCACTACGTATAATATTGCCCTTAGTGATATGATAGGTAATAATCACAGACTACGGAGGATATATTCTCGCTCACAAAAAACTGTGTCTATGGAGTCGGCCACCTCTCACGCACACCTTAGTTGGCTATTCCGCGGGAAATTAGACTCTGTCGCCGTTTACACAGAGTCGATTACTCGCGCTCAACTAATGTGTGGATGTGTGCGTGCCGGCTTGTACGTACAGCGTGGTGGCCGACTCGAGTGACACATTTTTTTGTTAGCGAGAATATATCCGACTTTTTTTATATCTGTGGTAATAATGCATTCTAGTGGTGAAAGATCGGTACAGTAGTTTTCGAGTTTATTGAAATTACAAACAAACAAAACATACAAAAATACATCTTTTCTTTTATCGTATTATTATTAGAGTATATAAACGGAGGAAAATTCAAACATAAGGCCGCCCTTATAATATGACAAATTTGTCCATTACTTCTGATTGGCACTGATCGATCGTGCCTTTCTGGGGTCGATGATTTCCGGTAGAAGACATTTATTAACTATAACAAACAAAAATAATAATATTTGTCAGCTATAATTCAAAACAGTTACCATTTATCAATATAACTTAACTTACCCTAGTGGTATCAAAAGTGGTAAGAGCGCGCTATAATGCCGGCGATTGTACCAATACTCTCAATCGTAATAATATGTTGGCGAACTTAGCGCGCGGAAAACAGAGCGATACGTCCTCTCTCTGAGACGGCGGAGCCGGGTCTGCCGAGCCGTGGCCTCCGCAATCGATTTATATAGCAGTTTTAAAATATTCGGTATAAAATAATTATAATATTTTTACGGATTTTTTTAATTTACTAATTTTAAGCATGAACTGCTGCGTATTAATAAATAGTAATTATGAAGTTTGACAAACGATTTCCATATTAAAAACGGCGCTAAACATCGATAAAAATCTTAATTTTTACGCAGTTTTATTTTGTCATTTTCATAACAAAAATGTACTAAACGTTATGATGCTATCTTCAAGAAAAATAGAAGACAATATGTTCTTTTCAACATGTATTTTTGTATTTTTTTGTTTCAAGTACTTTCAATACCTATTTGACTGCAAAGACAGCATGTTCCGTAAAATTCAAAAAAGGTCTCTCAAGGAACTGCTCTAAACTAAATAACAAATAGTCAATTTAATGTTATTTCTTCAAGAAAAGTAGAAAAATAAATGTCCTATTGGATTTACGACAACACAAATGAATAACTATCAATATAACTGAGTATTTTCACACCGAAAACCTGGAATATTGCGGCATTGTGCGTTATTACGTTATAAACGCTCTTAAGCCACAAATACTGTTGTTTTTACCGCAGTAAATGTCGGTATAGTGAAGGAAACTGAACATTTAAAAATAATAAACTAGAGCTAAATAAGTACGATATTTTTTTTTATTTGTTCAGAAAATAAAAAAATATACAATAACATGTAAAACGATACTAACTAACTGCAGTAGTTAGAAACTGTGTCGCAACTATTAACGCCTACCTCAGAACATTTTTTTTTATACGGCTTTGTCGGTAAACAGGCATACGGCCCGCCTGATGGTAAGTGGTTACCGTAGCCATAATTTTAAATCAAAGCGTACTAATAAAGTATTGGAATATTATTAGCATTGGTGCGAAGTAGTTGTGCCTATTTGCACTGACCTGACACAAAGGATTCTCAAATCCTAGTCCCTCATATTATCATGGACGAATAGATATTACTCTATGATATTATATAATTTTTTATAAATTATGTTTTTTGTATCAATTAGGTGGCAAACGACCATACATACTACATATAACGGCCGTCCTGATAATTTAAGCGGTTACAGTAGTACCCAACTGTTATGGCGCGTCGTGAATCTTCGTTATATAAAAGAAAGTATTGCCCCGAAGATTAATGAAAGAATGCTTCAAACTTACAATCAACCTTAGATCACTACTATAAGGTTCATAATACAGTGCAGCTGTTAGTTCCGTCTCACTCGCAAGTCACGCCCCTCCGCACGGCGCGCGCTAACATGGCGGCATCTGCCGGCTTCTGCGCAGGTACATTGGTAAGCCATATTAGTTGGGTACTACTGTACCGTAGTATAAAAGTAAGTAATAAAAATTAATTGGTTCAACAAAATAGTAAAAGCAATTTAATTTTTTAACGATGTAAGAAAATTAGATTGCCGTCACATATTTTTTATTGAATTGCAAGAAGTTGAAGTTCAAAGGAAAATAAAAACTAATTATCGAATTTTATGTTACTAATTAGTCACCGTATCTTTCCTTCCTAGAAAAACAATATCTGAGAAAATTATAATATCATTAATTTTAATTAGGAAATGTTTATAAATTATTAAGGACATCAAAATACAAGTAGGTAAGTAAATGATCACAGAGTTCACAAACACTACATACGTCAGTAGATAAAGTTCTGTCAGACATATTATTATTATAATTCTTCAGGCCTCTATGGGCCTATTTGTCATGCTTAACATCCCGGAAGGAACTTGACCTCTCCGGCTGGAAGCCTATCTCATATAGAATTTTGGAATAGGAAATAATATTTATCAGATTGATATTTTATGAGGTAATGAATATCATTTTTTGAAAATATATTTTTGCTTACATCGACAACTTTATGTAAGAAAAAAGACGTATAAAATTGACTTTAAAATAAAATAGAATAATCGCTATTTTTTATTACAATAAAAAGAGAAAAACTTAATAATTTGCTTTATATTTATTAAATTTTGTAGAACAGGTATTAATTTTTAAGACGTCCTCAGATATTAATTATCTCGGGTGATTTTTTACTCATGGCTGATCTGATCTTACTCTAAACATGGAAGAAATGGGCATTGTTTGCGAAACTTTAAACTATTTATTCGGTCATGGCAGGGGTACTAATGTTGGCTATATTTTTAATTAATTTACTGCTACCCTCGCGAGGAAGCGCATAAAATTACCGGGAAACTAATGAGCTTAAAACATAAATTAGATTTATAGTTTATCCCTAGACGACGTTGTAATATTAAACTGAATAATTGGACGGTTTTACAAAAAACATAAACCGACTTCAATGTACACTAAGAAGTAATCAAATCCTGATCTGAAGGGACCAAACGGGAAGGCTACCCTTTCAAATAAAAAAAGAATTTTCCAAATCGGTTAATAAACGACGGAGTTATGAGGTAACAACCATAAAAAGAATATACATTCGAATTGAGAACCTCCTCCTTTTTTTGAAGTCGGTTAAAAAAATAATATAACTAGTTGCTAAGAAAACACCAGTCATAAATATGAAAAGAATGTAAAAATCATACCAAAGCGGTCACTTAACAGTCACTTAAAAAATATTAGTGAACAGAACAGTGATTATTGTAATTGAAAATGAAAAAAAACAAAAACAGTAAACGAATTACTATATTTAAATATCAATAAGTATCTACCTAAATATAATATTTTTTTATAGACATCATGGCGGCCGTCCCGACTTCGCCTTTCCTATACAATCCTTTTATCGTGATCACGTACGCATTCAAAGTATCACGGAAAATTACACACACACATAATCTTTATTAAATATAACAATAATATTGGTACCAATAAATATATATAAAAAGAACATAGAGGCATATTTTTTTATTTTCAATTGTGTAATTTTCTTCCTAGCTATTTGAACTGTATTATTTCATTAATCCTGGCAGTTCAACTTCTATCCTATCGTATAAATTGTCCGCATCAATCTTTGTAACGTATTCACACGCGTCATCCGCCATTTTTATCTTTGTAATTTTTTTTCTTAAATTTTATAAAATCGCAAATTTAAAATTTGAATCATTTATAAGCTACTAATAAACATATTATTGTAATCATCCGCTAAAACATTTTATGGTCCTTCGAGCCGGATTGGACAGCATTAGATCCATAGGTCGCTGGTCCAATCCGGCTCAAAGGACTGTTAAGTGGTATATAAAACTTGTAGAAGTGAGAAATGAGGGAATGCTGTATGGTGGTATAAAGATCGAATGAAGGAAGTGTACATATCGCGTCGACCACAAATAAAGGCACAGGGTACATAGATAGAACATTTCTATCAAAATGCAGTGACCATACTGACTGCGGCATGTCCAATTTGTGTGATCAAGTGAAATAGTACTGGGTATTGAGGGCGTACTGACTCACCGCAATAAAGCGCAAAGTTCACATATGTCACCGGTATGTTATTGACTATCTAATCAAAGACGAAACTCTGCCAGTCTGATGGAACCTTGCCGTTAATTGGCAGCAGCGGCAGACATAATAAAATAGATTGTATTTCGTACATATTTGTTGTAATACGTAAGTTTTTAGTGCATTTATGTAATAAACAAATACATTGTAAAAATCTTATAATTTTATTGGTATCCAGTTAAAAGATGCTCAAAATTACAGCTTTGATACATCAATTTGACATTAATTTGTTATGGTGCGTCCATGCTACGTGAATCGAGCACGAGCCGAGCCACGAACGAACAGGATTCGTTCGTTGTTCGCGTAGCGTGGACGGACTTGCGAGCCTCGAACGAGCATTTGTCTCGCGCTCGACTACGCTCCGCCCGATTGACAGATTTTTCACGAACACAGGGATTCGCATCGAGCTCTTTGTAGGCTCATTGTAACGAACGACCACACTTGACAGCGCGAGCAACGAACGACTTCTGTTCGTTCGTGACTCGGCTCCTGCTCAGTTCACGTAGCATGGACGCACCATTAGGAGTTTCCTACGTTAAAGATTGGTTGTTAAATTGGGAATGAGTTTCCCCCCTAGGATAACTTAACATATAACTTTCATAAAATGTACGATACATAAAATTATGCTACGAAGGGTCTACGTCGTAGCAACGGCTACACGAAATTGATAAATTTAATTTGTACTCGAGAAAATTGATATCTTACTTATATGGCAGGAATTACTTGTAGGCATAGAAATAACTTGGCGGTCATTCAAAAAGTTAATTGGAAAATATTGTTTGCAGCTGGGAAAAACCTATTATTGAATGACTTACAAAGTATCACCGAGGTTTCACGGCCAGAAAGATTTACATTGGTTCATATTATTTTTATTTCTATGGCAAATAGTCAAGTGATTTTTTTAACTACTTATTATTTTTCATAAATTATAATAATGATAAAGCTATGCTATATATTTATATTTTCATTAAAGTTGAAAATTGTAGTTAAAATAAAACTTTTATGTAAAACTAATAACTCATATCATGTAATGTATACGAGTATATAATAATACCTATATAAAAACAAGGCAAATAAATGGTTACGTCGATTAAGCGCTGTGATTATGGATGTATAGATCATCATCATCATCAGCCTATAATGTCCCACTGCTGATCACAGGCCTTCTATCACAAATGAGGGTGAAAGGGAATTGGTAGACGGGCCAATTGGCGCAGTTGGTTAAGGTTCACCTTACGCGCCGCAGGCCGTGGGTTGGATTCCCGCACAGGACATGCATTTATGTACATGAACATGTCTGTATATCCTGAGTCTGGGTGTAATTATATATATTAAGTATGTATTTACAAACAAAAAGTAGTATATGTATTATATCAGTTATCTGGTTTCCATAGTACAAGCTCTGCTTAGTTTGGGATCAGATGGCCGTGTGCGAGGAATGTCCCAGGATATTTATTTATTATTTAGATACTCCACCACGCGTGTCCACTGCGGCGAGGTGGAGACAGGCTAGTGGTCAACCTACTGTTGGAGTTTTCAAGCCTCCTAGTAGGCCTCCAACTAGCTTAACGACTATCATAATTAAGTGTTAACCGGGACCAACGGCTTTACGTGCCTTCCGAAGCACGGAAACGCTCGATTTGAAATACTACTAGACGGTCACCCATCTGGATACCGACCACGAGCGCTTCGATGTATCAATAAATAAATTGATTTAATAAAATTATATTCCTCCATGTGCTGATTCAATCAACATCCCACACAGCATTCAATCAAATCTAAATTTTATTATTTTATTACCCAATGAAATGAAGCTGTGTAATTTTATCATCTGCATTAAATTACTAACTTTGATTTTTTTATATTGCGGCAATCTGAATAGATTTAATTGCGTTAAAGCTTTTAAGTACGTAATTGATTTGTTTAGGTTTAAATTGGTTCACAAATATTGGGAAAGCTCCTTTAAAGAATTAGCAATTTAACTTCCATGTTAATGTTCGTAAATTCTTGATCCTGTGTTTTAAGGACACTCATTTTTCCGCTTCCCCTATTATTCCCCATTATTTCCCTAACTATTCCATATAACGAACCCACAGATCAATGCTCAAGTCAAGTTTTTTTCATGATTAAAACATTTGCCACAACCTGCACGCAATGATATAAGATTTATTTTCGATTAACACGTCTATTCTTGATACTTGATCTTGCACTGATTAATAACAGTCCAACTAATCACTGTCATTAAATATTTAGTATCCTTGACTAATGGCCGATTCTTACAATTTACGGACTGTTATCGATTCAAATTAAGACTCTTATATCTTTACTAATAATGAAGCAAAGCTTTGCATAGCAGACCCTCCCATATGGAAGTAGCTATCACAGGTAAAATTAGCTTACGAAAATATCTATATGCCCAGTTTGGCAATAGAAAAACTTACCATGGGTAAGCAAAACGATTCGTTTTTGTTTATAGAAACCGGGCATAAATATATGTATAATGAATGCCAGTTTCTCGTTTTTTATCGATACTTTTACCGAGAACATAATCTGAATCTGAATCTGAACAAATGACAAGGAATCCATATCGACATGTTGTCTAACTGTAAATCAACTAGTGTAAGATATATCTATGAATGCATCTAAATGCAAAGTGCTCACGTTTCGCACGAGGTAATGTAATGCTATCACTCTATTATTATTCTTACTCTATGTCTTAGATCAGAGGTTCCCAAACTTTTTTTTCGCATAGACCCCTTTCAAAATTTTGCTGGTCCTTGTGGACCCCCTGCAGCTATATTTCTACAAGTCGACAAAAATGTGAAGATTAACTATAAACATTTTAGTTCCAATCACGAAATAATAGTTTTCGAAAAAAAAACACCGAATGGGGAGTTTTCTAAATGAAATAAGTGAGAATTGCTTGGTTAATTAATTAATTGATTGTGCTGTGAGTGGATGTCAAAAAAGTTAAGTTGTAATTCCATCCAACTTTTACATTCTGCGTACATTATTAGGTGAAGTCAAGCCAACATTTTAGTTCTTCGCTATCGAAAGCAGATACATTTTTGTGGACCCCCACTTATGAATTGTGGACCCCCATTTTTTGTCACGCTAACGTAGACCCCCAGCGAGTCTCCCGTGGACCCCTGGGGGTCCACCTGGACCACTTTGGGAATCACTGTCTTAGATAAACCATTTTCCCGGAGGCAGTGACGAAAACTTCTTCTATTGATGGTATAAGTTCGGTACTGAACAGATTAGAGTCCTCGTCATATTATAACTATCAATTTGCCGCGCTGATTACTTGCCAACAAGTGCAGTCTGCCTACTTGTCAACCTTCTGACCTCAGATTACAGAACAAAAGGAATCATAGCTTCTGATATCCTATCCTGATTTTGAGAGAGGTAGAGCATAGCGTTTATTCGCTCAAAGAGCAGCTCGGCTGGGGAAAGACCTCCACCAAAATTTTCAAAATTCAAAATCATTTATTAAAATAGACCTTCGCAGGCACTTATGAAAAGTCTGACTCTAATACTCTAATACGGGGGAAAGGTCAATAACGCGTGAGTGATGCTTCTTGTGTTGCAAGCGTCTATATGGCTACGGTAACCGCTTACCATCATGCGAGCAGTATGCTTGTTTATCGACTTAGGCCCGGTTTCAATAATTTACGGACCGGTATCGGTTAAGATTTATTAAACTTAAGACTCTTATTATCTTTACTAATAATGAAGCAAATACCTCAAAGCTTTGCATTGCAGAGCCTCCCATATGGAAGTAGCTATCACATGTAAAATTACCTTACGAAATGATCTATATGCCCAGTTTGGCAATAAAAAAACCTACCATTGGTAAGCAAAACGATTCGTTTTTGTTTATTGAAACCGGTTATATATAATATTAGTTGTATAAATCCTACTTCGTACTGATATTATAAACGTATGTGAAATTTATGGTTTTGTTTTTTGAAGATGCCTAACTCAGGAAGCGCCTAACTAATCAAAACTATGAACTATGAAATGCTGTCATTTTGACACTCCTTACTTAGCGTTAGGCGTCTCTTCACTGGTTGATGAGTCAAGGCAGTACCTCTAGGACAAACAGAACCTAATCTATTAAGCTCATTGAACAGGAAACTAGTTCCGTTTTCGCATATTATTGATTAGATACGTGACAGATAGCAACGTAATTAATATATAATATTATATTATAGTATAATATATTTAGTATATAAATGCTTTTCCTGAGACTCGGCTTTCAATACCAATACAAAAGCATCCTGGGATCGTAATACCGTTATTGAAACCCATAATACTGTAATCTTTCTTTCACATTTCGTATTACGGTATTATAAAATAACAAAAAGTATCTATGATATAGATTTTCCACGTTTCATGTGTTGTAAAGAATTATGACAAGATGTACAAAAAATAATATTATGTTACATTGGAATGATGTCAATAGTGTGGATAATAAGCTTTCAATGTTTTTTTTATTTTATGGTTTATTCGCTAGTGCGAATATGACACTCTGTACTATTTACAAAAATAAATCGATAATAATTAAATAAATTACGAAGATACAACACTTGCAATAAATTTTCACAATTTTTTAAATCGAGTGTATTCTGTCGTTCGTCAGACCCCTTTGGGGTCTGACAGGTCGATGTCGACACCCAACTGTTTCCTTATGACTTCGTTCCAGACACATCTCGTCATTATTATTTTTACACTTTGGCGATGTGGATTTTCGCATGAGATATGCAAATTTATTTAGAGAATGTTGTAATATTCAATGTACACACGGCTACAGATCAAGCTATACATTTCCAATTTAAGCTGACCTCTCATTGTACGGAAATCCTATACAATGCGAGATCAGCTTATACTGGAAATGTATAGCTTGATGTGTTGCCGTATGTACCTATTATATTAATCCGT
Source organism: Polyploca ridens (assembly GCA_951394255.1). Taxonomy (NCBI): domain Eukaryota; kingdom Metazoa; phylum Arthropoda; class Insecta; order Lepidoptera; family Drepanidae; genus Polyploca; species Polyploca ridens. The sequence continues at coordinate 3,658,182 of OX596258.1, forward strand.
CGAGAAAATTAAACATAATCCTAATCAGTTCAAATTTTTCACGCTTTTCTACATACTAAGTCCTATATGTGTACTATTACTGTACTACAAAGAATCTTAATTGTAACACAATCGCATTGCTTGTCGGATCGGCTTCTATTTGAGCTACGTATTATTGTGAAATCATTTTATTTGTAGCAATAAAATTTCATTTTATTCTCATCTTGTAATTACTAATAATGATTTCTTCTTAATTGTTTGTTTTTATGGAGAGAAAAAGTTTATGCCGGTGGTAAATTCAACTGTATGTACCAATTTAACGTTCATAAGTGCCTTACTAGGGCCTAAACTGAATAAATGACTTTTTGATTTTGATTTGATTTGAGGTTGAGATACAGACATAAATCTAAATAGATAACGCAAGTCCCTCCATCCGTATGAAAACAAAGCGTGTAATTTTTTTATACCTACCATAATGTCACTAGATTGATTTAGTTAGGTTGGCATTAGAGCTTTAGCAAATGAAGCGATCCTATTTTTCAGCTAAGCACATCTCTCGCTACACATCTCCGGTGGACATGCAGCCTTTGCGAGTTCCCTGTCCGCGAAACAGTTTCAAACGAAGAGCATTGGTCTCCCTTTTTGCACACATGCGAAGTACATACACTCGCGTGATCTATTTAGATTTATATCCGTGGGTTTAGGTAATGTAATAACTGTAATGCTGCGTCCACACTACGCAAATTGAGCACGACCTGAGCACACGTGGATCACGGAATACTCTGTGTCACGGATTCGCGTAGTGTGCACGGACTTACGAGTGTCGAACGAACGTTCGGCCCGCGCTCGACTGCGCTCCGCCGATTGACAGTTTTTTTACGAACAAAGATTCGCATCACGCTCGTATTGTAGGCTCGTTGTCTTTGCTCGTTGTACATCCACACTTGACATCGCGAGCAACGAACGAATAGATAATAGCTCAGCTCGTCCTCGGTTCGCGTAGCGTGAACGCACCATAAGATTTTATTATCATAAAATTGTATGCCATCTGATATGCTTTCGTTGGTTTCATCCTTACAATGTTGGTGAATCTCATACATAATAATTATCAAACTGTTGGAATCCTTCTCAGTCCTCGATAACGGAGGGATGTGAATCGACTGGAAAATTGGTATTCTGGTAATTCAAGCGAGCGAGCTCAATTTTGCGTTGCCACCGCTAATGTCGATAAAATGTTATTCGGTGATACTACACACGTCAAAAAGGTAGGGTGGATTCGAGTAATGTGACTTTTTTATTTACTGTAGAACTGAGTTTTGAATAGGATAAGAGTTCATAAACTAGCTTACTTATGAAATGGTATAAAAGCCTATTCAATAAAAATTTACCGACTCTCGTTTTTAGGGTCGCAAACCAAAAAGGTAAAAAGAAACCCTTATGGTTCCACTTCGCACCGCCCGTCTGCGTCCATCTGTCACTGCGCTATATTTCAGCAACCCCTGAAATTCCTTCATTAAAACAAATTTAGTTAAGCGGTCTGGTTTTTTTCTGTAGTTATGTCCCACCTAACCAAGAAATTATACTTATTTTAAGGTGCTTATTTGAGGGATCCAAATTACATCTATTTAAGAATCTATTAAATAAATTATCATAAAACTTTTCATTGAAACAAATTTTAAGAGATTTTTAAGAGAGGTAGAGCGTAGCGTTTATTTGCTCAAAGAGCAGCTCGACTGGGGAAGTACCACCTTACAGAATACCGCAGCCGAATAACTTTACACGTCGCCGTTTTACGGTCGCCAGAGCTCATTGGGGAGGGGGGAAAGGTCGGTAACGCATGAGCGATGCTTCGTGTGTTGCAAGCGTCCATATGGCTACGGTAACCGCTTACCATCAGGCGGGCCGTACGCTTGTTTACCTACTTAGTAGTATAAAAAAAAGAAAATTTAACAAGGTTAGACAATAAAGGCACTATAGATACATATAGAAATACTTTGAAAAGTAGCTCAAACGTAGACCACTTCTTACGTCTTCTCATACAAATTCATATCAAAATGAACACTAGCATGAATAGAAAGTCAATTTCTAATAAATAAAGAGAATCCAATTATATTAATCCATTCAAGTCAGATTAGCTAAATAAACATGTGAATAAATTGTCAATACCAATTACTAACAAACGATATCTCTTAATTATAAATGTTGACGTTCATAATTCGTCTCAAATTAATGAATAATTTATCATTATTCTCTGCCCATTGTAATTACATTGCTACATTTGGCCACAAATGGCAATTATTGTGCACATTTGATCAAATGAGCCAGTGACACCAACATGCAGCCATTTGGACAATAGCCTTCGAGAATTATTCGGGAATCAGTCACGACGCGGATTCTCAAACTTTGATAAATAAAATGTATATATTAGAGCATTATTTTCAGTAATGATTTCTACTCCAGAAAAGAAGGTAGCTTTGACCTTCACAGATAATATAACTAGTTGTGCCACGCGGTGTGAACCGCGTACCCGAGGGATATCCTACCCTACCCTACCGTTAAGTTTTCTTATTTTTGAAATCGTCGTTCTCAAGTTATGGTGTGACCAAGGGGAATAGGGATTCATTTATATATATATACATATATATATGTCGGTACAGGAGGCCGAGAATGATCTGTATCCGACATCTTTGATGATATCAAGGGATATTCCAATAAGATATAACACAATTACAGTTACAATTTAGTTTTAATTGTCATTCACAATAGTTTCTTTACACTATAAACGTCTTTACACTATAGTCACATTCAATGTCTTTCAATAATTATTCACTGGGCGTATACAGAATACAATATTAAACTATATGGACACTATCAAAACGTGAGACAGTTCCTCGGCACGCGACTACCGCACACTCGTACTTTTATCCCGAGTATCGATTATGGAATGAATGATCCTACTCCCCTCAATCGCTCCACCGAGACTCTGCCGAAGCGACACGAAGCTAGCTCTAGGTGTCACAGGGCCATGACATCATCATATGGATGCTACAAAACGTGAGACAGTTCCTCGGCACGCGACTACCGCACACTCGTACTATTATCCCGAGTATCGATCATGGAATGAATGATCCTGCTCCCCTCAATCGCTCCACCGAGACTCTGCCGAAGCGACACGAAGCTAGCTCTAGGTGTCACAGGGCCATGACATCATCATATGGATGCTACAAAACGTGAGACAGTTCCTCGGCACGCGACTACCGCACACTCGTACTAGTATCCCGAGTATCGATCATGGAATGAATGATCCTGCTCCCCTCAATCGCTCCACCGAGACTCTGCCGAAGCGACACGAAGCTAGCTCTAGGTGTCACCTGCGTTTTGTAGCATCCATATGATGATGTCATGGCCCTCCCGACATATATACAGGGTGTTGTTTTGGTCGGCGACAAGCGACCCAGGAGCGGTAGTACACAATATATATTCCCCAAAAATGGACTTAATTCCATTAAATACTGTAAATATGTTGAGAAATACCTTATTCAATTTGAAATAAAATTACCGCAAAGTATGGTTACTCGGCACGTACACAGACTAGAGCTAGGCGCAAGCCGCCATCGCCCCACCCCTCTACTCCCTCGTACTCCCGTTGAGTATTATGTCTACACTTTAGCTTATTACATGATTTTCAAAATTTTAATTTTTTTATTTTTATTATTAAAAAAAAATAAAGTATTTTTTTTATATTTTTTTTAGCACCTGTATCATTTGTATTATCGACCCTGAGTCGCTCGTCGCTGACCAAAACAACGACCTGTATACTAACTGCCCGGCGCAACTTCGTTCGCGTGGTGCTACCCTGCCCTACCCTACATCGACTGCAGCGCCATCTGCCGGGCTGATTTGTGAATCTAAACCATCCAGGGCGCCACCCAAACGCAAACAAAAAGGCCGTTTAGGAGGAGTTCAGTGACATACACACGTGCAGAAGAATTTTATATATAAAAAGATAAATGGCTTTAACTTTGAAAGCGATGTAAAAGCTAATACTAGTGAACTTTTAAACAAGGTTAATAATTATACATTACATAGAAAGCATTATTATATCTAAAATAACGAAGAAAATATGACAAGAACTTGAATACACAAATTACCTCTGCCATTCTCATCTCATGAACTTACAAAGACAAGATTAATAATAAACTTTATGTTATTAAATATAATTAGACAGGCTTCAAAGTTATGATGTACGAATTCACTTTTGTAAGTTACAATAAGTTCAGTCTCTGATATAAACCAGTAAGAAACGAACTTGCCGGCACCATTCAGTAAACTAGAAGCTAAAGTGACAAGGGGGTGGCGAAATGTGTCACAGGAGAAATATTTATGGCACAAACAAGTTTCTCAGTAGTGGATAAGTGCTAGGAAGTAATATTTGAGGGGCAAAAAAGCTTTTTTTGCAGTAAATGGGTAATATTTTCGAACTGTGCGGGCTCAAAGGAGCTTCCTTCCGCGGACGCTCAGATTGTGGAATGAGCTCCCTGCCGTGGTTTTCCCAATGGAGTACAGCATGGGGTTCTTCAAAAAGGACGTGAAGAGATTTGTTCAGGGTCGGCAACGCGCGATTGATACCCTGGTGTTGCAAGCGTCCATAGGCTACGGTAACTGCTTACCATCAGGCGGGCCGTATACTTGTTTGCCACCTAAGTGGTATAAAAAAAAAATATCCTATCAAATTTGAATGAGAACACTTAATTCTAGTTTCCGAATAATACCTAGTGTATATTTTCCTAATTAAATTTGAATTGTTTTCCGCAAATTTCCCACCACAGACAATGCGCTCTGATCCCCTAGACAAGATGGTTGTTGAAAATCGTCATCGTTAGTAAACGATCAACCATTGTATGGGATTGAAATTTAAAGAAAATCTCTTATGTAAATTCCGTACAAGGGTTGATCGTTTACAAACGATAACGATTGTCGGTGACCATCTTGTCCAGGAAGGCTGATTGGCTAAGTCAAGAGCCTTTGCAGTGATTGGTCTTTGTTCAAGTTGCGCATTTGGATTACTCAGTATAACTACTCCCTGTGTGTCAAATTTCATCTCGAAATTAGGGGGACAGTAGAGCTAGTAACATATTTTTGTAGTTTGAAATACGCAGACATTGGTGCCGATTCTGTTGTAAATCGCACTAAACTATTTTTAGTCACATCTCATCTCTTTCTTACGAACATGATTGAAACAGGATAGAACATAGTTTAAGTTGTCAAATTAATCTTTGCCGTCTTATTTTGCGTGTATTTAGGCGTAACCGCGATAGATGGCGACTAAAGTTATATTGAAAACAAGCATTGGACTATTTTGACAGGACTAAATTTCTTACATCCTTTTCTTATGTTCTTTGTTAGAAAGAGACATAGTGACATTAAAATTAGTTTAGTTGTGAACAACAGAATCAGGGCCAATGTCTGCCTAATTTATAGGCCACGAGATAATGTCAGATATGCCAAATTGCCTGATTATTAGTGAGCTAACGTTTGAGTAGACACGTATCAGATTTGACATCGAAAAACAACTGTACTTACTCACATCGAAATAGTTACGATACGTGTGACCTTAGAAGTCTATTATTGCACGGCGTTAAGTGCAATAATGTACTCAGGATTTTATAGTACATAATTTATCATAAACTCGCATTTATTACACGCTTCTTTGGGTAAAAATGGACTACTTATGGTGCGTCCATGCTACGCGAACCGAGCAATCGCGATGACAAGTGTGGACGCTACGACGGGCCTATAACGTTTGTGAACAAACTGACAAACGGGTGTAGTCGAGCATGAGACGAATGCTCGTTCGAGACTCGCGAGTCCGTCCAAGGTACGCGAACAACGAACGAATCCTGTTCGTCCGAGGCTCGGCTTCGCGTAACATGGACGCACCATTATAATATTTGTTATTTAATCAGGAACATAATTGCTCCAATACAAGTTATAACTTAAAGTAAAGCTTAGCCCTTACGTCACTTATAATCAGTTTTCATCCTAAAAAAACATCCCGAAATTGTTCATTAATGTCCCTAATCTCGAATTTAACACGTTTCCAGTTGCTGCTTAAAAAATGTATAGAATTCCTCGGAAAAATGGAAAATTCTGATTCGATACAGTGCGAAAAAATTGCTTTTGAATTGCTCAAAATTTAATTCGTAATTATGTCCTCGACTGTACACACATTCCACAAATGCTCAAAGTGGATTTCGTAGGTAAGTACCTAATTAGTAATCTGGGGGCACGGAAGTGCCCCCCGCCAAGACAGCCAAGCGAAGCGAAAGGGCACTACCTACCTTTTCTCGAAGCGCTTCGTCGTTTTTTTGAACCCTCATATCTTGGGTTTAGATTATACCAGATAAACAAAATTCTCAGGATATAATGTCAATAGTGAACTTATTAAACATATTAAGTTTCAATAACATAGCTCTTATACTTTAGATTTTATTGATATCTAAAAAACCCCGATTTCGTCACTGACTCACTGATGATCATCAAAACTCATAGGGTACTTCCTGAAGTCCTAGAAAGCTGAAATTTGGTATGTAAGCTTGTATTAGTACAAAATCACCAAAAAAATTATAAAACTTGGAAATTTCAAACACAAAAAAAAACTATAGCAACTTACAAAAAGACGTGAAATCCCACCAAAAACATTTCTATGTAAAATGTTGCCGCCAAGACATCAAAATGTTATCAGATCTCATGTAGAGCCAAGCTTATAACTCTACATGCACTTACTCTACAAGCCCTAACTTCACAAACTCTACAAAATATGTGGCTTGGCCGTTTCGCTACCGTGACATGGGAGTAAGGTGAAAAATGTATTCACTGTTCATTACTTTTTTGTTATTCAATAGTTCTTGTAGTAGTGGAACGGCCAAGCCACATATTTTGTAGAGTTTGTGAAGTTAGGGCTTGTAGAGTAAGTGCATGTAGAGTTATAAGCTTGGCTCTACATGAGATCTGATAACATTTTGATGTCTTGGCGGCAACATTTTACATAGAAATGTTTTTGGTGGGATCTAACTGAATAATACACATGACAGCGTGTGTAGGTAGGCCCGCAGCTCTATTAGGTAGGTACGCAGTAAACACATTTATTTGTCCAGTAGGTACAAAAGCTCTTTTTTATTTTGAATGTAGTTCGAATAAAAATAAATAAACCTGCTAATAGCAAACGAAACAAAGCCTGTCACCGAGATGCATTTTTAAATATCTAAACTTACATTGTTTTTAAATGTTTCTTGTATGGGCGCCCTCTTTAATTTTGTTATTTACTAGCTGTTCCGCGCGGTTTCACTCGCGTTCCCGGGATATAAAGTAACCTATAATACTCGGGGATAATGTAGCTTCCTATTAGTGAAAGAATTTTTCGAATCCGACTGGTAGTTCCAGAGATTAGCCCGTTTAAACAAACAAACAAAAAACTTTCCGCTTTATTATAGTAGTACCAGAGATTAGCCCGTTTAAACAAAAAACAAAAAACTCTTCCGCTTTATTATAGTAGTATAGATTTTTTTTTTTTTAGTTTAAACTGCTTTTTCTGAAACATTGAGTGATATTTGTGACCTAGTCTCGCTTGTGGAGACGATGTTAATCCGCATGGAAAAAAGGTCATGACAAATAAGTTTCCACCCCACATACGCATTACTAAGTTCCACAGCTTTTGAAATATTGTCTGCAACAGAAGTATGTGGGGTGGAAATGATTTCTCATGCCGCTTGCCGCCCTCAATCTTCTCATGTGGACACTGTCAACCTAATAGGTATGTATAACTTATTACCTCTTATTACTGATTTATAAATTACTAGTATTACGATCTAATGTTTTCCGGGATTAAACGTATCCAGGTTAAGAATTATGATCTGTATATCAAATTCATATTCATTTATTCTGCAATTTCATCGTCATCGCTGCATTTCATTGCACAGTTGAGGCGTCAAAAGGTAACAAATAAACATACTCACCTTCGCATTTATTACATCAGCAGGATAGTAGTTACTGTGTTTTGAAGTTTTTTTTTAATTACATAAAAGAACAGAGTATGGACAACAAGACTTATTAATTTGTGCGCATGTATTTCTGCTATCTCCCTGCCTCTACGATTGGTCAGAATAAACGCCCAAAATTTTTTTTTTATTAATGTTACAATATGCGCCAGCCTTTGTGCTCAGGCAGGCCTTTGGACTCGTGCATTACACTAGCCCATTAACCTGACTCCATGGGGTATAGAGGTAACCTCTCTTGCTCCCACCGGAGTAACTCCTGTCTGGCGCGTCTACGTCGCGGGGGCGTCACTCACGTTAGCCTCGGCTCAATTTTATCTACCTCTAAGAAGACAAGAAAATATCGAATTTACCTGCGGCGAAACTCGCCTCAATCCTCTTTTTGTGACTATCGATTATTGGGAATATTTTCATCCGTAGATGAGGAGATTCGGAGAGCCACTGCATCCGCATTACCACTGACATGAACATCAGCTAATTAAGGATTTTGCTGATGATTTTGATGATGTCAGATGAGTGGTTGAAAGGAAATCCGGGAGATACTTGAAGCAGTCCAAATACCGAGGACCGCCCTCGGTATTTGTCAAACTCTAATTTCACAACGTAGTTAATATTGACAAGAACTACAACTACGTAGAAGGTACACACATTTTGGAGTGAACAGACACATAAAGGATAAAAAGTGCCAAGTGTGGTTTTAACTTGACGATTTGACGACTATTGGAATTTTTCTAATTTAGAATTTAAATGGTCAGGAAACGCGTCGTTGAATTTTATTTATTGCTTGATTCATTTTGTATTTCATGTAGCTAATTAGTTTTTTTTTGTTAAAGGAATCTTGGTGCACTTGACGCTGCTTGGCAAAATGAATATTTATGAACGAACCAAATTATTCTTTCTTTTCAGTTATTAAGGTTCATTGTTCCGTGTACCTTTTTTAAGAGACGGAGATGATAAATTATTGCCGCCAACCGCAATCATGTTTTTGTTACCCACTCAGTTTTTGGTCAAGTTTTTTCGAGGCCTTTTATCTTAAATTCTTAAAATATATTTTTACTCTCCTTGATACCTAAATACTTTTATAAAGCTAAATAATTCTTGAAATTAGATTTCCTGTGATCTTTACGCAATAAAATATAAAAGCCTTTTATTTCTTGCAAAAACTAATTAACAGTGAATGATATAATAATATGACTATACCAGGACCTATGATTAAATCTAATTCTATATATTTACCTATCTATGATTAAATATATTTTTAGTGACCTTTGGGTACAAAGGAATAAATAGATGTCCTAGGTTATCTAGGATCTTTTTAACGATTCGGTTTTTGGAAATTCCAAAAACTGAATTTCATATAATCTTTCGAGACTCGCGAGGTCAACAACTCACAGAGCCACTTGTAAATATAATATGTATATATATTTACACCCAGCAAAGATCAACCATGTATATGTTAGTAATTAGTCAGAAACAAAATCAAGACCTGCGGCGCATCCAGAATAATAATATCTTGGTACCTACATTCATCAAACTGCCATCTGATCCCGAACTAAGTAGAGCTACAACTATGGAAACTAGATAACTGCGTATAAGTACCTACTTTTTAAATAAAAATCAATAAGTCAAAAGTCAAAGTCAAAGCCATTTATTCAATTTAGGCTCCAGAAGGGCACTTATGAAGGTCACATTTACTGAAGTTACCACCGGTTCGGAACTCGGCCTTCAACTGAGAAGAATCCGGCAAGAAACTCAGCAAGGTTACATTTTTTATATATTTTTTGGACAATCTGACTATGTTTGAATAGATAATATGACCCAGGCAAGCAGATATACTTACACTTCTTCTTTGCCTCGTCCTTTCCCATTTTATTTGGAGTCGGCCCTCCGTCTCATGCGTCTCCAAGCAGCTCGGTCCTGGGTCGTCTCTTTGTTGACTTGGGCTTCTTTGAGGTTCTTATTTACTACGGACATCCATGTGATTCGGGGTCTTCCTCGTCCTCGGGGTTTGGTTTCAACATCTAGCACTTTTCTGGTCATGTGGTCGGGTGGTCGCCTCATAACGTGTCCGTACCACCGCAGACGGCTCTCCTGTAGTTGATCTGGGATAGGTCTCACTTTGAAGGTGCCTCTTATGTGTGTGTTTCTGACATGATCCAGCCTAGTTACACCACCTGTCCACCTGAGCATCTTCATCTCTGCGCAGTGTAATTGATTCTCGTGCTGCTTTTTGAGTGGCCAGCATTCGGCTCCGGATGTCATGGCCGGTCGGACGGCTGCTGCAGATATGCTTACACATCGCACAAATATCTGTCCTGGGTGCTAAACCAAAAAAACCGGCCAAATAAACTCAAATTTATTTCAATTTTATATTATTTACTGTTATAGCAGCAATGGGAATGTGTACATGTGCTGTGAAAATTTCAACCGTCTGCCTGTTACGGTTCATTAGATACAGCCCACAGACAGACGGACGGAAAGACAGGCGGAGGCTTAGGTCCCGCTGGCAATCCTAAAAAAACAAGAATGATTGTCAATGGTTTTGTAGACATTGACTTAATAATATTCTATATATTGTCCCTTGTCTAAAAAGGTTCGTTCCCTCAGACTCATGACCTCTACTACTACTTTACCTAAAAAAATATTATAAGAAACCCACCCTCACTCATTGAGCTATGATTACTAAGTATAGAGAAACTATCATAAGCAAAGGTTATGTCCCATTTTTTTGAGTCTAAAGTTCTCTTTAGTGCTGAAACAATAATTAGTCGTCTAACACAGTAGAAACAAGCGCCATCAGAACACTTTTAGGAGTAGGTATTTTTCTCGCAATCACCGTGATTTTCACGTCGCTTATGCGTTTCATTCATCGTTCTACAACAACAAGTCGCACCCTTCCTGGAAGAATGTTGTAAGTGAAAAGTGTCAACTTTTCAGGAGCGTAAAAAAACTGTCCTAAAAATTTATCAACAATATTAAAAATATGTAGTATACATCAAATGATAGCTAAAACTACCTGTGAGGGGCCTACGTGTTCATATTTTAAATTTACTCAATGTGTATTGAGAAAAACCTAAAAAGGAGCGTTGCGTAATTATTCTTCGAAACATATTACACTTGATGGAGTAATTATGAATATTGCATTGTTGACATGTTATGGAAGTCTCGCTGTTCGGTATTATTGCAGATAACTCTTTATTTGAATTCTGATTTAGTAGTGCATTCAATGTGTAAGTGTCGTTTACATAGGTTTTCCTCGAGCTACTCGTTTGTGTAAATAACGTATCAATTGTTATATAATATAATGTGGATAAAAGTTTCGTGGAAAAAGTAAGCAACTAGACTTGCACTACGATACCCACCAAATAAATTCGTTCAAAATGTATGTAAGTATGAATATGCTATTAGTCATATGGAACTTTAGTGAATAATTAAAGTGCAAATATATTAACTTCGTTTTTATGATGGAAATATAAATATTTTAATGTTGCAATATTTTACATATTTGTATTTTATTCCTTCATTTTGAAGATAAAAATTATGAAAAAAAATGACAATATGTATTAGCTTTTTCTTGATTTTTTAGTGCAATAAAAAAAAAACACGCAAGTCGACTTGCATCGTTGTTCCAGGGGGGGTGCGAAGTGTGAGCGGATGGCCTCACTTGAATGGAACATAGTTGTGATGTGTGACGTCTTCTCTATACGTAGTAATAATAGCTCAATGCCCTCACCCTTTTTTCATTGCTACTATAGATAATGTTGCTTGCGTCCGTACGTTATACTTTATTACCGTACACGTGTTCTCCGGGTGGTGCGAAATGGGCAACAGCCCACGTCTGACCCGAACAGATGGGGTTCGTAGCTGGAACTATGGGTCCGGCTGTTTGGATAAGGGATCGCGGGGCCAGGTAGGCCCACCGCCTTTTGCAAGGCGGCACTTGACATTGGAGAAGGTTTCGCGGTGGTCTATGTGGTGGTTGCAGGGGAGTGCCATGTTGTCTGTTCGGGTATGTGTGGGTCGAGCGTCGTTCCCCGCGCGCAACAAGTGTCTAAAGTTACCGGCCTAAGGCATAGGGCCACCTGGTGGTCAGACGCGGGGTTCGTGAGTAGCCCTCAAGCAAGTGAGCTCCTGTGAGCGAGCTGCATCTCCGGCACTTTCCTGGATAGAAAGTAGAGGACTACCCGTTGGATTAGTTTTCCGGCAACCCAGCTGCAGGCATTGGGTAGATGCGTGAATAAGGTATTCGAGACGTGAGCGTGCACTCTAGAAAATCTCAGTAGATATCAAGGGGTTTGTTACAATAGAATGGCTTGTGAAAACTTGTTTGGCCGTAAAATCATTACGGTAAGTGATATTTATGATTAAATTCTATGAATACTTAGGTATTCAAAAAACTTTAAACAAATCTAATACCTAAAAATAAACGTACCTACCCACATTATTTTAAAATGCAACCGTTTGCAAAACAATATAAAATATTTACATCGAAATCAAAGTCTTGTTTCTTTCAGATGCAAATATCACGTATAATATAACTTTAACATTGTGTTTTTGATATTCAAGTGAGGCGTCTGGCGACAAAGAGGTTTTTGAACTTATGTCTATGTTTACGATACTTGAAACTCACAAGATCGTAAGCTGAATTTACCTCCTTAGTTGCTCAATTATCATAGAGTAAGAATATTGATAGAGTGATAGTGTTAACATAACCTTGTGCATACAAATGCATTTATAGATATATATTAGGTACACTAGTGATTTACTGTCAGAAAGAAGGTTGATATGAGCTAATTTCTCATTATTTTGCTCGCGGTAAAAGAATCGATAAAAAACGATAAATTGGCATTCATTATTATGACGTACTTAGTCGTTCGAACTATAATCGCGGAATTCGTTTCAAGGCAGCGTCCTCGGAGTTCTACACACCCATGCTAACGGGACATACTCTCGTACAGTCTCTCTATTAATATTCTATCTCTATGTTAATACTGCTGTTCTTGCTGTAGTAGAGTCATTGACAGCTTTATCCTTAGGTCTTTAGCTTTAAGAGGATTAAACTGGGTAGGCCTTCTGCAGATTAAGGACTATATTAATGTTTGTGAGAGTGATTATAGTTTTGGATTGAACGTACCTGGTGGTATAGGCGTTATGTTCTACTTATTTCTTGTATAATATTACATAAATACTACGTATTATTCCTTTGAGTTTTCAATAATAATTACGTTTTTAAAATTACATCAGCTAGCATAACTTTTATGTGTAAAAAGACGTAATAAGACAGAGAAGAACGTGGGCTATTTGGATCCTGAAAAGTACATTAGTTAGTGCTAAACTAACTTATGGTATTTCTAGGATTGTAGTAGACTAATTACTGTGGTCGGCTCATGACATGCTCTCTAAACGAAAATTCGCGAGGCCAGCCCCCCTAAAAAGGAAGCTAAAGCAATATTGCGAACGCAATTAATTTTTTCGAATTCTCGTCAGATCCTACGTAATTTCAATATTTTTTTGGTATACTAGTCACTCATTATATACAATTAAATTCAATAAAAGATTCGGAATTGATGAATTGCATAAGATCTGCCGTAAATTCGAAAATATGAATTGCGTTAGCAATATTGCTTTAGCTTCCTTTTTAGGGGGGCTGATTATAATGCTATCCTAAATATTCCAAAATTATTACAAAATGATTCTAACCAGATTAAAAACTAACCTTATGGTGCGTCCATGCTACGCGAACCGAACGCGAGCTGAGCGGCGAGCGACGTTTCTTTCGTTGTTCGCGTAGCATGTACGGACTTGCGACTAGCGAGCCTCGAACGAGCATTCGGCTCGCGCTCGACTGCGCTCCGCCCGATTGTCAGTATTTCACGAACACTGGGATTTCCATCGCGCTCGTTATACGTCGACATTTGACATCGCGATCGCGAGCAACGAATGAATCCTGTTAGTTCGTGGCTCGTGCTCAGTTCGCGTAGCATAGACGCACCATTAAATTGCGAATTTTCAACTCACGATTTAATGTTCATAACACAAAAATGTTATTATTAAATTAATTTAACTTTTCTAACACTCATATTTATCATCAAAAAATAATAACTAAGTTTTTAATTAAACCGCAATGTTATTAAGTCTAATACACACAATGCGGTTGGACACCCCGCTAGGCGTTAAAATTAAAAAGTAGTGTAAGCCAATGCCTAGGATCGTTACTTAGAATTATGCTTTTAGTAGCAAACTTTAGTTTTATGGCTAGAACGTTGTAAAATCTTTTAACTGCAATAACGTAGATGCACTTTGTAGGAAGTGTCATCGAAATGACTAACCGCATCTCGGAACATGTGAAAGCTTTACCCCCTTATAACAAAACATGGTTTAAAACAAAACCAGGACTTAAAATAGCCTTGTCTCTTTTTATTATATGACGTTAGAAAGTGACAGACTGACAGTAAAACCGAGGTTTGCTTTAAACCATGTTTTGTAATAAGGGGGTTAATGTTTAGTTCATTCGTTAAACCGATTTCAGCTAAACTTACTTTGTAAGTTATCTCTGAATATTTTTTTTACCTTTTTGTAGACCTGTGTTTGATCGCAATCTCATCATGGTAAGTGATGATGTGGCCGAAGGTGGGTAAGCACACAAAGCCTAGAAGGAACTGGCTCTCAAGTGCAGCTGTCGGAACACACCGATAGGTGCTTGGCGACAGATTTTCAACTTGAGGGTGGTAGCCAGCCAGATGGGTACTACAAAGTACCCTACCACCGTGATATGGTTTCCTCACGATGTTTTCCTTCACCGAAAGCTCAAGCTCACTGTAGAATTCGCTCTATATACTTTTACTTTATTGTTTATTATACCATTTTCAAGTATTTCGTAAGGTGTCTTAATAAATATTTTTTTTCTTTTTTTTGTTCCCAAGAAGTAGTGCCACTGAGTGATCAAAAATGCTTTTTTCCAAAAAATATACAATATAAAAAGCATATAGGTACCTTCCTAAGCATAGCATTTCCAATAATAAGCATCAAAATATAAATGGAATACAATGATATTATAATAAAAAGAGGTAGATATCGCATTAACGCACGCTAATTGTTGCAGACAAATTCAGACAATTGTCGTAATTTTGCTTAGCGGCTACATATTGCTATCTCTTTCCGTATAATCTATCGCATTCACCTAATTCAACAATAACTGAACGCTGCTTAGTATGAGGGTAGCATATCTCTATTATAATATCATTGATGGAATAGACAAATAAAAGCAAAATTTTAAGCTGCTCATAAACTTAACACAAGTATGTAGAACCTCGGAGCTTTTCTCACGTACGATCCTTACTTTCCAACTGTTCAGAAGTATTTAAAATGTAACTTTTAGTTTAGTTTAGTATTAATACTTTGAAGTTTACTTTAGTTCTTATGTCAGTGCTGTCTTTGTTTTAAATATGTTTACTTGAGATGCCGTTAATAGTTATAATGAACGAATTCATTTTGAATTAAACTCATGTTTATTTAAACTAGTTTTCACCCGCGTACCGAGTACTCTAATGTGTTATTATAATAAAAAGTATCCTATACTTTATTCTAGTTTATGATCTACCTATTTGCTAAATTTGATCACGATTGCTTATGTTGTTTAGGCGTACAGAGGTACCAAACAAACTCACGTTCGCATTATTTATAACAGTAGGATAAAAACATGTCGTATATATACGTGAAGCAAAATCTTTCTATCCTTTTTTTGGCCTATTGCGCGCACTTAGGAGTGTGAGATTTAGCATGGAGAAGAAGTGCACGAAACTAATATTTATATAACATTACACACACTACCATGCGTTTGACACACACATACATTATAATATACTCCGTCAAACTTATTTGTCTATAGTTGTGCTATAGTCTTACTGAATGTCAAACGTATGTACCTAGCCTTATTTTATTAGGCATATTGCACGTACGGAAGATTTTATTTCTTCATTCAAACATAAAAAAACATATAGTGGAATTTCGACCAATGGGCGACCTAACATAACATAACATAATTTATCGTAGGAACATAAAATAACAGGCTGTTATAAAAATAAATACAGATTTTTTTATGAAGTAAAACTTAACCCATTTGCCACTTCTATGACTTCAACATGCATGTTACAAAGTAATAATATATAATTACAGTCATTTACGAAGGTTAGCGTATGTCTAGAAATTGCTTTTAAGTGAACTTTATTGCTCATATTCTTTACCCTTATAGCACAGGCAGTGTGTCTAGAGCCTTAATTGCTGTCTAACATATAGTCTTGTCTATCCCTTGACTGTAAAAATGAAAAAATACGTTTCAGGGGAAGCTATTTTATTTTGGGGTCCTGGGAGGCTTAAAAGGGAGCAATTCCTGTATTTTTAATAATAGATATACTCATTATATGTTTTTAAATATATTCCAGAATATTTAAAATAATTACAACCTACTAGTAACATAAAACCCTTAAAACAAATATGTACAAAATATAAAATATATAGAAAAAGTATGCTGCTGCCCAGAAGGCTGGCAGCGTTTCCTCTTTGGATAGCCAAGCTGATGCGTTGGCGGAAAAAGCTCCCCGCGCGCTGGTCTCCGGAGGTCTCGATCAATTTTGATGACAAGGTGCGAGCAAAACGGCGAGCTTCGGACCTCCACGGTCCTATGGCATCGACTGCAAAAAGCATAAAAATTCTTAAAATCCATATAGATGAAAAGAAATAAACTAAATGAAAAAATCGTTGTCGATGCTGGCGGCATTGCCACGTAATATATACAATTTAATTCTGAAAAGAATCGGAATTAATGAATTGCATAACATCTGTTGTGAATTCGAAAAAATAATTCCATTAGCAATATTGCTTTAGCTTCCTTTTTAGCTCCATTTTATTAGCTAATTTGATAATTGAAAAATTGGACTTTAAATGAGGTTTGATATTGCCATAATTATGATTAAGATTGTCATGGATGTATTTATAAATAAAATTAAAAAAAAATTGCGATGGCAATCTCAGATAAGGTTTGCAAGGAACCCTAAAAATAAATACTCATAGCTGGCGTATGTTACTACGTGATTTAGATGTCTTTTGTAAAATGTTATCGTAGATCTGCTACGTCGTAGACTGTCGACGCTTGTCTACAATCCTCAATCGATTTATTATTCAGTGCTACGAATCAGTCAGTACTTAAATTATTTATTCTACGAGTGTACTGGTATTGTTCCTTTATAAGATGAAATTAAATTTGCTACACTTTACCAGGGTAATTGTAAGTGACAACAGAACATTTGTGGGTTTCATTGTTATCGAAAATTTAATTTATTGAAGATAACAAACACATATACAAGGCTGTTAATGTGGTATTTAGTCAAAGCCTTACAGTACATTAATCTTTTTACTATTCATAACCCGTCTCTCGCATTGTGAGGGCCAAAACCAAATTATGAAAAACAAACAAAACTATATATTATCCACACATTAGACCTAAATAATGGATTCCAAATGCCTTTGCAAGTAATTTTATAAAACCGTTATTGCTTATGTAATCGATAAAATTAAAGCATTTTTTGTAGATGACATGAATGCATTTGAATGAATTGTTCGCTTCGCAGGCTATTGTTATATATATATTATGTAAATTGTAATACTTCTAAGTACATATTTAAAAAAAGACTTGCTGAGTTTCTTGCCGGAGTCTTCTCAGTTCAAGTTGTATTTGGAACCGGTGTAGAGCCATTTGTTAACGTTCATAAGTGCCTTATCAGGGCCTTAATTGAATAAATGCTTTTTGAATTTGAATTTGCAATACTGCTTCAATTAAGTCGGTGTCTCACCTTTGGCCCTGACTGAAAACCAGCGCTTAGCATTCCACACTGCAGTATTCGCTAAAATAAGCGTAGCTTTACACAGCTATACAGGTGGAGATTTCGAGATGGTATATTTTCGAAACCTATGTTGGGTTAGTCATGCTGAACAGCTTTTGCTATGGGACCAATAGTGACCAATTTTTTTTTTAAATTTTCTTCCAAAATTTAATCAAATTTTCTCAAAATCTTGAGAGAGGTAGAGCATAGCGTTTATTCGCTCAAAGAGCAGCTCGACTGGGGAAGTACCTCCACTTTACAGAATAGCGCTGCCGAATAACTTTATGTTGTGTAAAGTTGTGTTCCTGCGCGTGAATAAAGTCGCCAGAGCTCATAGGGGTGGGGGGAAGGGTTGATAACACGTGAGTGATGCTTCATGTGTTGCGAGCGTCCATATGTCTACAGCAACCGCTTACCATCAGGCGGGCCGTAGGCTTGTTTACCGACTTAGTCGTATAAAAATAAATATCAACCTTGCTCGATCATAATGTATGAAAAGTAAAAAAAATGTTTTGAGAATTCAGTGTTGGTCCCATCATAGTTTATTAAATACTAGCTGACCCGCGCGGTTTCACCCGCGTTCCCGGGATAAAAAGTAGCCTATGTCCTTCTCCATACCATAGGCTATATGCATGCCAAATATCATCGCGATCGGTTCAGAGGTTTAAGCGGGAAAGCGTAACAGACAGACAGACAGAGTTACTTTCGCATTTATAATATTAGTTAGGATATTTTCAAATATGCCATCTCGAAATCTTCACCCAGTATACATTCATGTTTTATTTATCCATGCTGAGCTATACCAGCTCTGGTAACTTTTTTTGCTTATCAGACCTGGTATAGTCAAGCCTTCCACCCGGTATCCACTTGACGTTGAGTATTGGTTACCCTCACAGACATAAATCTAAATAAATAACGCAAGTCCTTCCTTCCGGATGAAATACAAGCGTGTCACTTTTTATACCTACCACTATGGCAGAAGATTGATTTAGTTAGGCTGGCATTAGAGCTGTAACGTGAAAATGAAGCTATCCTATTTGTCAGCTAAACACATCCCTCGCTACACATGGCTGGTGGAAATGCAGCCTTATGCGAGTTCACTGCCCGCGCGAAACAGTTTCATAAAAAGAGCATGGTCTCCCTTTTTGCACAGTTTATCACACGCGAAGTACATACACTCGCGTCCTCTATTGAGATTTATATCTGTGGTTACCCAGATAGAAATTTCAGGAGACAATAGATCTGTAACATGTATTTTTTCTGTATAAGTCTGCAATACATATTTACTGCCTATTTTTTTTTATTTAGTAAAAAATATATTCTTATATCGACCAAAATGATTTCAAAACAGTTCGTTGCAATTTCATCCTTGATAAAAAACCGAATTGGCCCATTAAAACCGGGTCCGTTTTTTGTAGATAGACACGTTAGCCTCGGAGGGTGCTCGACATTTTACGGGTCGTTAGGTCAACGTCGCTCGCCGCGTCGGTAAGGCCCGGTTTCAATAATTTACGGACCGGTATCGGTTAAGATTTATTAAAATTAAGACTCTTATATCTTTACTAATAATGAAGCAAAGACCTCAATTTGCATAGCAGACCCTCCTATATGGAAGTAGCTATCACAGGTAAAATTAGCTTACGAAATGATCTATATGCCCAGTTTGGCAACAAAAAACCTACCATTGGTAAGCAAAACGATTCGTTTTTGTTTATTGAAACTGGGCATAAGAGAACGACTTTCAAGCAAGAAACTAATATTTATTTACTGCTATGTGTTTTTTAGGCATGGAAATTAGGTACACATTATCTTTTTGATATCTTTAAAAAAAAATGTAATCTCTATACAGGGTGTAACTAAAAGGGTATATACATCCGAAAGGGTTGAAGACTATTTACCAATGAAATCCGTGAATATGAAATAAAAGTCACTTTCCTTTCACACATGGTATATTATTATGAAAGTCTATTTATAGAAATACTACATGCGCCTAACTTGCGACTAGCGTGCGTCTAACGTGCCCTGGGTGGTGGTGACTGAAGTTCATGCTCGCACCGTACATAAAAGTGTCGATGCATCGCTACAACTATATCAGGTACAGACTCTCTATAAAAAGTTTCAGCTCGAAATAAATTACTTCAAAATCTTACCAAATTGTTGCTTCCAAGTTTATTAAACTAAAATCATAACCAACATGACACCGGTCAATGAAGGTCATTATCATCACTCTTCCGCGATTTGTGCGCCTAGTACCAAAAAAGTGGATTATGTGATGGATATAAACTTTCCGTTACACCCTGTATAATAACTTGAGAACGACTTTACCGATTTCATTCATCTTTTTTATAAGTTTTCTAATACTCTGAATAAGAACCTTCCTTACGGAAAAAGTCTTGTAGGAACTGTGTAGAAAATTAGACAATTTAAGACTCGGGTAAGCCGGTGAAACCGCAGGGCGCAACTAGGATATAATAAAATGTCAATAGAAGATATTAAGAATATAATTAATAATGTTTAACTGTACCCCTAGAGTTGGAGGATAATGTTGCTCGCGTCCGTACGTTCTGCCTTAAAACTCCGTACACGTGTCCTCCGGGTGGTGCGAAATGAGCAACGCCCACGTCTGTACGACCCGAACAGATGGGGTTCGCAGCTGGAACTACGGGTCCGGCTGTTTGGATAAGGGTACGCGGGGTCAGGTTGGCCCTCCACCATTGCAAGCGCAAAGGTGGAACCTGACATTGGGATTGGACTCGCGATGGTCTATGTGGTGGTTGCAGAGGAGTGGCATGTTGTCTGCTCGACTATGTGTTGGTCGTGCGTCATTCCTCGTGCGCAACAAGTGTCTGAAGTTACCGGCCTAAGGCAAAGGGCCACCTGGTGGTCAGACGCGGGGTTCGTGAGTAACCCTCAAGCAAGTGAGCTCCTGTGAGTGAACTGCATCTCCGGCACTTTCCTGGATAGAAAGTAGAGGACTACCCGTTGGATTAGTTTTCCGGCAACCCAGCTGTAGGCATTGGGTAGATGCGTGGATTCGTATTCGGGAGGTGAGCGTGCATGACAGCTCCGGGACCATTCTGGAGAAATGGGAGCCAGCTTCTCTGGCGTCCCTAGCGGGGATTGAATCCGCTAGCACCAACAAGGTGCGCTAAGGCCGGTGTTTGCGCTGCGTATTTTTACGTTAGTGCTCATGCTAGTGCTGGCGTGCTGGGGTGCGTGTGGTGAGCGACTTTGACTGCTCCGGTACCATTCTGGACAAATGGTAGTGAGTGATCACGGTGCGACTCACATTTTCTCTTGAGTACCAGGGGCGAGTACTCTGGCGGCGTGACCTACCGCAGATGGTCCCAGACGCCTCGTAAGGGGTTGCCTGGTATAGTGTGCCGTCTTTTATGACCGAGAGGTTGGTGAAGGTGGCCACTATAGACAATCTCAGTAGAAAAGAGGGGGTACATACCCTTACCATACATGCGTTTGCGCGAATAGAAACGCAAAAAAATTTATGAGATTGACATTTGGTTACGCTAGGATCTAGCGAATCCTTATGTCAATCTCACACATTTTGTAGCGTTTCTATTCGCGCAAACGCAACGAAAAGTAATTTGTCTAGGGGGGGCTGATATTCTTATCCCACAAAACTCATACTATGATACTGTGCTTCTTAAATCCAGCATCCCCTAGTAAATCTACAGCAGCAATGCTAACTTATTACTACGTTACAGCTGTTAGCTGCAGTTACTTTTAATCTTACAAAGGCAGTTTCATAAAGGAAACTGATTGCAACAAAGATACGTAATCTACGTGACAGGTTGTCAGGCCGCCTGCATTGGGCAGTTGTTAATTTCCTTGACTGTAACCTCAATTTGTTATAGAACAAAAGGTCTAAAATTGCTTAAAACGAAACTTGTGTTGCAATGCAACGATCTGATACTGCGGCTTGATAAATGAGGGGTTTAAGTACAACCATTTGGCACGCTAAAGCAGAGAGGAACATGGAATTAGTCATTTGGATAATTTTCATTGGTAATGAGTTCTTTTTACCATATTTTTTATACCTAGAGATAGGTTCACCAAAAAATAATACATATGCAAAGCTGTAAGGCGACGCTAGGATAGTTCATTTAGACTCTTTTTAGCCATGATTGTCCAAGACGAAGTGTGACATTTTTTTTTACCAATCTTTTCTGGTTTTTGGCGCAAAACCCCGAAATTTACCCGTTAATTAATAATTATAGCCAGTTTGAATAATGAGAGAATTCTTTTTCACTTTATTTAATTAAAACAATTTGTAGGCAATCTAACTATGTACTAAACAAGTGTGTCATCAGTTTTTATTTTTACAGTCACTTGAACGTCACGAAAATTTTCAAAAATTTAAGGAAACTGCATTTTGATGGCGTTTAATGCGTGGTTACTGAAGTCAATACTGACGGATGAAATCCTAGCGTCGCCTTACAGCTTTGCACCCGTCTTCCCATCACCCTATATATTTCATAATAGGCTAGTTGCCTGAAACATTATTTTTATTCCGTCATATTTTTTCTATTGTCAATCAAACCAAAAATTACGAAGATAATGGTTTGCTGAAGTTCCGCGTAACGTCACGTGATGGTACACTTTCACAAACAAGTGACGTCGCGTCAGGGGCCCCCATTCCCGAACTTTGACGCGCTTTATCTTTGTCAATTTTAATTGATTTGGTACATCAAAAAATACGTGTCCAATATTTTTTGATAATCTAACTGACGGACTAATTAGAATTACCTATTTTTTTTAGCAAGGCCGCATCCCTATTAACTAATCTTTGTTTTAATGTATAAGCAGTATTAGTCATCACCATTTTTTCAATTTCAATTTCAATTTCAATTAGCCTTTATTTCTGATACTATTCTATTACATATATTTCATTTAAACTATTATTAATCAATAACATTAAACTATTGAATTACAATAACTATAAATATATATATTTTTTTCATGCTTTAATTAATTATATTTTTGTACTATTTATTTTTAATCTTCGACATCGGTACCGTCAGTATCAGTTTGCCCTTTGGCAAAGGCCTCCCCTAGGGTTTGCCATAAATTCCTGTTTGTGGCTTTTCTTTGCCATGTTGTGCCAGCAATTTTTTTAATTTCATCCTCCCATCTCATTTTTTGGCGACCTTTCTTTCTTTTCCCATCCCGAGGGTACCACATGGTGACATCTTTTGTCCACTTGTTTCTCCCGTTTCTTATCATGTGGCCTACCCAATTCCATTTCAGTTTTTTCACTGTATATGTGACGTCTGTAACTTTTGTCTTACTTCTTATTTGCCTTAGTTTAATTTTGTCCCGTAACTTGATGTTTAGAATGCTTCTCTCCATTTTATTTTGACAGACTCTAAGTGATATGCTATGTTTTCTGGTAAGGGCCCAGGTTTGTGATCCGTAGGTTAAGCATGGTAGTATGCATGAGTTGAACACTGTAGTCTTGTCCTTCATGGGTATGTGTGGGTTCTTCATAACTTCTTTGAGGGACCAGTATCTTTTCCAAGCGCTGCTTATTCTGTTGTCTATTTCCTTCTGCATTTGGTTTTCCGGTGAAATAATTTGTCCTAAATATGTGTATTGGTCAACATATTCTATTTGGTTGGAGTTTAGCGAAATAGGTATTCTTACGTGATTTGTCATTAATTTTGTTTTGTCTATGTTCATAGTCAAACCTACAGTTCTGCTTTCCCTCTCTAGTTGTGTAAGCATGATTTTCAAACCTTCTTGGGTTTCATTAAGCAAAATCAGGTCGTCTGCGAATCTTAGGTGGTTGAGTTTTTCGCCATTTATATTTAGTCCAAACGTATCCCAATCCATTTTCCTGAATATATGTTCTAATACTGCCGAAAATAGCTTTGGCGAGAGAGGGTCACCTTGACGTACTCCCTTCTTTATTTTGAACGCCAAACCTGTCCTTTCAGTCTGGATTTTTGCTGTTGATTCTTTGTATATATTTTTAATCATCTTGATATACTTTGGATGTACTCCTTGTGACCTTAAAGCGTCCCATATGTGTGTATGTTTCAATGAGTCAAATGCCTTGTTGTAATCTACAAACGCCAAGTAGTATGTTTTTCCATACTCATTACTTTTTTGGATAACTTGTTTTAAGACATGAATATGATCCATTGTAGAGAAATCGCTTCTGAATCCAGCCTGTTCTCTCGGCTGATTTTCGTCAAGTATTGAGCTAATTCTATTTAATATTACCTTTGAAAATATCTTATATAAATTAGATATCAAGCTGATCGGTCTATAGTTATTTATTTCGGCTTTATCTCCTTTCTTATGGAGCAATATGATGGTTGAGGATTTCCATTGTTGTGGTATTATATCATCAGTGAGAATGTAATTGAACAAATCTGTGGTGGCCTTTATAATGTGGTCTAGGCATCCTTTCAGGACTTCATTTGCTATTCCATCATCTCCGGGAGCTTTATTGTTTTTTTGGGATAGTATTGCATTTCTTATTTCAGTTTCTAATATTGGGGGAATAGTTTCTTCTTTGTCCTCCGGTAGGTATGGAGTGTTTGTGCAATCTAAGTCATCATATAATTTGCTGTAGAATTTTGTTGCTATTTCCATAATTTCAGGTCGTTTTGTTTCTTTCTTTCCAGATGTTTTGCTTTTAATGCATGGAATCCAAGAGGTATTTTCTCTCAACTCTTTTAAGGCTTTCTTTAAGCCTCCCGATTTTTCAATGTGGTATTGGATAGTTCTATTTCTTATTTGCTTTCTATGTTTTCTGATTTTTTCATTGATATTTTTGCTTATTTGCGTTATTTGTTTTCTATTTTGTTTTCTGTTTTCTAAAAGAGTTTTCCTGGTTTCCATAAGGAGTCTTGCTTCATTTCCAATCTTGTCTTTTTTGTTTTTTAACATACACAGTTTTGTTGATACCTCTTGAAGTGCTTTTTCTAGTATGTTGTATTTTTCTTGTACAGTATCGCTCTTGTTCCAAGCCGAGGTCTTATCTTTCAACATTATCAGCAAGTTTTCTGGGATGGGGAGTGGAACCTGGTATGGTTGAATTTCTTTCCTAGGATACTTTCTTTTTTTCTTTGGCTCGTTTAGATAGATTGCTCCTCTTACCATTCGGTGATTTGTGTTGAAGTTAAACTTATTAATTGTGTTTACATCTTTGAAAAATTGGGGTTTATTAGAGAGTATGAAGTCTATCTCATTCTTCACTTGCCCATCCGGAGATATCCAAGTCCATTTTCTATTTTTGTTTTTCCTGTAGAAAGTATTAAGGATTTTAAGGTTATGTCCATGTGCCAGGTTTATTAATCTTTGTCCGTTATTGTTTCTTTTTCCGGTGCTAAACTGACCTATCACATCTTCATTTGGTAGCCTTTCGCCAATCTGGCCATTAAAATCCCCCATGAGGAAAACTGTTTTATGTGTATTTTCAAGAGCCTGGTCCAGGTCCTCATAGAATATGTCCTTTATCTCCTTAGGTGCCATCTCTGTGGGTGCGTATATTTGAATTATTGATATAGTTTCATACCCAGGCAAGTTGATATTTAATTGAGCAATTCGTTCTGAAGTTCCAATGAAGGACTCTATGTGTTCGCTGTAGCATTTTTTGACAAGAAAGCCTACGCCATGTAGGCCTGGTGTTTGTCCAATATGATAGAAAATGTAGTTTTCGTATTGTTCTATTATTTCGCCCATTCTCCTCACTTCACTTAAGCCAATGATGTCCCAGTTTATAAAATCTAAGGCATATTCCAGTTCTTGAAGAGATTCATCTGTTCTTAAAGTCCTGGTATTAAGTGTTGATATGTAAATACTGTTTCTCTTATTTTTTAATTCCTTTTTATTATTTTTATGTGATATATTTTGTTCTAATATGTTTTGCTTTATAGGCAGCAAATCCAGGGGGTTGTAGTCTCTTGCCCCACGGTGACCAGCCGGGTTGGGGTGATTTTCCTTTCCTAGGTGCTTTGTTTCATTTGTGGTTTTTGTTTCTTTCCGGTTGCCGATGTCTCGAAATTCCTATGCTTTTGGTGTAGTTGCTTCTGTCTGAGAGTGAGATCTGGATCTCATGTATGCGAATGGGTCTGTTCTGTGCAGTTTTGCTGGGGCTAATATATTCTTATTGTTATTGCCAGACACATGTTGATTATGTGAATTTTCGGGCGATAGTGAGTTCTCTCTTTTCCTTTTTTCATTTCCTTTTGGTTTCACTACAACTTTGTTGTTTATAATGCACACATCGTTTCCTTTTTCCCTCTCCTGGTGAAGCTCCTTTTGTAGATCTTTGCGTTTTTGTAATGTTTCCTTCGAGAAGTCTTCGGTGATATATGTTGACTCTGGCATTTTCTTTTTATTTTTCAGAGTCTCGATTTTTTTGTTGTATGTTGTGAAAGTGATTAATACTGGCCTTATTTTTCCTGTTTTCTCTTTTCCAATTCTGTGTAATTTATTTATGTCGTATTTATCGATTTTGACATCTATTTTCTTAAGTAACTCGTTAATGTTGTTAAATAGTTGATTATAATTAGTCTCCGTTTCCTTGAAGCCGTGTATTATAATATTGTTCTTTTTGTTTGCATTTTCCAGGGAGTTTATTTTCTTATTTAGCACCTCAATTTCCGATTTTAGGATTTTGTTTTCTTCAATAATTGGTTTAATTTTATCATCTAGGGTCATCATAATTTTCTCTGTGTTTTCCTTTATCAGAGTAGCTTGTTTATCCATTTCTAGTTTCATCATAGTGTAAAGTGTAGATATTGACATTTCTTCAGACATTGTTATAAATTTTGAGATATAATAACAAAACAAAACTGCTTGGAATGGAACGCAACTTTTTCCGTTATGTTGGCTGCACTGCATATATGTCAAACTGTACAGTACAAAAAATATTTTTAATTTTGTTATGGCAACCTCGAGTTCTTAGGTATGCTGGTATTTATTTGACACTGACACTTGGTAGATGACTATTGATTGAGGTTATGTTTATTGAGTTTTTACACTGTTTTCTTGTTACAATCCTGACGTATTACACTGATTTTATGAATTAATCTTGGTTACAGTGTCTGCGTTGTTCTTAAACTGTACTATTTGTTTGTTTTTGTTTCGTTTGCACTGAGTTATTGTTATTTCTTTCGGAGAGCACTGACAAGCGACTTCACTGTTAGAGTACCGGAACCGGAAAAATCACCATTTAAGTGTCTCTAAATGTACGAAAGACATTTTTAGTATGTTAGTTTTAGATTTTACCTGCACGAATATTTTTTCGTGACTAAAACCTACCTGTTGTATTACATCAAGTCCAGTAAAACCCAGATTTTATGATAGTCCCAGCTCTTTTTGTTATATGACTAACGTCAGTGTAAGTGACGGATATATTTAAAACCTGGATTTTGATAGACTTGCTTTGAACCATCACACTTAATAAGGGGTACATATTTCTAGCGTTAAATTAGATCGATCAAAAATTATAAATAACCTGTTTTATTGTTCAAAGGATTGTTCTATTTTCCCAAAGTACGTAATTATAATCTTCATTACAAACATGTCAGAACAAAATCGCTATACGGAACCTAAATTCGGTTTATGTCAGAATCGTTGTGGACGTGTTAATTTCCGCAGTGTCGAACTCTGGTTGTCCTTTAAACTTGTACAGTCAACGGATTTCCTTTTTAATTATGAACTACGGTAACATTTGTGTTAATCTTTTTTTAGGGTATTAATAAAAAACATTACTACAAAACACAATTAAATAAATACATGAACGTTTATTTGTCTCCAACTTAAAAATAAAATAATAAAGCAAAAGAAAAAAGTAATAAATAAAAGCATAAATAAAAAAAAATGTAGATGGTGCTGATTTTGTTGTTTGCAAACTTAACTAATTTACTAACTGATCTTAACTAATTTACTAACTGGTTTTAAGTATAATTATACCTCTTTCTAACAAGGAACATAAGAAAATCATATAAGTTTTGTCCGATTCATTGTTTTCATATATTTTGTATCCTATTCCTATAATATTCGTAGGACCAATACCGAAATTATGGTAAAATAAGTTTCACAGTATTACAAAAATAAAATCCGATTAACTCTGATTAAATTCCAACTAAATTAAACCTTATACAAGCTGATTTAAATCAATTTACATTTCAACCTTTATAATACGGAGTATTTAATATATAATTATTAAAATTTGCTCATGCTTAAAACGTGAAATTGAAATGACATGACATTTAGATAAGCTGAGCCCCTTTTTAATTAAAATCACAAGCCCGGGCGTAATGAACACGACCTTTATTTCAGTCCGCAGTATGTTCTAGACCTAAAAAAATACAAACTTGTGACTAAATAAATATCCAAGGATTCCTTAAAAGTATATGTTAAATAAATTATAATTAAACTGTGGTACTTCTAATCTAATAATATATATAAAATGCTTTTGTGGGTACGTAAATACGCAGTTTTCTCAATTACCACCAACCCCAATCAACTTCCCGTTGGGGTGGTAAATACCCCTTGGTCTCCAGGTGGTAGTAAGGGACTTTGGTCGCGGTGGGTGGAAGGGGGTGGTTGTGGGTGGCGAAAATGTTAAAACATAATATTTCTGTCCTTTTCTAACGCATGAGGACTTCTGAAAATATCACAAAATTTTATTTCTGGAATGAAAAGTTCCAAAATGTGTAAAACGGTTATAATCGATCTGGAATGTTCTAGAAAGTTCAACAAATATCTGGAATGATCTAGAAAATTCTAGAGTGAATGCAAACTATTATAATCGATATAGCATGTTTTGAGAAAGTTCTACAAATTTCTGGCTTCATCTAGAAAGTTCCAAAATGTCCAAAACTGTTATTATCGAGTTAGAATGTTCGAGAACGTTCTAGAAATTTCCAGAATGATCTGGAAAGTTCCAAAATGAGTGCAATTTATTATGATCGAGAAAGTTCTATACATTTTCCGAATGATCTGGAAAGTTCCAAAATGAGTGCAATTGATTATGATCGATTTAGAATGTTCGAGAAAGTTCTAGGAATTTCTAGAATGATCTAGAAAGTTCCAAAATGAGTGAAACGATTATAAATGATCTGGAATGTTGCAGAAAGTTCTAGAAATATCTGGAATGATCCAGAAAATTCTAGAATGAATGCAAAAATTCTAAAATGTCCAAAACTGTTATTATCGAGTTGGAATGTTCGAGAACGTTCTAGAAATGTCCCGAATGATCTGGAAAGTTCCAAAATGAGTGCAATTTATTATGATCGATATGATCGATTTAGAATATTCGAGAAAGTTCTAGAAATTTCTAAAATGTGTGCAATTTATTATAAGCGATTTAAAATGTTCGAGAGAGTTCTAGAAAGTGCTAGAAATTTCTAGAATGATCTAGAAAGTTCCAAAATGAGTGCAATTTATTATGATTGATTTAGAATGTTCGAGAAAGTTCTAATTTTTTTGGATTGATCCGGAAGGTTCCAAAATGTATACGAGTGTTATTATTGATCTAACTAAAAGAACCAAATCGAAATCGAAAATAGAAATCTATACTTAATACTGTTAAAAAATGTATCCTTATATATTTTTTATACCATTAAACATGCGATGTATTTTAACCCGAGCAACGCCGGGTTTCGCTGCTAGTTCACTATAATTACATATAAGTTTTTGTTAAAAAAATATTTTTAATACAAGCTTCTTTTCGTGACTGTACTTTTTGTTGACTGTACTTGCATTGTAAATTCGACATGCAGGATTTGACCCTTTGCTTGAAAGCTCGTAAAAAAAACCTCTTGTATTATTGTTTTTTATTTTATAATAAAATATTATCATAAATGCGAAAATATGTTTGTTGGTTTGTCCTTCTTTCACGTGACACGTGAGAATGGTTGGCTGGAGATTACACTACTTTTGTCCCAAAAACGTAGGTGAAGAAATGGCATGGTGAAATAAGTGCCCATTAATTATATCGCAAGTTTCTGTCTCGGTATACTAATAATAATAATAAAAAATAAAATCTCGAATAAGTCGTCCAAAATTTCTATGATTGGACGAAATTAAGATAAACTAAAATAAGCTCTATATACTAAAATAATTTCAATTTCAGATTTCTTTATATTAAACTAGCTGTCCCCTGCGGATTCACTCGCTTTCTCGGAATTAAAACAAGCCTATGTCCCGCTCCATTCCATAAGAGGAAAGGAGGAAAATAGGTTTCCTCTCTGGATAATGACACTAGAGCAATGATTATTTTACCATGCAATCTGTAAGTACCATTGTATGTCCCTCGGTTGTGTTTTTCTCAATAAAATAATTATTATAAGAATTAGGAGCCTTCTAAAATCACAAAAACTTACCATTTTTAACGCCCTTATCAAACGTCCAGCGAACAAATTTGACAAATACCTATAAAAAAACAAAGGAAACCGACAGACATAGCCAAAGCAAGGCCAAAGCCCTTCTTATTATGATTCTTGTTTTTTTTTAATCGATCCAGTTTTGGATGAGAAAACCGGGGTTTACAAAATAGCGATATCGTCTAATTTAAACAGGTATAATCGGTCCAAGCTGTAGTTGTTCTATCGCCCTCGGGCGGGATAGCTCGGGCACAGCGCGACAGCAATAGATGTGTTAAAAACTAACGGCCTTACTCATAAACGCTATTTAACTAAATCTACTGAATAAATGGTCAAATAAATAACGTCACCTTACTGTCATTGTCAAACAACTTGATGTTATTTAGGTGACCACTTAATCAGCTTATTAGTTAAATAACGTTTTATGAGTAAAGGGGTAATTTTTCAAATTTCTTGCAGCTATCCTTTCCTCATATCATAGGTTCAGAGGCAACAGACAGACAGATCGATTTACTTTCGCATTTAATATTAGTGTGATTGTATTATTTCGTTTACTAGACACTTCTTTGAAATTTCCCATTTTCCAAAGATAACTCTAAATTATGTCGTGAATAAATTACGAAATCAGTAATTTCGTGGAATTCTTAGGAATGATATGAAATGGGAAATTAGATATCTCATTTTCATACTTATGGAATTGACTTTCCAGTATCTTTATTTCATCTCACTAATATAAATGTGAAAGTTTGTATGTATGTATGTTTATTACTCAATCACGCTTCAACAACTGAACGGATTTGCATGTTTAATGGCACGCCGCCGATATAATATGTTCTGGATTAACACATAGGGTACATATTATCCCGGGAAAGCTATATATCCATCAGAAGAAAGGCAGAAAGCTAATATTTTTATATAATAATGCATTATAAATACATTATTTTAATTTAAAAAAATAAGTATAGGTATTCCGTGCTTCGGAAGGCACGTAAAGCCGTTGGTCCCGGTTATCACTTAATTGTGATAGTCGTTAAGCTAGTTGGATGCCTCCTAGGCGGCTTGAAAAATTCCAACAGTAGGTTGCCCACTAGCCTACCTCCACCGATCCGCAGTGGGCACGCGTGGTGGAGTATTGCCCATTCCCTTTCACCTTCATTTGTGAAAGGAGGCCTGTGCTCAGCAGTGGGACATTATAGGCTGATGATGATGATGATGATGAAGTATAGGTCCTTTGACAAACTGAGGGTCTGTCAAACTTATTTGTCTTTAATATTATGTTATTTATAGTCTTACTAAATGTCAAAATATAATAATGAAACTTTTTAGGCATATTTCGGTATGGAGGATTGTGAGATTTCGCATAGTAAGTAAACATTTATTAATTTATTCAAACTAAAAAAAATATGATGTAATTTAAATTTTTGGACGACTTCTAGTTACTATTATTCGCTTAGAAATTATTTAATAAGAAATCAAATTATGACTTAAATACGTTGAAAAGTTATTAGTTCAAAGTTATTTGAGTCACAGATGACAGTTTATTACCTTTGTAGTCGAATGGTAACTTTACTTAGGTTGTGAACTTGTGACGTGAGGTTTTAGTTTCAAATACAGAATAAGTGACTTGTTTTTAGTGTCTAGAGTTTGTTTACGCTGGTTTTCATCATATTAAATTATTTTGGTTACAACAAATCTTTATATGATAAAACTATACTTAATAACTGAATCCAAATAATAATGAACTAATAACTAAAACTAAGAAAGCTAAAATTGTATAACAAAAAAAACTTTTATATAGGCTATTCATAAAAAATATTTTGGTAGATAATGTATTTTTAATAATTAAATTTAGTAAGCGCCTACTAATAATTATGTAATTTTTTGTTTCTTTAAGAGTCACGGATGTGACAGCCTTATTAATTTATTTTATTATAGCCATTATAAGAGAAAAATATATTAAAATCGTGAAAGATTATGTGAAATAAGACTAAATATAACAAAGTTACAAAAGCACTTATTTGTCCCACCGGTGATGATTAGAGAGGAGCACGGTAAGCTAGAAAAGCTAGTAAAAACGTTGGTGAAAAATAAGAAATGAGTGAGTAGTTATGATGGTTTTGTCGGTGGTCGTACTGTACCAGCTGTGTTATTGCGTATCTTTGGTGGTAATCGTAACGAACGCCATCAATTATTTCATCTCAAAGTTACGCATTAGAGCCCCAGCACGGAGTGAGTTTTTTACAAGCTTTTAAATTTAGTTTAACGAGTCCCGGTATTTCCGATTGACCTGTAATTTTGCATGCATATCTAAATCGGATAACAATGCAATATTATTATGACAGTGAGCAGATCTGATGATGTAGCCGGAAGGTGGCCATGGGTGTACTCTGTAATAGAACGACGCAACCCCATCGAGTTTGGGCTCATTTGATTCGCCTTGACTATGGTTCGGATGATTAAGTTGGTCAACTATTATTAAAAAAGCTATAAAAAAAAAGAAAAGAATTTTGTTCTTGTTCCTTGATAGCTTTTGCCGCTGCGACAAAAGAATTCTCGGCAAACTATTTTATTAAACGTATTTCTTTCACTTATACGGAATTGTACGGCAGCTGTACGTTTTTAAAATGGGTAAATTTAATAGCGATCCTAAAAGACATGAGACATAATAAAAGGAGATCATTGACAAATCGTTCGACCGCGTCGAACAAATTGAGTTTAGATCGTAAGACTGCCGATCCAAGACTTTGTAAGAGCTTATTACTTAGTGAGGCTACATCGATAAACTTTGTGGTACATTCTTAAGTACTTAATTAAGTACCTAATGTGTTTTTGCTTTCTGAAGAACGTTTTTAAAAACATTGTTAGCAGGTACTATTCAACTGAGGACTATTGTGCACACCGCAAGCAGAGTTCTGCAATATTCAGTACCGATCACGCGTCGTACACTTTTTTTTACTTTTAGGTGCTGATCCCACAGAAAGAGTTCTAGAGTTCTAGAGTTCCGAGTTCTGCATTCCGTGTTGACTGTAAGCTATGTAGGGCTTTTGAAAGTAAAAATAATTTTATTTCAGTATTTAATTTTCTTATAGTTATTGTAATGTTGTTATTTTATTCTATGGACATTTTTTTATAATTTAAATTATATTGTTAGTAATGATTTTAAGTTGTCCAAAAATATGGTTGTAATTAATAATTTAAATGTATTTCTGATATAAAATGTAAATTTTTGTCTGACGTTACAACGACGAAACAAGTCTTGTGCTTACTTATATTTTATAACACCTTTATGTTCACCATGTCTCTAGCAAATAAATTATTCTTATTCTTATTATGATTTGTGTAATATTTCAACATTTGAATCTATAAAGTTCGAGAAAAATGCTTAAAAAATTCCTAAAGTGTATATTGTCCTCGACTGTTTTTCCTCCTCTAATCCGATCGCTATGAATTTTAGTACGCAGATAGATACGGAGTGGGACATAGTCTCATATTCCGGGAACGTGGTTCCACAAGGGACAGCTATAATTGTTTATTACAAGACTGTCTTCTTCACCCATGGGACCAAAACGTTTTTGTGTGACGAGAAATATTCCCTTTAACTCAAAGTGCTTCTCTTATAATACAAATGAATAACTTATAAGTTGGCTAAAACGTCCTCATTATTTAAGTAAGCATGTCGTATTCCACTCTGAGCACATTTCTTATATTTAACGGTTTACCTAACACAGGGAGATTTGAATTTTGAAGCGTTTCCGCTACAATTTTTGTGAATAGCTGATCCCCGTAGTTCCCGAATAAAAATTAGGTATCGTTTGTCCAATGACGGCATCAAAGGCAAATCTCATCAAATTGGTTCGGAATGGCGATGAAAAATATAAAGAAGGATGTTCCTAATTCAATTTATTTTCAAGTAACTAGTCAGTATAATTTTTTTTGTCGTGAAATATGGTCGATAGCTGTCCCGCACGGTTCCATACAAGAAATGTCTTCTTTTTTGGCGTTTTTTTACTTGGTTTTAATAATGGCAATAGGTAGGCGCATGAAATATTCACAGACTATGTATAGACGCTATAAAAATAAATAATAATTTATTGTACGGTGGTACGGATGCCGTCATATGCGAATCCGACTCGCACTTGGCCGGTTTTCCTATAATTCCCGGCCATTGAACTTTATGAAAAAAACATAATCATGTTTTTTAGTCTCTCCAAGAGTTTCAAAGGCTAATTTACGAAATCGCTAACGACTTTTAGTCTAAAGAAATAATCAATCTTAAGATAATAGAAATAGGTTATAATTTGACAGGAGTCTCTCAAACTAACTTACATATTCCGGTAATGGTTTCTCAATAGAAAGAAAAAAGAAATTTCTTCGTACCCACAAAAAAACTATTTTAAACTAAGTGCAAATTAAAATCAATCACAGAAGTGATAAAAAAATAGTTTAGATACTGTAAACTTAATATCAACTGTTTACTGTATGTGTCACGAAAAAAGGAAACTCGGGCTCGTGTCATCACCTGTCATGGAGATAAAGGAAATTGACGTCATAAGGGAATCGTGCATACTCGAAAAGTTGAAATATTCACCAATCCTCTTTAGAGCCCGTTTCCCAAGTCTTGAGACAGAAATGCCACATTCGACATAAAAGTCATATCCGTCGTTTGCCAAAATTTATGGCAGATAACAAAATATATACCTGAGTAAGAGGAGTTTCTCTAAAATGGCTTGAGGGATATCTATATCTAAGTGATCTACAAAGGAGAGCACGAGTTATATTAAAAGGAAAGCGACACTGAATTAAACAAATTCGGAGTTCCTCAAGGAAGCACATTAGGGCCATTGTTATTCCTCATTTACATTCATGGGCTCTGCAACATCACTCTTTCGTGTATGGAGCTTCTGATGTTTGCTGATGACATAGTCCTACTTTTTCTGAGATAGAAGAATACTACTGTCACTCAAGACCACCAAGACAAAAGCAAAACAGTCTCGGCCAGTCCTGTCCACGATTTTAATCTGAAGATCCTTTATACCCATGCAAACGAAAAGATCATTTTAGGAACTGTTCCTGCGACAAGCTTACTCGAGTTAACTGTATAAAATATCTAGGAGTAACACTTGATACTAACCGTAAATGGAGCTATCACTCAACGATATTGTTAGCCAGAGTCAGGAAACTGATAATTGATTTTAAAAACCTTCGATCGGTAGTAAGCGATGTGTGAATGCATCATTAACTCTACTGCATCTACACATGGCGTAATAACACTTCAAAAACGCACCTCATTGTTACATACATCTAGAGTTTCTTGCCGGAGTCTTCTCAGTTTAAGTGTATTCCGAACAGGTGGTAAATTCAACTGTATGTACCAATTTAACGTTCATAAGTGCCTTACTAGGGCCTAAACTGAATAAACGACTTTTTGATTTTGATTTTGATACGGTCTGTGGTCGTAGTCTATAGTAGGCTCTATGACTATTTCCTCCTATGTCGTCCGTCTCTGTCGACTCTCAATTTTTTTTATTAAACAATAAAAAATAAAAAAAAACTAAAATAAAGCAATCTTAAATCATCTAACGTATTATTGTGTATTATTGCTTCTGCAACGCTTTATGAGCGTGATATGGTGTCAGAAGTGGGATAGTGACATTGAGTGTTGTGAGTGCATTCGGAAATGTAAAATATTTTAAAGTAAATATGTGAAAAAAGGGAGATGTTACCACAGGATGTTATAGTCTGGCATACGAAAGTAGAACCTGAAAAAGCGCGGCAAATTTAAAAAAACTAGATGTGGTATCACTAAGTATAGTGGGAATAAATTGTTTTGATACTTTACGAAAAAAATATATAAATATTAAGTTATGTTTGATTTTCCTAAATAATATTTCCATGTAAATGAGTTAAAATTGTACATAAACTCGTTATATTCTATCTTTATATGGAATGCTTTTAAATAAATAAATAAGTAACCTGGGATATTCCTCACAAACAGTTATGTGATCCCAAACAATGCGTATCTACTATATATATATTCAAATTAAAAAAAAAAATATTTTTCTAGTTTATATTTTTTTACCTTCGTAGAACAATATGGATAGACGTTTCAGTGATTAGCGACCGTAGAAGTTCATTTAGCATATTGTAGAACATTAAGGTGATCGAAAGAATGAGAAGGTGGACACTATAACACTGATTAAGCTATAAAGCCATTATGAATAAAGGGTAAGTATCAAAACTGGTTCTGGTAAACTAGTTGACACTTTTTATGCCGGGTGACGAAATAAATGTTGCCATGTAAAGAGTTTCAATTACAGCCAGGCTCAACTTTCGTTTGCCAGACTCTACATACATGTAGATGCGGTCTGTGGTCGTAGTCTATGGCAGGCTCTATGACTATTTCCTCCTATGTCGTCCGTCTCTGTCGACTCTCAATGTATTGTACTAAATACTAAAATAAAGCAATATTAAATCATCTAAATGTAACGCTTCATGAACGTGATACTCATAACAGTAGAAAGAGCACAAATAGTACCCCTATAGACACCCCACTACGGATGCTTACGAAAAAACACAGGTACCTTCGTATGAAAATTATTTATTAGCCAGACACTGAAAAGATATCCTCAAAACATAATGCCATACCTATCTGTTACATACAAAAGTATCTAGGTTAGATCCCTCGGACACAGGCAAAACCACGGTGTCAAGTATACAAGAGAACTCTAATATAACCGTTATATGACAAAGTCCTTATTTGCACGTGGCGCCCCCTGCCGATTAACCAACGTGGCTGTAACGACCTCGCCAGCATTTGATTATGCGCCATTAGGCTGTGTTATAATGGACGTGGTCTATTTTTCAATAAATAATACTACATTTATTATTTTTATGTGGTCAAATAAGTCAAAATGAATACCCAATTCGAGTTCATAGCTCATCTAAACAAATACATTACATACAGCATAGAGTATAATCAAGAACTTTTTAGAAGTACCTACATATCTATAAATTATTCAAATTTAAAGCGATTAAAACTGCAATTGCGATGGACTTTTTGGCGGGAACTTGCAGTGACATTGCGTTTTCATATTTATTTTCATAAATTCGTGTATTTTGAGTTTTATTGCATATTATCGGTGGTATTTTATCCAATAAAGACCAATCCATGTGCACCAGTGAAGTGAAATGAAATTAATCATGTGTATCGTGACTTATCAAGTTGTCTCAAGAAGTTCGTGAAAAGTTTTAGTACAACCACCATTGTACTAAAACATGACTTTTATGGACGGTGACTGACTGAGGACTATGTGAAAGTGATTTATTGTGAATAGAACTTATAATATAACTAGAAAATGGCAAAATACACAAACCGTGTCACGCCAACATGCAGACATGCAGACAAAACTGCAGTTGCAATACCGGTTGAGAGCTTGGTCACCGATTGTCCGCGGGGTGACCCAGCTCCCAGAGCTA
The DNA here is from genome assembly GCA_951394255.1 of Polyploca ridens. NCBI lineage: Eukaryota > Metazoa > Arthropoda > Insecta > Lepidoptera > Drepanidae > Polyploca > Polyploca ridens. The sequence goes on from OX596258.1 coordinate 3,695,934, forward strand.
ACACCTTAAGAGCACTCAATTCGCTATACTTTTCATACAAAACCTCTGTACTTATTACGGCGTCGTTAAACATTTTTCATTAGATGTTTTGAACAAATTAGTATCTTGTGCACTATTATCTAGCCGTGTATCTAGGCGAAATTAAAAAAAAAGTGTGAAACAAATTCAGTAAAAGCCTCCGATAAACAGCGTTTTTGCTTAAATTTTACCTGAACTTTGGCCATATCTAATGTACCTATAAATTTTAAAAGTAAATTTTGATACCAGGCTTGCAAATGTATTGGAGATTCTAAATAACTAACTTTTTTTTCACAAACTTGTAAGATTTTTTCACAAGAAGTATACGCCTGGAACAAGTTTTATGATATGTGAAATCATGAATGACGACCTAGCGAAGCGGCCGCGAGTGATCAGCGGAATTTACCGACTGATAACCGACGGCTCTGATGCTGTCTCCCTTTTTTCGCAGTCAAACATTACGTTGGATGAAACAACAAGCTTTTAAACTATGCTTGCGTTGAAGTTGCGCCGGCCACAGAGGGCTGCCTTAAGTCAATCTAAAAAAACAGTTGCTATGACGTTGAATACCAATATATCGTTGTAGGAGGCACCAAAACTGTGAAAACTCATAGCATCGTTTTAATTTGTACCTACTTGGGGCCACCTGCTTCAACCTGGGTTATCATAACTCAGAGTTAGTCGCTTACCTGGGGTACAACTCAAGGTAAGTAACTAACTCAGAGTTATTAAGATAACCCAGGCTGACGTAAGTGGGCCTAAGGGTTTTCTAAATTCAATTTCTAAGATCGTAGAACAGAATAGAAACCGGGACGGCAAGCTTGTCTTATAAAATTATCAAATCCGTCATTTTACCTATCAACATAATTAATACTACTAGGTATAACAGATATGGTATATGGTACAGTTTTATAAACTTTTTTAAAATTGTTTTTTATTGCTTAACTTCAATGTTTGGCCTTATTGAAAATACCAATTGTTTTGAATTTATGTCTTAAGTACGCTGTTGAATTACCTATTAAAATATAAATAAATAAATAGTATTATTGTAGTAACGTTAAATAAAATACGAATAATTTATTATCGTGTTCGTGTTTTAATTAATTATCTGCTGCGGGTATCAAAATGCGTTGTTCTATAATCATATACAAAATGATTAATTATGCTATAATTATGCAGAAACACTGTACGTTGGTAATCTTAGATGCGCCTCAGTTTATATTAATAATATATACTTATATCGGAAATCTACAAGGTAAGGTAAGGTTATAGTCAGTAGGTTAACGGTTATCTAAAAGAATAGTAATAGTGCCCTAATAAAAAAATCTTTGCCTGTATCGGTTCTTTTCGCACACACACGGCTACCTTCTACCATCGCAACTCCCGCCATCGACGGGAAGTCCATCCTCACACATTAAAACCAGAATTGTTTCGAACTGTGCGGGCTAAAAAGGAGCTTTCTTCCGCGGACGCTCAGATTGTGGAATGAGCTCCCCGCCGTGGTTTTCCCAATGGAGTACAGCATGGGGTTCTTCAAAAAGGATGTGAAGAGATTTCTTCAGGGTCGGCAACACGCGAGTGCTAGCGTCCATAGGCTACGGAAACTGCTTACCATCAGGCGGGTCGTATGCTTGTTTGCCACATTAGTGGTATAAAAAACATACTTATTTTTATCAAAATATTCGACTAACCTCTAAGTTTCGACCAACTTGCATTGATCGTGGTCACAAGTGGTCGAATCAGTGGCGTAGCATGTGAGGGGCGGTAGGGGTGGCCCTCACCGGGTGGCACCCCCAAACGGGTGAACAAAATAAAACTTAGGTACACAAACCTTTAGATTATAAAAATATACCTTTAGATATTTAAAAAAGTCGGATATATTCTCGCTAAGAAAAAACTGTGTCACTCAAGTCGGCCACCACGCTGTACGTACAAGCCGGCACGCACACATTCACACATTAGTTGAGCGCGAGTAATCGCACTCTGTGTAAACGGCGACAGAGTCTAATTTCCCGCGGAATAGCCAACTAAGGTGTGCGTGAGAGGTGGCATAGACACAGTTTTTTGCTAGCGAGAATATGTCCTCCGTAGTCTGTGCCTTTAGATAATTATTGTAAAAGAACCAATATAATAAAATTCATATCATAATTTGCGTTTATACATTTTTTATTATTCTAAACTGTTTTGAAAGATTTGATATTTCATGATTGCAAATCCTAATAATGTCTGAGGAAATTGATCATTTAGAAGAGACGTAGAATCTTCGATATTGGAATTAAACGCTTCAACATTCTTAAACCATTTTAGCCAGATTTAAATTCGTTCTGTTCAGTTCTTTGCTTTTCAGAATCTCGGCTTGATTCGAATTTACGAAACTAATTGCTGAAATATATTTTAATTTATTTTATTGTACATTTTACGGTAGGCATCGCACCAAAAAAAAGCGATTTACTTGTTATTATCGAATTCCTCTCATTTTCTTCTCGTCATTCGAATATTATGATGAATGATAAATTGATCCTTTAAGGAGCTTGTTTAGGCTTAACGGCTTAAGTATTTATAAAAATCGATTCCTTAGGATATAATACACGTATACAATTAATAGACGTGTTCTGAATTCTGAAGTGTTGATATTTTATTTAGATGTATGGGCAGTGGTGGATTTACAGTCTTGGCCGGCCCCAGGCCACTCATTTCTCAGCACCCATCGTACTGTACTGTACGAACATACTGTACGAAACATAATGAATATACTGTACGAAATAATTACTTTACATTATATATTTATACTTTACATTATGTGACATATCTATGTTTTATACACAAAATGTAGTGAAGCGATTCAAATTCAAATTCAAATGTTTATTGCATTTTTCATGTGTATATAAGATGACAAATATTAATAAGGCACAACATGAAACCCTGTTAGGGCACAGCAAATAAATAGGTACAGTATAATATAAACTTATTATAATTCAATTAATTAATTTAACATTTTACATAGATTATTCAATATTTAAAATATCAACAATATCTAATTTATTTAAAAAATAATTTAAATTATATCCAACTAATAATATATTATAATTATTAATAAGAAATTTATTACATATTTACCTTTCATCAAAAAACTCCTTTATCCCTCATTTAGGAAGATTATTGTTATAAGATGCGGTGCGGCCCGTCATAATGTGCGATTGAGCCTTTAGAATATTTAGGTAGGTACTTTGAGTTATTCACTGATTTTTTTGTCACAATTGCCCACCCTAATATCTGGACGCCTTAGGGCAAATCTGCCACTGTGTATGGGCCTGCTCATAAATACAGGAACACCGTACTAGGAGCCACTAGCTGATTGTTGTGATAATCATAATTTGCCCCTTGCGGCTTGTTCGTGGTACCGAAGATCTTATTTTTTCTAGGGATAAAAGTACAAACTATGTATATATTCCAGGGGATAGTCTATCTATGTGCCAAGTTTTTTTTTTTTATTCGACTAAGTCGGTAAACAAGCTTACGGCCCACCTGATGGTAAGCGGTTACCGTAGCCATATGGACGCTTGCAACACACGAAGCATCGCTCACGCGTTACCGACTTTTCCCCCCTCCCCAATGAGTTTTGGCGACCTTACTCACGCGCAGGAACACAACTTTACGCAACATAAATTTATTTGGCTGCGGTATTCTGTAAGGTGGAGGTACTTCCCCAGTCGAGCTGCTCTTTGAGCGAATAAACGCTACGCTCTACCTCTCTTAAAAAGTTTCATTAATATTAAAAAGCGAGCTAACATTGCATTTGTGATTCAGTTTGAGATAGGTATGATGTAGTTTCGAGTCTCTAGCCCATCGAGAAGTCAGTTGAAAATTTATCGCAAAATATTTACTCAAAATATAAAAGGACAAACAAGAAAGCAAGAAAATCATGGGTAAATAACATAGCTATATTATAAGTTTTTAAAAGTAACAATATATAACGCCTCATCCCCGTTTATTGCAATCAATTTCAATCTGAAACATCTTCATCGATGGAAATATTACAATATCGAGAGTGATTTCATTTGGAATGAAGCACTGTTTGTATATACAGTTATCAGAATGCAAAAAAGTTATCGGAAAATACGCAAAATGACTGCAACTAAGTTACAATAGCCCCGCTGATTAATGAATTAAAATACTTGAATGCAGAGGAGTATCGAATTATTAACTCGATTCGGTATTCGAGTGGAGTCTATTAAACCAGATGACTGATTTGATGAAGGTTTTTCTGAATACTTTATTCCATTTCCTGATGCTGGCTTCACCTGCGTGTACTACTGCGTGTGTAGATATGACTAGATTTTAGCGTACTAATTTGTTAATGGCATTATTAATGTCGTTAGACGTTAGGCGATAGCTCAAATCAAATGATACTGTAGTCATCCATATAGTGTAGTTTATTACACGTTAACTGTTCCGATAAATGGACGTTAAGCGTCACGCAGGTTAAGCTCTAACATTATGCTAGGGCTTCACCTGCGTGTAATATCATTAATTAACGCATTATTTGACATAGTACGCATATGCGTGTGGTGCAAATTAGCGCGCTAATTTGTTAATTGCATTATTAAGAGGAAAGGATGGCTGCAAGAAATTTGAAAAATAGGTTTTTAACATATCTATTGCTGTTGCGCTGTGTCCGAGCTATGCCGCCCGAGGGCGATAGAGACAACTACAGCTTGGACCGATTATACCTATTTAAATTCGATGAAATCGCTATTTTGTAATCCCCGGTTTCCTCCTCCAAAACTGAAGCGATTAAAAAAAACACAAGAATCATAATAAGAAGGGCTTTGGCTATGTTCGGTTTTCCTTTGTTTTATTATATTCGTCTTTGTTCGCTGGACGTCTGATAAGGGCGTTTAAAATGGTAACTTTTTGTGATTTTAGAAGGCTCCTAATTCTTATAATAATTAATTTATGGAGAAAAACACAACCGAAGGACATACAGTGGTACCTACAGATTGCATGGTAAAATAATCATTGCTCTAGTGTGATTATCCAGAGAGGAAACTGAGGATTACGTTTGTATGGAACAAACGCCACCAGCATTTCCTCATAATATCGTTAGACGTTAAACTCAAATCAAATGATAGTGTGGCCAGCCATTTGGTGCATAGCTTAGTGCATCATTTATTACACGTTAATTATTCCGATAAATTTGACGTTAAGCGTCACGCAGGTGAAGCCATTACACATTTTTCAAGGTTCAAGTTTGATTCTTGATTGATCTTCTTGAACCTCGATCTTGTGGTTTCCTATCTTTCATGGCGCCAACAAAAAGGAGGAATCAATGGTAGTGTGTCATCGGGCTCCTTAGGCAATATACAGGGCGTCCCCCGGCTATGCCACATGGAGGGAAAGTACCTTAAATATTGTAGATGGATCATTTTACTGAAAGAATGTACTATCTATATATATAAAATTCAAAGACCTGACTGACTGACTGACTGACTGACTGATATATCAACGCACAGCCTAAACCGCTGGTCCTAGAGACATGAAATTTAGAGGGTGTATTCTTTGTGAAGAGTTGGTATCCACTAAGAAAGGGTTTTTCGAAATTCCACCCCTAAGGGGGTAAAATAGGGGATGAAAGTTTGTATGAAAGTCCGTCAGTTTCGATGTTAAGATCTTAAAATTTTGTGTTAAGTCTGAAGATTGAAAATAAATTTATTTTATTATTTTAATAATTCCACCCTCGAAGCGGGATGAAGTTGTTTTGTTTTCTTTTATTGTTGTAGAAAAATATGTCATTTGTTTCCTGTAGGCCACGCGGGCGAAGCCGCGAGCAGGTGCTAGTAATATATACAGGGCTCATGTAACGGGTTCGATTCCCGGTTCAACCATGTAACTATTTAAAAATATATGAATGCAGTTTAAATTGTTTTTTAAATTAAAATAAAGACATTTCTCTGGTTCTCGCGAGGGATCCGCGTCCTATTATAACAATTGATGTCTTTGTTATTTTTTTAACCGCGAGCCAAGGTATTCCCAAACAATTGAGACATCAAAGCGGAGAAGTACTCTTATTTTCGATATACGCCAATTATGGAAACATGGATTGTATGATAATAATCGGTCATCTAAAAATATTCCCATTTTTCTACCGAATTTCATTGGCAAAATCGTCGTGGAGCGCCTAAGGGTAATTGGACAGTCGCTTGTTAGCCATTTTACGAGAATCCACTTCAGTTAAGTTCAGATGATACGCAAAAGCTTTCAAGTTGTTAGACGGTAGTTGGATAGATATTGGTGCCGATTCTGTTGTAAATCGCACTAAACTAATTTTAGTCACATCTCATCTCTTTCTGACGAACATGATTGAAAAAGGATAGAGCATATTTTAAGTTGTCAAATTAATCTTTGCCGTCTTATTTTGCGTGTATTTAGGCGTAACAGCGATAGATGGCGACTAAAATTGTATTGAAAACAAGCATTGGACTAATTTGACAGGACTAAATTTCTTACATCCTTTTCTTATGTTCTATGTTAGAAAGAGACATAGTGACATTAAAATTAGTTTAGTTGTGAACAACAGAATCAGGGCCATTGTTCCTTAATAATGCTTAGTTAAAGTCGAAATAAAGCTATTTTCTTTAAATTGGATAATTTGTTGGTATCTATTTCTTCACTTTCAGGTTGCACTTGTATACAGAATGTTTTTTTGATCGGCGACAAGCGACCCAGGAGTGGTAGTACAAAAAATACATTTCCCAAAATGGACTTAATTCCATTAAATACTGTAAATGCGTTGAGAAATACCTTATTCAATTTGAAATAAAATTACCGCAAAGTATGGTCACTCGGCACGTGCACAGACTTAAGCTAGGCGCAAGCCGCCATCGCCCCACCCGTTTCCTCCCTCGCACTCCCGTTGAGTATTACATCTACACTTTAGCTTATTACATGATTTTCCAAATAATATTTTTTTAATTTTTATTATTAAAAAAAAATAAAGTTTTTTTTTAGCACCAGTATCTTTTTTTTATTGACCCTGAGTCGCTCGTCGCTGACCAAAACAACGACCTGTATAATAACAATACAATTCTCAAAGCCCGACATGACTGTACAATCATGAGAACAATGAGATCTATCCATTTAATGTTACAATATTATGTATTATCCTCTTGGATGCTGCAGTATAGTAGATACATTTCAGTGGAAATATGGCGGTATACATAATTAATAACAAATAATGATGTAGGTATTTTTTAAGAGTATTTGTACGTATATTAGAAAGCTTTTTACTTAGGAAGTACAATTATGTTTTGAAAAAAAAATTGGAATTCTCTCGGAAACTTCACTAACGCGGATTAAGCCGCGGGCATTGTTAGGCTACTATTATAAAATCCAAGTCTGTTGCCAGTCAAATGTAAATTGTAAGAATTTCAGTAATTTTAGATTTCTTTGTCTATACTGATGTTCAAGCGCCATAATAAAAAAAAAATACAAGAGACAAAACGTCTTCGAGTATTTTTAAAGGAAAATGTTTTAAATAACTAATTTGTAACTTTTAAACGGTGCTTTATTATATAATGGGACGGTAATATAACTTTTTTATAACACTTAGCACTCTTGAGTAGGTAAGTAGGTACTTGTAATTTTTTGCAAAGCTTTGTGGAGTTCATGTGATATTTGATATAGTGATATTTGAACGTATCCCAACGGTAAGCAAATTATAGTTGTTTTTTATGGAATGTTTGTTTATCATCAGTATCTCTCCATGGTAAATGATGATGAGGCCAAGACTGAAACACCAGTAGTTACTTGACAACAAAAAGCGAAACAATATTATTAAAGCAAATCGTTTTAATGTAAAACATAGTTTAACATTAAAACAACCACAATTTTATTTATAAAAACTAAAGTCAGAAACAAAATCCACATTCAAAAACGAAATCAAATTAAGATACCTATCTGTACAACAAGTTTTTGTAAAAAAAATCATTTTTAAAACATGCTTTTTATAGTACTCATCAAGACGAATCAAACGAGCCCAAACTCGATGGGGTTATGTTCCTATGGCCACCTTCCAGCTCCATCATCAGATCAGATCCACGTCATCATAATATTGCATTGTCACGCGATTTGAATATTCGTGCAAAATTTCAGCTCAATCGGAAACCGGAAAGTGGGTCAAATTTTACATGCAAAATTCCATTACAGACAACGGGACAGGTGAAACTAAATAAAAGCTTGTAATTGAATCAAATCATTTTTTTTATCAAAACATAGAATTACTTTTTTAAATAATGCTAAGCTCCGAATCCACATTCAAGAGATTTGGTAAGCCCTAGCGTCCTTGACATTTAAGAATATCACATAATATAATGACTCCGGCTAAGGTACACACGGCTACAGGTCAAGCTATACATTTCCAATATAAGCTGACCTCTCATTGTACGGAAATCCTATACAATGCGAGATCAGCTTATACTGGAAATGTATAGCTTGATGTGTTGCCGTGTGTACCACCTACATAATAGGTACCGCGGGGGAGTTTTGAAAATATCCGGTTTATTTTGTAACTTGTGATCTCTTGTGATCCGATTATCTTCGCAAATAATTTTATCTATGAAGTGGGATTTTTATAATATCATATTATAAAAAAATATATAATTTGATCTAATACAAAGAGAGGAAATTTATGAAAATACTTGTTTTTATCAAGCGATTTTACTCGTATTTTCAACTTGAGACATCCACAATTTTAAGTTGAAATCGAAATTTTAAGTCGAAATAGGTAATATGAAATGTATATTTTAACCGACTTGAAAAAAAGGAGGAGGTTCTCAATTCGGTCCGTCCGTCCGTCCGTCATTTATTAACCGATTTGGAAAATTATTTTTTTATTTGAAAGAGTACATCTCCCGTTTGCTCCCATTGTCATCAGATCAGGATTTGATTACTTCTTAGTGTACTTTGAAGTCGGTCTAAGTTTTTTGTAAAACAGTCCAACGATAAAACGTGTCAATTGGTTCCACATCGACAAAAATGTTGCCTTTATGAATTCATTCCACCAAAACTCATGCCTACGTAAAATTATCGCTCGATTGCGGCTTGCGAGTCTTTGATAGATTGATTGTCCGTAAATATCCCTCTGGGGGTCATTAGGGGAATCATGATTACTGGCTTGACATAATGGTACATGTCGACACTATGTGGGAAAATACATAATGAGTCTGCTAGAAAAAAATTAATTCCGTTGGAAGAATATACTAATAGGGCGTATTATATTACTGTTTCAAGAAGTTTACTGTAGGTAAGAAAAGTCGTCCGAATTTTCAAACGATACGATTTTATGATTACTATAAATGTGGTCTTCAGTATGCTTAAAAAAATTAAGTTTGAAATAAAATTTTGCTCACTCCATTACACAAACACATATACAACTATACATATCAATTACAACTTTAACTAAGTCTTTTTTAGTGTTGATTGGGCTTGCGTTTGGCCTTCGACTGACCCCATAAGGAGTTTAGACGAGGCCGAGGATGTAGCACGCTGACCCAGAAAATGTCTATTCACTCAGGCCTTGAGTACATCTAGATTAAAGGTGTCGGGAAACACAGACCCCGAAAGAGGGTTTCACTCCTTTGCTGTTCACATAAGAAACGAAGAAGCGAAGCGTAGAGTCCGGCCGGATACATGGGAAAGTATGCCAAATCTCAATCCTCCGTGCGCGCATTGGGATTAAAAAGGGTAAAAACGTTTTCCATACACGTATTAATTTATGATTAAAACAGAAACGCAACGTCACTTTGCAAATTCCCTCAAAAAAGTGTAAAAAATATACAATTTCACCAACAGAACTGTTAGGCTAAATAAATATAAATAAATATAAATGCCCAATAATTTTATTCTCCCGATTTTAATTGGAATAGTTCAACAACTCAGCACATTTCTATGACAAGCAGTATAACGATAAAATTAAGATGGTGTACGTGACAGGTAGGTAACTTGTCACGTACCGTACACTATCTTAAAAAAATAAGCCTGTTTTATATACTCTTGGTATGTTGACTTTCTTTCTAGGTTTAACTATTTCTATGCTAAAAAATTGTTTAAATAAAGAACGATTTAAAAAAAAAACTAAAACAGCATACGAATGTAAAATGAAGCACTTTTGAGAGAATCTGTACATCAGGGTCATTCAGGGTTTCCAATCTCAACCTACTTATTAATTTGTATCACAATATTCGTAGATAAATTGAGCTCACGTCAAAGTATCTACGGATACAATCTGCTATACAATTCCGTCTATAATTGAGCTAGGGCTCTGGTAATCTGGTATACGTAGGTATTAAATTGTTTGAGAGTATAGTGAGACGTGGCTTGAGTTTATATGGAAATATATTATTTTTATGTACATTAAGGTAGTATGTACTTAAATAAATTGCAGTTGAAACATAGTTAAAAAGCACACCTTCAAAAACGTACCAAACAGTGGCCACAGTAATTTTGATAGATATCCCAAAAACTAATATTAATTTCAAATTATAAAAAAATATCTTTTATGCCTTTTGTGGTCATGACCACGGGACCGTTAGTGTCCGAACCTCGCCGTTTTGCTCGCACTTGGTCATTTGACTTTGACACAAAATTTATCTAGGGCTCCGGAGACCAGCGGGCGGGTAGCTTTTTCCGCCAACGCATCAGCTTGGCTATCCAAAGAGGAAACGGAAGCAGCCTTCTGAGAAATTCAAATTATTTAAAAGGTCATTCAATGCGTTTATTTTTGGTAAAATGTTAAATGAATAAAAAAACGTATTGTAAGAAATATAATAATTTTTGTCAAGTGTCAGTCGTAGTATTTGACATGCGTGACTACAACTTTATTAATATAAGTACATATTATGTAAGCATAAAATAACTTCAAATAATCATTAGGAACAGACTTCAAGAGTCTGGTTGGGTTTTGGGTAAAAATCTCAATTTGGAATACGAGGAGCCTCCTAGGGTATAGGTAAGGATTTACCAGGAACTCCTATGGTAATCCAGCACAGTGTTAGGCACTATATTTGGCTATTATTTAAAACTATTATCTATAGACTTTCTCGTACTAAATTTTGCGGGGATGCGGGGCGCGTGCCGTTGCATTTCACTTATACGCGCGTTGGGCGATGTGTCGCCGAAGTATGTCGGAGATTCCTGAAGCTCTTTTCTCGCTTTCACATATGATGTGGGAAAAGGAGAGGAATCGGGAAGTAGAGGCTCGTCATTGAAACTCAATATGAGTAGGTTTTTACTTTGAATGGATTATTATATTTTGGCCTAAACAGCCTCTTTCTTGTTGTTGTCATTTTTTATCAACTATTTTTGGCCATCAGTCTAACCTTTCAGTACATTTTCATTGAACTTACATTATATCGTAGAAGCAAAGTCTGTGAAAGGATAGACTTAACAAAGACATCACATTTATCAGGGTGCGTGACAAAGACTTGCAATTAAAGCCACAGATCAGAGATATAGCAGTAGCATAATAGAGCACGTATGAGTATGTCAGTATCACTGCTAAAGTTTAGCCACTGTTTTTTTTATATACCAAAAGGCAGACAAGCTTACAGTAGGTCTACTTGATGGTAAGCGGTTACCTTCACTTATGGTCTTAGCAATACCACGAGGAGGAGGGATCAATTTTTTCCCGACCTTAATAAATTCTAGAAGATTTGTAAATATTAGTTATTGTTCATATGAATAGAAGAATAAAATAATAAAATTAGTTATTGTTAATATAAATAGAATAATAAAATGTAAAAAAATATATACTGGGTTGACAATTATTTGTTCTATAGTAAAAGTTGTTCAGAATGACTAACCCAAAATAGGTTTTGAAAATATGCCAGCTCAAAATCTGCACCCGGTATACTTATTATAATTCGAATTTGGAGTAGGTACGTTTAAACCATTCCTAAAATGACTTTGACTGATGACCATATTTGACCATACTGATCATATTTGTACTACGTAAATATTTTGTATGCCTGCAAAATTCAAAACACTTCACCGTCAGCACAAAATCCAACAATCACTGCGAAATTAAAATCCTTGCCAACCGCTGGACTAGTTAAATTTTTTAATTAAAAACTTACCCTACTTTCCCGATGACGCAATATTTAGGAAAAAAAATATTTTGGTCATAAAAATGATTTATCAAAGATTTTGAGATTATTTTTGTAAGTTATTAATTAGTGTCTTATTGATTCTAGGTATCGTTGCTTAATCATTTGTTTGCCTATGTCAGACAGAAGCGATCCAATTATTTACATAATATTATTATTAATTATTTTTGTGACCAAAAAACGCAAAAAGCAGGTATACAAATCCCTTACCTGCAGAATTGCCACTTTTTAATTTGCTTATATTTTTTATCAGGTATTATTATTTGACCTTTGTGAATGTATCATCATCATCATCATCATCAGCCTATAATGTCCCACTGCTGAGCACAGGCCTCCTTTCATAAATTAGGGTCAAAGGGAATGGGCAGATACTCCACCACGCGTGCCCACTGTGGATCGGTGGAGGTAGGCTAGTGGTCAACCTACTGTTGGAGTTTTCAAGCCGCCTAGGAGGCATCCAACCAGCTTAAAGACATAACCAACGGCTTTACGTGCCTTCCAAAGCACGGAAACGCTCGATTTGAAATACCACTTGGCGGTCGACCATCCAAGTACCTACCGACCACGACGGTGGTAGCTTAACTTTGCCGATCGATTAAGAACGGCTAATCATGCTACACCACGAGCGCTTCACAATGTTTCACAATATAATAATATTTAATTACTTATGTTATTTAGTAAACCTTTAGTAAAACGGTTTTCTATTTTCTGTTTGTAAACCGGTGGTAGACTCAATTTGTTCTTAAGTGCTTTGGGCCTAATTTGAATAAGTGGGCTTTGAGCTTTGTGTTAATTTAATTTATTTAACTTCCGTACTGTACAAATTGAAACAAAATACTTTTATGTATTTCCCTTTAATTAAGGAATTTTATAAAAACTCTTCGCATTTAAATCATGTCTAAACATTTTTTTCAAAAGGGAGTAGAATGTATAAGGATCCGGAGCAATCTCTGAATTGATTCAGTGAACAAAATTTACATAATTTTAGGTAGGTTATACACTTTTGTTAACTTGATATTTATATGAAACTAGTTTCGTCCCGCGGTTTTACTTGTGTTCCCGAGGGATCTTATGTTTTACCTGGATAGAAAGTATCCTAATATTAGATCTCGCTTGCGTGCCAAAATTATTGGTTGTGCCGTGAAGTCGTCAAGAGGTAACAAACAAACAAACTCAGTAGCCTATAACACTCGGGGATTGTAGCTTCCTATTATTGAAATTAAAATCGAATCCTTACTGGTGGCTCCAGAGATTAGCGCGTTTAAACAAACAAACAAAAAACACAAAACCAAGGGAGTACAGCAAGAGATTTCTGCGACGCGCGAGTTTTGGTTTTGCAAGCTTCCATATGCTATGGTAACCGCTTACCATCAGGCGGACCGTATACTTGTTTGCTACCATAGTGGTAAAAAAATAATAATTTTAAGATTTGACTCAATAGAATCCATATTAATTATCACAATATTAGTAATTACACACGGCTACAGCTCAAGCTATACATTTTCAATATAAGCTGACCTCTCATTGTACGGAAATCCTATATAATGCGAGATCAGCTTATACTGGAATATATAGCTTGATCTGTAGCTGTGTGTATCTAATGAATTTTGATTATGCACGTAATTTTAAGCATTCATTAATGAGCATTTATTTATGAAGTGTAAATATACTATTTACTGCCACATATACTATAACAAAAGTACATTACAGTCGTAAAGATATCGATAAATATCTAGAGCAAGCAACACAAATTGCAGGTTTCTGTAGTAGGTAAATTTGATACCTTAAGATTTCATCTATCCAAAATAACTAAACGAAAACGCAGGCGATTATCCACCTTGTATACTACTCCTTAAGTGGTAAGTCCATTTCCTTCCAACCCCACGGTACAGATCCGAGTCAATAGCATTGTTTCGCCTAATGATATTACAAGGATGGCGGATGTCCATTCAAACCTACAGTTTCAATCATCAAAGAGCCGAGTTGATTGTGGAATTTGTACTTGCTTGAGTGAATGCTGCGAGGGAAATGAAAAGCTATGTGGAGTTGATAATGTTTCAATTTGAATGTTGTTTTTAATGTATCTAAATTTTCATAGTAGCTTTCTTTTAATTATGTTATTAGTCTTGAGTGATGCAAAATATAGAAGAAATCGAAATTTAATTCAGAATCAAGAAGTTATAAAACCACTAGCTTTATAGCCCGCGACTTCGTCCGCGTAGATTATTTCTTTTTTCTAGATATGAATCATTGTAACAATATAGAGCTTTGTTCATGGCTATTGTCCGCCACTACGTGTGATATTGAAAAAAGTTCAGGTAGATTAAGAGCTCATATGCGAGGATGCCACATAAAACTGAAACAGTTCTGCCGCAAATCAACTATAGCAAATTTCAGAGATTTTCCCTGTGACTACAAACCTTAATTATTTTTTAAATTCAAACGGAAGGTGATTAGGGATCAATGGTAGACGCGGCAAGAAGACTATTTCTCCTCTGGCAGAACCAGTAAATATTTTGGCCTCAATAACATTGCGGCGGAGAGCTGTTACTTGTAGTCTAGTTTCACAGAACTATTTTGGAGGCCTTATCTCTCTTTCCCTCATGTCTGAGGATCGTGGTCAACATCGGGTATGCTTCTAGAGCGAATGATCTGCCTCCACTGGTTTCTGTCTTCTGGTTTCTGTAAAACTTGGAGGACGATGAGTCTTTTACTTGATCGGACCATCTTGTTGGTGAACGACCACGTAGTCGTTTTCCTTCCGTGTTCCCAACTATGATCAGATTTCCAAACTTTCATCGCCTTTGCGGCCGAAATACGAAAAAATACGTTGGTGGCATATGGTGGACAATCGTGTTTTAATTTGGAGCTGCGATAGGATTGATGCATTATTGCGTTTAGCGGTCCAAGGTATTTCCAACATCCGTCTCCAGCACCACATCTCGAATGCATCAATCCTTTTTCTTTCTCAGGCCAGTATAGTCCACGCTTCCACCCCATACATGAAAATGAGGAATACCAATGCTCGTATTAACCGGATCTTTGTTTTAATACCGATTCCTCTCTTTTTCCTGATGTTGTTTAGGCGAGTCATTTCAATACGCCAATACCATAAGCCGAAATAATAAATTTTGAAATTTTCACTCCGAAAATAAAGAACTTCATATACTAAATTTAATCCCCCTTTTCACTCCTTAAGGGTTCAAATTCCAACAACACCGATATTCGTTGCGTTAGTTTATAACCATAAGCTTAAATAATAAATTTAGTGTACTTCCATACACAAATTCATCCCCCTTTTTACCCTTTCGGGATCGGAATTATCAAAAACGTTGAGGCACATATAAATTAATTTTCAATCGTCAACCTAAACACAAAATTTGAAGGCCCTAACTTCGAAACTGATGGACTTTCATAGTTCTTTTAGTGGTGTAACCTACACTGTGTAATAATATATTAAGTGACGTTTACTTTGAAACTGAATGACTTACATACATCCCATACCTTTTCACCCTATCGGGGGTGGAATTGTCAAAGAAGCTGAAACATGTATAAATTAATTTTCAATCGTTAGCCTAAACACAGAAATTTGAAAATCCTAACTTCAAAACTGACGGACTTGCATACAAACTGTCATCCCCTATTTTACCCTCTTAGGGGTGGAATTTCCAAAAATCCTTCCTTAGTGGATGCCTCCACTATATAAGGTATCTTTGTATAAAATTTCAAATCTCTAGATCCAGCGGGTTGGGCTGTGCGTTGATATATCAACAATCAGTTTATTGAAGATCCTAACTTCAAAACTGACGAACTTTCATACAAACTTTCATCCCCTATTTTACCACCCTAGGAGTGGAATTTCCAAAAATCCTTTCTTAATGAATACCTACACTGTATAGTATTAAATTTAGTGAAGTTTACTTTGAAATTGAAGGACTTGCATACACAACTTCATCCCCATTTTCCTCCCTTCGATGGTGGAATTATCACAAACGCTGAGAGAACTATACATTAATTTTCAATCGTCAGCCTAAACACAAAATTTAAAGATCCTAACTTCAAAACTGACGGACTTGCATACAAACTTTCATCCCTTATTTTACCCTGTTAGGGGTAGAATTTCCAAAAATTCTTACCTCTTGGATGCCTACACCGTATAATAATACATTTAGTGAAGTTTACTTTGAAATTGAAGGACTTGCATACACAACTTCATTCCCCTTTTCCTCCCTTCGGTGGTGGAATTATTACAAACGCTGAGATAACTATATATTAATTTTCAATCGTCAGCCTAAACACAGAATTTGAAAATCCTAACTTCAGAACTGACGAACTTGCATAAAATTTTCATCCCTTATTTTACCCTGTTAGGGGTGGAATTTCCAAAAATCCTTCCTTAGTGGATGCCTACCCCGTTTAATAATACATTTAGTGTAGTTAACTTTGAAATTGAAGGACTTGCATACACAACTGCATCCCCCTTTTCCGTCCTTCGGTGGTGGAATTATCACAAACGCTGAGATAACTATATATTAATTTTCAATAGTCAGCCTAAACACAAAATTTGAAGATCCTAACTTCAAAACTGACGAACTTGCATACGAACTTTCGTCCCTTATTTAACCACCTTAGGGGTGGAATTTCCAAAAATCCTTCCTTAGTGGATGCCTACACCATATAATAATACATTTAGTGAAGTTTACTTTGAAATTGAAGGTCTTGCATACCCAACTTCATCCCCCTTTTCCTCCCTTCGGTGGTGGAATTATCACAAACGCTGAGATAACTACACATTAATTTTCAATCGTCAGCCTAAACACAAAATTTGAAGATCCTAACTTCAAAACTGTCGGACTTGCATACAAACTGTCATCCCCTATTTTACCCTCTTAGGGGTGGAATTTCCAAAAATCCTTCCTTAGTGGATGCCTCCACTGTATAAGGTATCTTTGTGCAAATTTTCAAATCTCTAGGTCCAGCGGTTTGGGCTGTGGGCTGATATATCAACAATCAGTTTATCATTTTATATATTAAGATGAGTTCATTTTTGTATCTTGACTCAAGTGTAAATATTTTTTTGAGTCACGATAACGAGCTGACTAGAACAAAGGATATGATGAAACAATTGAAACTAATACTGGATTTACGATGTAAGGTTTAGTTTCGATTGACACAATTTTATTGAGACAGAGACATTTTTCAGACAGGTAGAGCGTAGCATTTATTCGTTCAAAGAGTAGCTCAACTGGGGAAGTACCTCCACCTTACAGAATACCGCAGCTAAATATCTTTATTTTGTGTAAAGTTGTGTTCCTGCGCGTGAGTTAGGTCGCCAGAGCTCATAGGGGAGAGGGGAAAGGTCGGTAACGCGTGAGCGATGCTTAGTTTGTTGCAAGCGTCCATATGGTTATGGTAACCTCTTACCATCAGGCGGGCCGTATCCTTGTTTACCGACTTAGTCGTATAAAAAAAACAGTTCCAATAGTAAGTCAGTGCCACGGCCGCACACATAGTTCACAAGCGAATTGACACCATATTGCTAACTTCATAAAATTCAGAAAAGCAGGATATTGTTTTTAAAACAAAAGACGCCCACTAACTTTCGATTGAGACGATGTTAGAATCCACTTTTTAGCTACAAGACATTATGTAGCTGAAACTATCATACAAAGGGGTTTTTAAAGCTCTGAGTAGGAGCCAGCAAGGCGAGGTACCTCTGCTATGGTTTACACAAAATTATTTTCTGTAACAAAAGTTCATTGTCGTTTTATAAAATAACCTAGATTCTGTACAGAAATGTTCAATGAAGCGGAATAAACGCACAACCGTCATATGTTCAATGACGGAAGGAACCATAGATGCGTGTCGATTGACAATTCCGCGACACAGTAGTATATGCGCTCCTTTATCGACTATATTCAGTTACGGTAATGAAAAAAGACGGAATATCTGTTTTTATCTCATTCTGCCTTCTTTTATAGGGCTGTAAATGTTTTGATAGTAAATCTTTATGTATTGAAAAACTGGTAGGCGTATTTTGATTCTTACGCTTATGACATCAATGTCGCAAAATGTATAGATATTTTTCGGGAAAATGTCGAATATGAAATACCCGAGAATCTGAGTTAAAGCGGAGCAGTGGAATGACCTCCCCGCCGTGGTTTTCCCAATGGAGTACAGCATGGGGTTCCTCAAAAAGGGTGTGAAGAGGTTTCTTCAGGGTCGGCAACGCGCGAGTGATACCCTGCCCTGGTGTTGCAAGCGTCCATAGGCTACGGTAACTGCATACCATCAAGCGGGCCGTATGCTTGTTTGCCACCTTAGTGCTATAAAAAAAGCAGCTGTAGCAGCGCAGCGTTACGAAATCGTACGGAACGTGAGAAGCGCTTTAGGCTGCATCCATTGACTGCTTGTATAACAATGGAGTACAGAAAGCTGGAATTGTTCTTGTCCCTCCTTTCTTGCTCGATATCACTATAAGTCAAACTTCATAATATGCTTCAAAATGCGTGACGCTTATAGGAACAATTAATGTTTAATAAATTACGCACTAAGCTATGCATTAAATGGATGACCTGACCACACTATGATTTTATTTGAGCTATCGCCTAACGTCTTAGCACATTAGCGCGCTAACATCCGGCCATATATACGTACTATGTCAAATAACGCGCTAATTAATGGCATTACACGCAGGTGAAGCCCTAGCAAAACTGGTACTCACTCCAAGTAAAGGCTGACGAGTATAAATGTTCTATGGACTGGTGGTTTTAAAATACCATATACTTAAGGTAGTTGTTTGACGTTATGTTTATTAGACGTACTGTAAAAACTTTGCCCACATTTCTTGTATTTTTAACCGACTTCAAAAAAAGAAGGAGGTCCCCAATTCGAATGTAATTTTTTTTTTTTTTTTTTTATGTTTGTTACCTCATAACTCCGTCATTTATTAACCGATTTGGAAAATTCTCTTTTTATTTGAAAGGGTACACTTCCCGTTTGGTCCCATTGTCAGATCAGGATTTGATTACTTCTTAGTGTACTTTGAAGTCGGTTTAAGTTTTTTGTAAAACAGTCCAATTATTTATTCAGTGTTGATTATTTTAAATAATATTATCATTTCGTGTTTGTACGTATAATTATTGAATGAAATGCTCTTTACTTAAAATAAATAAAAACACCAAGAAAATGTACATTTATTAATAGAAACCAGAATTTAGAGAGTGGGCCAACAAAAGAGAACTTTTTACAAGATTGCCTATTTTTCATTTTTAAATTTTTAACTTTAAGCAATGATTAAGTTACAGGAAGAGTCTTTGTAGCATAGCTCGCTGGTCTCCGGGGCTTCGATCAATTTTCTTAACTATAATAAATAATCAAAAATTAATCAAAATTTCATATTATAACTTACCCTCGACCTCGACCAATTCACTGTTTGGTTTACTACCCCTGATGTTAAAAGGCTCAAAATAATATTTGCTCTGACCTACATAATATTACCCTATCTTATATGGAATTTGTCAAGGATTGCGCCCTGTCAATTTCCCTTTTGTTTTTCGCCAAAATCCCGTCAAAGGGAAACAAGTAATCGTTTTTAGCGTATTTCTCAAGGATTTGCAACCTTTGCGGAACTAAAAAGCAATCAATTTAATCCAATACGTTCTTTGTCTCATTACTGAAGTTTTTATTGCGATTTACTTCCGTGTTCAAATAATCCTTCTGTTTTATTGGTTTGGCAGAGGTTTGCAACATTTGGCAACGGTTCTTAGACTTGGCAAGTACACGTGTACCTATAGATTGAGCTGGTGTAAGGTTTTTCCTGCTGATATTGGAAAAGTTTAAGCAAAAAATAAACTTCAACGAGTAACTTTGTTACAAGAAATAGGATATAAACGTTAACCTAAAATATTTACAAAGTTTTTTAGATTAAATGTTTGTGAAGCTTTAATAATAAAATCAGTGGCTTTTTTATTTAGACGTATTTATTGTAGTTGATGAGTAGGTTTAACAGTCGTGATTGAGTGGAAGAAACCCAATGTTATTCAAATACGCTCTTTGGAGTTACATGAAGGAAACAAAAGCAACGAAACTTGATAGTGAATTCTATCTATTCAAAATTCAGTTGATTGTTACAAATTGTTCGGCCAATCTCGGTTTCCTTTCGAAATACTAAACTTTTGTTACATTTTCAGATCACGAAAATGGGAATCGGGCGTAGGATTATATCGTCCAAGTTTCGTGGTCTCCCAACAAAAGCTGTTAACGGGTAACAAAAGTACTATTCGATATTTGTAAAATTGTTGATGTTTTGAATAGTAAATAACGATATAAAATAATCGAATAGACGATATCTATATATCAATACGTGAAGAGAAAACTATTTTACTTATTTTTAAGGACACAGAGGAGTGGGAGATGATAAGGAGTTTAGTTTTATTAAACTATTTTTTTATGAATTATATGACCGTGGAATTTCAACCAATAGGCGATGACTAGTAAAAACGTCAATTTCTCTTTCTAACCCCAGTGGATTGGGATGTCCATGATAGCAGTCAGTCAATTGGTTAAGTGGTAAAGGGAAGGGACACATTGTTTAATATTAAGAGTACTCTTTCTTTCTTCTACAAGTCTAGTTCTGGGTTTTGTATTGAAAATAAATAACAGTCTATTGGTGTATTCTTGCAACTGTTGATAGAATTTTTATACCTCCTACTAAGGTAGCACACAAACATACATCCCGCCTGATGGTAAGCGGTTACCGTAGCCTATGGACGCTTGCAACACCAGGGGTATCACTCGCGCGTTGCCAACCCTGCAGAAATCTCTTCTCCTTTTTTAAAAACCCAATGCTGTACTCCATTGGGAAAACCACGGTGGGGAGGTCATTGCACAGTCTGAGCGTCCGCGGAAGGAAGCTTCTTTGAGACCGCACGATACGAAACCATTCTGATTTCAATTTGTGAGGATTGACTCCCCGTCGATGGCGAGAGTTGTGATGGTAGAAGGTAGCTGGTAATTTCAATGAAGGATTTGTGTACGATTTTCACCTACATACTCTTAGCATATCGAGATTGTGGTAGCACAGGTAAAAAGAAATACCAGAAATTACTATTGTTGATGTTCGTGTGGACATGAATAGGATTTTTCCTTAATCCTTTCGCGGATCAAAGCCCTTGCGAGTCCATTACCGAATTTGACAAGGCTTCAAACATCAAAGAAATTCTACAAGGGTCCCCAACTCGCTTAAGGAAGGACTAAGATGAGAATAGTTTGAGACGCGCCCTCACTTAGTATGAAATTGGTATTTTGATTGTCCTTATATGCTATACTATTTTTTTCGCTATTTGTATACTGTCTATATATATAATTGAATACCTATAGTTTTCATAAGGTCAAATAGGTTTTTCGTTTTATTTATCCCAATAATGTAAAAAAAGATCAGAAAAGAATCATTCTAAACCACAGGATTTAATATGGGCATTTATAAAACTTTAAATTTTATAAATATTCTCTATCTTAATAATGTTACTTTATAGTTTAAAAAAAATATAATAAATAAAAAAATCTTGCTTTTACTGGTGGTGGTACCACTCAAATGTTAGAATTTTTTCTCTGAATAGCTTTCCTACAACTATGTCATTATATAATTTATGTCATTATATCATCACGTAAACCTTCCTTCAAGAATCCTGTAAGCTACATCTTAAATAAATAAATATCCTGGGACATTCCTCACACACGGTCATCTGATCCCAAACTAAGCAGAGCTTGTACTATGCAAACCAGATAACTGATATAATACATATACTACTTTTTGTTTGTAAATACATACTCAATATACATAATTACACCCAGACTCAGGATATACAGACATGTTCATGCACACAAATGTACCTATGTCCTGTGTGGGAATCGAATCCACGAGCTGCGGCGCGATATGCGCCAACTGGCCCGTCAAACTATTATACAAACGAAAAGGGGCCAATAGTGCTATTTCAAACGGCCATTGAGCCAATGTGCGTTGTCTACAAAATTCATAATGATTTTCGACTCTATTGAATTAGTAGACTACCAAACTGTCAAATCTGTCAATTTTGACACCACTGACATTGGAATAGATAATAGTTGTAATTGCAGACATGGGCCCCAGATTGAAAAAGCTGCATAGTTAAAATAAAACGAATTTTAAGAGGTTTTATTAATCATCATTATCATCATTAGCCTATCGTATCCCACTGCTGAGCACAGGCCTCCTTTCACAAATGAGGGAGAAAGGGACTGGGCAATACTCCACCACGCGTGCCCACTACGGATTGGTGGAGGCTAGTGGTCAACCTACTATTGGAATTTTAGGCATCCAATTAGCTTAACGACTATCGCAATTAAGTGATAACCGGGACCAACAGCTTTACGTGCCTTCCGAAGCACGGAAACGCTCGATTTGAAATACCACTAGGTGGTCACACATCCAGGTACTGACCACACCGGGCGGGCGGTAGCTTAACTTTTACTTTAAGAGGACTCAATTCGTCATACTTTTCATACAAAACCTTTGTACTTATTATGGCGTTGTTAAACATTTTCCGTTAGATGTTTTGAACAAATTAGTATCTTGTGCACTATATCTAGCCTTGTATCTAGGCGTTATTTGAAAAAAGTGTGAAACAAATTCAGTCAAAGCCTCCGAAAAACAGCGTTTTTTTTTTCTTTTTTTTCACAAACTTGTAAGATTTTTTCACAAGAAGTATACTCCTGGAACAAGTTTTATGAATGCGAAATCATGAATGACGACCTAGCGAAGCGGCCGCGAGTGATCAGCGGAATTTACCGACTGTTAACCGACGGCTCTGATGCTGTTTCTCTTTTTTCGCAGTCAAACATTACGTTGGATGAAACAACAATCTTTTAGACTATGCTTGCGTTGAAGTTGCGCCGGCCACAGAGGGCCGCCTTAAGAGGTTTTATTATTGTCTATTAATACCGCAGTTTTAACTGCATTCCCGAGGGTTCTATGTTTGCTAGAATAAAAATAATCGTTTGTCTTATTCGAGAGTATGATGACATTTCTCCAATGTGTCAGTGTGTGACGATCAACCACTTACACACAATCTTTCGCAAGGAGATTCCACTTTTTAACCGACTTCAAAAAAAGGAGGAGGTTCTCAATTCGAATGTATTTTTTTTTTTTTTATGTTTGTTACCTCATAACTCCATCATTTATTAACCGATTTGGAAAATTATTTTATTATTTGAAAGGGTACACTTCCCGTTTGGTCCCATTGTCATCAGATCAGGATTTGATTACTTCTTAGTGTACTTTGAAGTCGGTTTAAGTTATTTGTAAAACAGTCCAATTATTTAAATATTATGTTGTGATATTACTCTGCCTTCCTTTTTTGAAACTTAACATGGTGAGTTTTAAAGTATAAAGTTTGTAGCTTCCGCGATACTCATACACATACAGTTTATTATTACAATTTCTTAGAAAGCGCTTGTTTTGACTTAGTTACCTTTAATATTTTTTCCTTATTATTTTAACCCGGTGCAAGTTGACTCAATTGTGATCAAATAACAAGAGATATCGGAATCGGAACAAATAGAAACATTCCAAATATAAATATAGATCCAAGCATTTATCTTACTACAGTGTAAATATTGTAGAAAAATGTGTATTTCTCATGCCAGTTCCGGTTTTCTATTTTTTTTTATCGTGCATAGGCCTTGGTGTCACAATCTCACCATGGGAAGTGATGATGTGCCGAAGGCGGTAAGCACACAAAGCCTAGAAGGAACTGGCTCTCACGTGCAGCTGTCGGAACACACCGATAGGTGCTTGGCGACAGATTTTCAACTTGAGTGTGGTAGCCAGCAAGATGGTTACTACAAAGTACCCTACCACCGTGCTATGGTTCCCTCACGATGTTTTCCTTCACCGAAAGCTCAAGCTCATTGTAGGATTCGAACCCGGGACCTTCGTCTCGGTATCCAACGTCACTACCACTATCATCGCCTTTTACCTTCCTATATTTTGATAACGGATAATAAACAAAAACGGATTAAATATTAATTAGAACTCGATCATGTACAGTACCTATAATTTGCATGATGCTAATTATCCAAAAATATGGATCATCTGAATGCCATGAAATCAACACACAATCCTGCGTGGAAATCGAACCCAAACCTGCAGCGTAGTAGGAAGCTAACCAACCACGCCAAATGACCCGTGGCGACTCATTACTACTTTTCTTATTTGAATTTACTCTACGCCGTTCTAACTTCATCTAGGAAAAAGGAAAACAATATTGAAAAGAATCCTTATTTACGAGTATACAAGCTTTTTTTTAGTTTGCCAAGATTTTTTGTTTAACTTTACTCGCTGTAATTAAGTCGCAAGACACTGCAGTTTTCCTGGCACGTACACACGGCTACAGATCAAGCTATGCATTTCCAATATAAGCTGACCTCTCATTGTACGGAAATCCTATACAATGCGAGATCAGCTTATACTGGAATTGTATAGCTTGATGTGTTGCCGTGTGTACAAGCTCTTTTGTCAGTGATGTTTGCAGCAAAGCTTTTGTGGATCTTTTCTTATTAGTAGCAAGTATTGTGCAACGTGCTTTAAAGGATAATCGTACAGAGATGTTCTATACATTATAATTATATTAGTTGATAGTTTATATCCTACAATGAGCTTGAACTTACGATGTAGGAATATTCCGTCTTTGGAATAGTCGTAAGGAAACGACCACTATCCTAATATTATATATTGTCCAGATAAAAGCCCAATACACACTTACCTCGAATTATATAGAAAAATCTTTATTTTTGTGGGGTAGAGCGTTTATTCGCTCAAAGAGCAGCGATTCGACTGGGGACGTACCTCCACCTTACAGAATACCGCAGCCAAATAACTTTATGTTGTGTAAAAAGTCCTACGCGTGAGTAAGGTTGCCAGAGCTCATTGGGGAGGGGGGAAAGGTCGGTAACGCGTGAGCGATGCTTCGTGTGTTGCAAGCGTCCATATAGCTGCGGTAACCGCTTATCATCAGGCGGGCCATACGCTTGCTTATCGACTTAGTCGTATAAAAAAATGTCTAATGTACATTTTAAA
The DNA here is from genome assembly GCA_951394255.1 of Polyploca ridens. Lineage (NCBI taxonomy): Eukaryota > Metazoa > Arthropoda > Insecta > Lepidoptera > Drepanidae > Polyploca > Polyploca ridens. The sequence goes on from OX596258.1 coordinate 3,721,230, forward strand.
ATGTAAAGGCATAAAATGCTTTAATTAATTTTATTATCAAATCTTAGAACCAATTTTAAAATAACAGATTGGATATAATATGTACTTGTAAGTTGTATAATAATATATACTCGTACGGGTACTAACGAAACAATAGATAAACAATAGGTAGGCAAGCAATTAATTACCAATAGTCCCTGATTTGTAGGACATGAAAGCGTGACCTCCTATTGTAAGGTTTGACAGGCACCTGACGCTTCCCGTTCGACCTATGTCAAGTGTATGAAGACATCTTATTTAGTACCTACATTACTGCCGTTCAGTCAAAGTATTCCCATTTTGGGTACCGATTTTTTGAGCACCGATCCTATTCCCTTTTCAGCACCGATGCATATTTTGGATCGGTGCTCAAATGGGAACAAAAATTAAATTCGAAATCAATCCCTTTTGAGCACCGACGGTTTTGTAGCTTCTAGTGTTTGGTGTTTAATAAAACGTATCGATAAAAATTTACAGTTTTATTATAAAAAGTAAAAAGTATTATCGTTAGAGCGCCCATTTTAAAGAGTATCAAAACTATTCCGCTTTGAGCACTGATCAATATGTTAGGTTGGTTTTCAATTGCTGAACAAAATATACTTACTGTTGTTGATATTACCTAGTAAAAATAATCAATAAATAATAAATTTATTTCTAAATAACTAATCTTAATTTATATATTTTTGGAATCTCCTTTTAAGCAAAGACTAGCTTGTGTTAGAAAACCTAGGTACTGACTAATTATCGAAACATATTACTTCTAAATATACTCTCCATTTTACTTATATTAAATCTCTCTCTTAATACCTCAAAAAATGTATACTTATGAAAAAATGGTACCAGGATATAGGCAGAATTGGTGAGAGGCTAACTAGCCTTCCCTCCGGGAGTCGCGCTTTTTGGTCTCTTGCCAAAGCTGCTGAAGGGAACTTTTGCCAGTCGTCCTTGCCACCACTCCGTAAGCCGGACGGAAACTTGGCCCATAGTGCTAAGGAGAAAGCTGATGTTTTAGGCTCTCTCTTTGCCTCGAACTCGACTTTGGATGATGGGGGCGCTACACCGCCTACCATCCCGCAGTGTGCCAGCTCCATGCCAGAGATAAGCATTACCCAACGGGAGGTCCGGCGGGAATTGCTTTCTCTGGACATCCATAAGTCGAGTGGGCCAGACGGCATACCGGCAGTGGTGCTGAAGCGGTGTGCTCCTGAATTGTGTCCAGTATTGACGCGTCTTTTTGCACTTTCCTACACCAAAAAGGAAGTCCCGTCTTCGTGGAAAACTGCCCACGTGCATCCAGTACCCAAAAAGGGCGACAGATCAGACCCGGCGAATTACAGGCCTATCGCCATCACCTCCCTTCTCTCCAAAGTCATGGAACGTGTGATCAACACGCAGCTTTTGAGATACCTGGAGGATCACGAGTTGTTGAGCGACCGACAATATGGCTTCCGCCACAGTCGCTCAGCTGGTGACCTCCTTGTGTATCTCACGCACCGTTGGTCACTCGCCATCGAGAGTCAAGGTGAGGCATTGGCAGTAAGCCTAGATGTGGCGAAGGCGTTCGATCGGGTCTGGCACAGGGGTCTTCTCACGAAGTTACCAGCATACGGGCTTCCCGAGGGATTATGCAAATGGGTTGCCAGCTTTCTGTCCAGCAGATGCATAAGAGCCGTCGTCGACGGTAGCTGCTCCAATAGCATGGACATAAATGCCGGCGTCCCGCAAGGCTCTGTGCTGTCCCCAACACTATTCCTTCTGCATATCAATGATATGCTGTCTATTGACGGCATTCATTGCTATGCGGACGACAGTACAGGGGACGCTCAATACGCGGGCCGTGCAAATATCCCTTGTTCCGAGGTGGAGGAAAGCCGCGAACGGCTGGTGTCTGAAATCGAGAGTACACTAACTAGTGTCTCCGATTGGGGTCGACTAAACCTAGTCCATTTCAACCCCACCAAGACTCAAGCCTGCGCGTTCACCGCTAAGAAAACCGCATGGTCTGTGGCTCCACAATTCCAGAACACTTCCTTGAACATCAGTCAAAGCATCGGGATCCTTGGCGTTGACATTTCTAGCGACGTTTTGTTCCGAAGTCACTTGGAAGACAAGGTTAAGCTGGCATCCAAAAAGCTTGGAGTGCTCAACAGAGCGAGGCAGTACTTCACATCGGGGCAAAGGCTGCAACTTTATAAGTCGCAAGTCCGGCCTCATATGGAGTACTGTTGTCATCTGTGGGCGGGGGCACCTGGATACCAGCTTGGGCCTTTAGACTCGGTTCAGCGACGTGCCGCTAGAATTGTCGACGATCCCGAGCTCACAAACGGTTTAGAGCCCCTCAGTCTGAGGAGAGACTTTGCCTCCTTATGTGTGTTCTACCGCTTGTACAACGGGGAGTGTTCCAAGGAATTGTTCGACTTGATGCCCACGGCTACCTTCTACCATCGCAACTCTCGCCATCGACGGGGAATCCATCCTCACACATTGAAACCAGAATTGTTTCGAACTGTGCGGGCTCAAAGGAGTTTTCTTCCGCGGACGCTCAGATTGTGGAATGAGCTCCCCGCCGTGGTTTTCCCAAAGGAGTACAGCATGGGGTTCTTCAAGAAGGGTGTGAAGAGGTTTCTTCAGGGTCGGCAACGCGCGAGTGATACCCCTGGTGTTGCAAGCGTCCATAGGCTACGGTAACCGCTTACCATCAGGCGGGCCGTATGCTTGTTTGCCACCTTAGTGGTATAAAAAAAAAAAAAAAAAAAAGGATAGTATAAGCTCGAAGGAGATATCTCCAAAAAAAATTTAAAAACTAAACCAGGTATCATTTTTTCATAAGTAATAATAAGTATACATTTTGTGGAAAGAATATATAATATATGTTGTTTTGTAACTAGGGAGAGCTCCTTCAAGCTTCTGTTGTACTGGTACTATTTAAAACTGTGGTGTTTAAATAAAATATATCGATAAAAATTAGTTTTATTTTACAGAATACTTTAATTGTTTATTATCAATTACAGATGAATATTAATTATTTATTACTTTCCTAGACTAAAATTTTCTCAATTCGAACAAAACACAAACAATACAAGTTACCATACGTTTTTTATTATTATGAAGAGCTTAGGTAAAATGATCTGTGATGATTTTAGAGCATCAGCTAATATTTTAAATTGTACCAGTATAACAGAAGTTTGAAGGAGCTCTAGCTACAAATCCGTCAGTGCTCAAAAGGGAATGATTTCGAATAAAATTTTTGTTGCCATTTGAGCACCGATCCAAAATATGAATCGGTGCTGAAAAGGGAATAGGATCGGTGCTCAAAATATCGGTGCGCAAATGGGAATACTTCTTCATGAGAGGTGTGTTTTTGTGTGTTGTGTGAGATTATTGGTCTATTGTCAAGAATTTACGGACTATTCTACATGTGTTCAAAATAACGGCTTTTTTATTATAGCACGGTAAAAGGGTAGTTTTTTAGGTTTTTTTTTTGTACTAAAACTACGGTAAAATCGCCAAGCACCTAGAAACTTTCCCATGGATCTGATGCTTTTCGGAATTCAATTTTTTTTTATTTATTTTTTTATGTCAATAGGTTGACAAGCAGGCAGACGGGCCTCCTGATGGTAAGTGGTCACCGCCGCCTATGAACATTTGCAATACCAGGGGGATTGCCGATGTGTTGCCGACCTTGTAGAGCTCTATTTACGCCTTTTTTGAAATTGTTATTTTTATGGGATCTACGTATCAAAAATCTTTCATGATTACAGTATGATTAATTATCGAATAAAATAAACGAGTAGGTATTTATATAGTTTCATTTAAAATTTAGTAGGTTAGTAGGACAACTAAAGAAAGGAAAAGAGAAACAAGGCACGTGTTTCATTTGAGACATTTAAGTAATGGTTGCAAGTGAGAATCTCTTCGACGTGAATTTATTGTTTTCGACTGGATGGTCACAGTACCTACCAACTATTGCTACGATAAAAATGTAAGTGGTTTTTTACTAATATAGATTTTTTCTTTTGTCAGAATGCTGATAAGTTGGTACTCTAACCTATCTCATGATAAGTGGCTGCCGTACGTTAGCAATTCCCATGTGTTGCCCTCATTAAGTTTATTAGACATGTTACACTATTGTGCAGTATGAGGCACGAGTGGTGAGCACAGATAGGCAGTAGTGGGGGCAAGCTCGCGCATGTACACTTTTGGCAAAATCAAAGTAGTCAAATGACACGTAATAATCCAATAGACGACGAGCATCGACTGACGAACCAATCGTTTGCTGCTCGGCGCTCTCCCCTTCTTTGTTCCGCTAAACAGACCGAACAATTTACTACTGCACAGGTACCGTGTCAATTTGTGCTCACGACTCGTGCCTCATACTGTACAATAAATAATATTATTTTTGTTGTTATTTTGTAACTGAACAATGAACATACCCTACATAATATCTGATATTCAGGGAGTCCCAAGAAGTACGTCAATCGGAAGTCCAGAGGTAGAGTACTCTAAGAGCTACCCGAATCAACCCCATGTTTTTATTATAATATCATTGACCCCATGTATGTTCAGCAATTTTGATAATTTCAGCATAGATTAACTATTTCGACAAAAAAGATTCGAACAAAAAATTTACATTTATTTTCCAAAGAATTAAGCAACAGTAAAAACCCACCAGAAATATAGGATATTTATCACGGGCGACGAACAACGCCGGGCATGAACAGCTAGTATACAGGGCGAATTTTTTTTTCCAGCCAGTGAACTACAACTTCACTTCCAACTTCTGAACTACAGGTCTTAGAGAAAAACGCTGAAAGGAACTCCGAGCTGAATTTGAAAGAAAATAAAAAAGCCATTAATAAAAATAAAAAGAAAATTGACTTTTTTCGTTTTTTCTCAAAAATGTTTTTTCTTTTTCTGCTTCTACTTCACAATACGAACAAAATTATGTATGACAATTTTGGTCAGAAGTTGCTAGAAAATATCAAAATTGACCTCTAATTTTTTGTCGGAATGCTAAGAGCTAATTCTTTAAGGCTAAACATAATGAGATCCCTGCGAGATCTGCTCCACCTCGTCAAACTTTACGTAGGATAAAACCATGGTCAAGGAAAATATAAAATAATATTTTGTATATTTTTTAGCAACTTCTGACCAAAATTGTCGTACAATATTCGCTTGGCTCGCAGTTAAAAATATAACAATGACATCAATTGTTATAATAAGATGCGCGTCCCTCGCGAGAACCAACGGGATATATCTATTATTTTTTTAATATTTAATAGAATTTAATAGTTGAACAAAGATAGGTATGATGTGATGTAAAAATGTATATCTACGTTACTTACTTCAATGTTAAGTGGGACCATACATTCAGAATCTGCGATAAGCATCTAGGATAACGACGCTCTCTATTTAAGTAAGTTCTCTTCAAATCCCACTTGTCTCTCGAAATGCTTCGGGAAGATAAAAGTTGCGATTTTTCAGCGGCAACTACGTAGAATATGTCGAACTAACGCATTCATCTTCTCTATAAAATATGCATTTATTGTAACTTTGTCAGTCTGTCCTAAAGTACGTTTGAAGATGGAGATATCACGTGATACTCGCACATACCGGAGTGTATGCTTAGGCGGCAAGATTTTTTTTCTTATTAGCGTGGGAAAATCCTCGTAGGATACCAGACAGCGCTGGGGGGAGCGGCCAGGTTATGTCTGACTTTTACCGGCTAAAACCCCATCGCCATCTGCGCTATAGAGAGGGGGCGGGCTATCGTGTTGAACGCGTACCTGCTCACCCCTCCAAGCTCAGCGCTCAGGCGGCAAGACCTACTGCATAGATTTTGGTGCCTGGGTCTATGCTAGGCGAGCCGAGCACAAGCGATGCACGAATTTGCGTAGCGTAGACGGACTTGGGACTGAACAAGCTTTCGGCTCGCGCTGGACTGTGTGTGTTTTGACGAACCCAAAGGGTTTCGCGTTGCGCTCTCAGTGCACTCGTGGATAATGATTGTTGTAGGCTCGTTGGAAGTCCACACATTTCGCTGTGAGCGACGACGGCCCAGATCCGGGTGGCTCAGCTCGTGCTAGGCCTAACGTAGACCCACCTGATATGCCAGGAACAGTATGTCGTTTTTCATAACTAGGAGGTTGGTAAAAATGGCTAATATAAATGAGTAGTTAGAAAGGGTCGTTTGAAGATGGAGAAACTAGCTCCCGCGTTCCCAAGAGACCCTTTGTTTTCTCGAGATAAGAAGTATCCTTTATGCTAATCAAGAACATATTCTACTTATGTGCTAATTTTCATCCAAATCCGTTTTGCCCATGATGCGTGATTGAGACACAAATATCGAAACACCAAATCATATCCAAACTTTTGCAATTATAATTATTATGTTATAGATAGATTAATAATAAATTTAGCTACATAATGTACAAGTAAAGATTGATGGCATACTGCCCTATACAACCCTCGTCTATGGAGTTACGAAGCAGTACCTACGAAAACTTTTTTTTCGGAGCATAGTATTTTATTCATGTCCCCAAAAAGTATATCTATAGAAATTTTAATCCCTTTAAGTAAATATATTATCCTTTTGAACTCAAGGTAAACATGATGTCCTTAAAATATAACATTTTCCCTCGTCATCATCGTTTCATTTTCAACTTTTCATCCGAAGTTTTCTTTCACTTTTGATTAATTCACGAAAGAGTTGCAATTTGAAATGGAAATTCAGGAAAGTAATTCTCTGGAAGTTTTCGCAACGAAACGCCTAATAACCCGTTTTCGCTTTCGTATTTTATGATGGTAAGTAAAAGTTTTTCTTTTGGAATTATCACTTTAATAAATGTCGATATTTTTGCATTTTTTTCATTACGAGATTTTGCATTTTGGAATTTGAATTGGGGAAAAATCTACTGATCAAGCTTTTGTTATCCTTTAAAAAATTCCACTTTTTTGGGTTTCACAAACTTTGCCCTTTATGTATGGACAGCCGTCACCTCCCCATTAAACTAGTGGAAGTACTTGGTCCATAGACGACGCCATAGACTTAGGATATTTTCGCTACGCCAAGCAGACCCACGAAGCGTTGAAAAGAGATATCACAATCCTCTTGAAAACTTTGCGAGAGAGAAAGAGACGCACACACAAGTTTGACGTGAGTTATTTTTTTTCGAGTAAGTAAGTGCCCCGGATTATTTGGTGTGATTTCACATTTTAATTCAAATAATAATGATCGTGCAAAAAGGACAAGAAAAGTGTATGTTATAGACGTTGTGATTTATTATTTGTTCCTTGAGTAGATAATTGTAATGCGCATAGAAAGAAATAACCCATAAAATTATACGTTTCACAGTTATTTTATCATTGGAATCTTTCTGCTCCTAAATCAGTTTTTACAACAGGGTATTTATTTATCTATATCTAAGAATATAAGTATTAACACAACACTAGTTTTTATTTTTCCCATAGAAACCCTAACGTTTATTTTTGTCGCGTTTCGACCTGCCTCTGTTTATCTGTACGTACAAGATCTTTGGTCAACGCTCATAAATTACAATGGAGTAAGTTGTTCTTTTCAAAAAGGAAAACAGGATGCATACCTCATTGATATATAATTGATCGAAGGTATACCTAAAGAGCGTCATGTCCTTGCTTGCTAATCACTATTATTTTTTGTATTTATTATTTTGTCAATGGATTTCCTGAAGTAATTTGGTATTTATTATAAGCGAGCGAACAAGAACGTATAAGAGTTTTGATAAAGGCTTATATTATGTTTTGTCAAACGCAAGGCCGTTTACCTTGCGTTTGACACAGGCTCACCTATAAAAGACGATGATGAAGCAGAAGACTGAGAACGCTTACCAAAAAGGGTCTATTTATTCTAACTTTGAAGGTCCCTAAGTTGTTAAGAGTCAGGAAACAAAGACACTGGAAGTGAATTACCACATCGGTTTCCACATCATAAATAGGTCCAATATTTTTTTCAAATAAAATGCTACAGTTAGAATTAACATCTCTAAATAGAAAACGAACTAAAAAGTATGGTAAAAATGTGTTGTATTAGTTTTTTTTTGAATCGCTCTTTTAATAGCCTTTTGATTGAGAACGCGATCACGCATGTACATATAATCCATATTTGACGCGAGTGAAACCGTAGGGCACAACTATGTAGTATATAATATAAACGCTACCTAACCTACTTAACAATATAGGCTAAAAATAAACCCAACAAGGAAACATCTAATACATGCCGAGGGTTGGATTCCTGAACGCTTAGTCAAAGGGTGTCAGCTTTGGTATTCTGAAACGTTTTTGACAGCAACCGACGACGACTCCGTTGTGACGGTTAGTCCGGGAGGTAGCGTTGCAAACACAAAAGTCATAGTAAGCCGGCTGACGTTGAAATGTATAGTTGATCTTATATGACTAATAAGTGAACCGACCGTCTGCTCAAGTAAGTGCTCAAGTCTTCTACATCCGTCATCAGCCACTCCCAGTAAAAAAAAAGACATAGTACGCTGGCTCAAACTTGTTTCATAAGTATTTGACATAATACTGAGCTGAAAAAAATCGTCTGCTGCATGGTGGAGGGGGGAACACGCGTCAGCTGCTCGCATGAATTTGTAAAAAAAAAAGTTTACCCCTGCCGTAACCTTCCAATCCTAAACCCACCGCGGGTGCATCGCTGATGCGTGGTTCACATATTAGTCATTCAAGATCTATTGAAAAAGATGGCCATCGATCGGCGTATTAATACTACCTAAAATGCATCAGTACCTCCCGGACTATTGCATGTCGAAACAATTGAATACTTGAATAGGTCAAAAGAATTAAAATGGGCTGGAAGGTGTATTGTAAACATCAACTGCGCTCTGCGAGTGGATTTCATTTATTTTAATGATCTGAGTCGTAATCCCAAGCTAAGCAAACTTATGATATGGAAACTAGATAAAGGCTAATTTTATTTTATAATTTTTAATGTACTGAATATACCAATTTTAAAGGTTTAATATGAAGGCTATTCATTGGTTTATTTTTATCTTAATATTACGACTTAAACTTCACAAAAAGAAAGCTAGATATAGCGCCCATATTTTGAAAATATTGAAACAATTAACATTTTTTCACGAATAATGTTTAATAACATACTCGTATGTAAGTACATACTACTAAATTGACGAGGTATTTTTTATAAGGAATAATAAAAATAAGCCAGATATCAAAGACTTCTATATAGAATTTGGAAGAATTTTAGCATTTCCAGTAAATAAAAATTCATTGACTTTGTAGTGCTGTGCACAATTTAATCAATGTTTATTTCAACAAGAATAGTTAAAGAATTACTCGCCAAAAGTCTCAACTGTTGAGCTTGACGACGTTTTTCCAAGATATCTTCATCATTGGCTGATTTAAGGATGCCCATAATATGACTTATCCGAGCTGCAGATATCTGAAATATGTATACCAACTCTGTAACCACTATAAAATTAGTATCATCATCATATTCTGTCACGAGATGTCCTCTGCTGAACTGGGCCTTTGTTTTTGACTGATTTCGACAAAGAACAGTCTTGGATTTATAATAAATAATTTGTAATAAAACATACTTACTTCAAATATCATAAAATTACACAGAAACTATCATAAATGAAAGTGATCCACAAAGTGACAGGTTTTTTTTTATAATGGATACATAATACGACCTTAATAAGAGCTTCCTAAAATTAAACATTAATTAATTGACCAATTGAAAAATGTAGCACCGCACTACGAATGTATAGAGAATAGACCGCGACGACGGTCGTCGTCGTCGTCAGCTGTCAAAAAAGAACAGAATTGCACTACAGGTCGAAGAATGTTTACCTATGTGTAGGTACGCGTAGTGTATTTTGTTTACTATTTTACTAAATATGGTTTAACTTGCATATTTTCTAACTTCAAAGTCAATTGCACATAGATTACCACATCTTTAAAAGTTTCCTCTACAGATCTCTGTGGTTTCCTCTGTTCTTATTCATTTCAGGGCGGGCTGGATTGATATTTTATAAACCAAAAATTTTGGTGGAATAAATGTGCCAAAACACCCATTTCATACTGAATGAATGACAATGCGATGAACATAATTTCAATCCAATCCTTTGTAGTGGTGTGCATAATATCAATCAATTCGACAAAAAATCATGGGTACGTACTACAAATGTATTTTTTACCATCTAAATGTTTCTGTGCTTCACCGCTAGATGTCGCTATGCTGAAATCAAACGAGCTATGGTTACGTTCTCACAAAATGGTTATAGTCTCAAAATAACTATGTTGAAATTAACTCTGGTTTCCCTTCAACACGAATAAATCTTTCGCCTTTTACTAAAGATTTCCGTGGAGGGGAACACTCAAATGAGTCTTTGAAATTTTTTGGTGCCTTGCTTCGGCGGGGCTTATTTAAACGGCGTCTATCGTGACTATATTGCGGGATTTCGCTGTGCATTGTATTGCACAATGTACAGCGAAATCTCGCAATATAGTCACGGTAGATGATGATGATGATGTATACACGCAGTGGCGTGCATTGGTTTTCGGAGGAGGTAGGCAATCAAGTACTAGGAGAGTTTTATTGCATATTATCGGTGGTATTATATCCAATAAAGATCAATCCACGTGCACTAGTGAAATGAAATGAATTATGTGTATCGTGATTTTACAAGTTGTCTCAAAAAGTTCGTGAAAAGTTTTAGTACAGTAACCACCATTTTACTGAAACACGACTGGACGGACGAACGTGACTAGTATGCGGACTATGTAAAAGTTAATGTGCGGACTATATGAAAGTGATATCTACTATATAAAAATAAGTCCTTCCTGACGCTATAACTCCAGAACGCACGAACCGATTTCAACGGTTTTGCATTCGTTGGAAAGGTCTCGGGCTCCGTGAGGTTTATAGCAAAGAAAATTCAGGAAAACGCGGGTGAAACCGCGGGGGACAGCTAGTTATAAATAAAATGTATGCGACTGAAGGACTTTGTATCCATGTTCATGAACAAATATTTAAAAAAAAGCCAAACTAGGGTTTACAGCCTCGGTTGAATCAATCGATTTTTTAATCAATATTCGATCTTTTAAATCGTCTTTGGAGATACGAATCGATGTTAAGATCGCCACGAAATTAAAAGATCGAAAATCGATTTTAACGAGACCATAATATTCCATTTCGAATTTTCGAATCGATATTTTTTGCAGTATTATGTTAAATATTAAAGTTTTTTTAATAAATTAGCACACGTTACTCTCTTTCTCTCTCATCAATGCCGAAATCGATCGGAGAGCGTCTAAATCGTTGTTTTTCTAAAAATCTCGACAGTGTAAGTTTAATCGAATAACGATATTCGTTTAATTATATTATTATTACTGACCTAATAACCAGTACATTTTTAAAAATATATATATACTACTAATAAAATATATTTTATATCATAATATAATATATTAACGTACTGATCTTTACATAAATGAGGGGATTATCTCAATTGAAACTAGCTTTATTCCTTGATTTATAATCTTTTATATCTCCATCAGCATAACACAAACAATAACAATGCCGCCATAGCCTAATCCTGAATCTAAGCGTCATAGGGAAGTTCCTCTACAGATTATTACAATCAATTTCCATAGATAATAAAAGTAAACTAAAACTATATAGAGATGTGCAAACTGTTTTTGATACTTCCATTATAAATGAATTCTTAACAAATATAAAATATAAATATTGATTTTCTAAGGATCGATCTTGTATATATTTTTTTTAATCGATATCAGTCGCTTCGATTTGAATCTATCTATAATAAATTTTGTCAAAGTACGGTAACCTTTGCAATACAAATAAATTGCGAACTTATATTTGAGTTCCTCTAACGTTGGAAACTGTAGTTTTTTTAATTTGGCTGGGTTACTAGTGTCACAACAGAGTAGGTATGGTTACTTTTGGTCCATAAATCACGAATGTCAAATGTCAGTGTACTACGCATAGTAAAAACGTGATTTATGCTTTCGTCGTATTATCCTAAAGAAGTGTGTGTGCATGTATGCATATGCCGAAATCGTTTTAGTGTGCGTGAATTTGTTACACGAACTCACGAGTGCCTGCGCGGCAAAGTTTGAAATTTTGTATTGAATGTTAGGTTAGAATTTTTAATTAAAATGATTATGAGTTTAATTGAATCAATATATCATATTATTGAATCTTATGAGGTAAGAGCATTGCTTATTTGCCTATATGGAATGCACGCCACTGTATACACGGTAATGTTAGATAACCTTTAGCGTGACGTAGAATTCCTTGTAGTTAATTTAATGATGTACTCATCGTTTGCGTGGTGTCTTACCCTAGATTAAGTTTTCTTGAATATTCTATACAAAATTAAGTTTTTTTCCGTAAAAACCTTCTACAAAGTATTAGACAACTTACAAAAAAAGATGGATGAAATCAAAATCAAGAAGTCATTTATTCAGTTTAGGCCCTAGTAAGGCACTTATGAACGTTAAATTGGTACATACAGTTGAATTTACCACCGGTTCGGAATACACTAAAACTGAGAAGACTCCGGCAAGAAACTCTGAAAAATGGTAAAGTCGTTCTCAAATTATTGCGTGACCAAGAAAAATAGAGATTCATTTTTATATATAAAGATGAGATTAGCGTCTATAAGAGTTCGGCTTACCCTTAGATAACGAACAAAAGGGGCTTACCGTAATCTTTCGCGTTCAAAACATCAATATACGACATTCGTTCGAAAGCAATTTATCAAATAGCACCATGATACGGTAACCCGTCAACGCTAGATTTATTTACAATTCGTACGTACATTATTAGGCTTTGTTGATTTTCACTCATCATCAATACGTAACTTTTTATATTATTACTAGCAGCGAAACCCGGCGTTGCTCGGGTTAAAATACATCGCATGTTTAATGGTATAAAAAATATATAAGGATATTTTTTTTAACATATTATAGATTTCTATTTTCGATATTGAGAGACTTTCCAGAACATTCAAATAGTTTGTTCTTTTTTTACTCGACTGCAATCACAATTGAAGTGACGAAAAGTCCCTGAATTTCGATTTATATACCGAAATTTCCAGTACCAGATCACTCTAGAATATTTAGATGTACATCACTTTGATTTGGTTTTTATAGATCAATAATAACACTCGTACACAACAACATGGCTTAGGGATGGAGAGGATCACCGAGCACCATCCGTGGACGGATATCGGCTACGGCATACTCCTCGACCGTTATCCGTGCGTGGAGGGCGCGGCGGCGGTGTAGGTTTTTATGTTAAGCGGGGAATTAATACCAGGATTTGCCCTCACCCTCCCGCTGCATCGGTCGAGCAGATGTGGCTGCGCTTAAAGGTGGGTTCCAAAAAGGTTATTATCGGTACGGCCTACCGCCCCCCATGGCTTGATGTGAATATTTTTTTAGATGGGCTTACTCAGTCAGTAGCTAGTTTTGCTGAATATGATCATCTTGCAATTTTCGGAGACTTTAATATTAACTTACTTACTCCTTCGGATAACAAAAGTAAATTACTGCTGACATTCTTAAGCTACACTAGCCTTAAGCAGCTTATAACGGTACCAACTCATTTTACTGAGCACAGTGAAACACTCCTGGACTTGGTGTGTACGGATGCTAAGACACAATCTATCACTGTTAGTCATATACCAGACTTGGGTAGCCATGCAATGATTTCTGTTGAATTTAACATTAAAGCTGAAAAGCCGGTACCACATTTTATAATCTACAGGCCTCTTAAAAATATATTAATGGAACTTTTCAATGCTGACTTAATTATGATAGACTGGCAAGAAATAGGCAGCTTTCACAGCATAAATGATATTGTTACTACTTTTAATGGATATATTTTATATCTTTTTGACCTTCATGCTCCTAAGAAGTCTATATACATAAAAAAGAACTCCTACCCCTGGCTTACAGACACTGTTAGGATAATGATGAATATTCGTGATAATTATCATAAACAATACAAAGTGTCTAAATCTGACTCACACAAAATTGCTTATAAAGATATGAAGCAAATCGTGAGCAGTGCAATGTATCAAGAAAAAAGGGTATACTTTGATAGACATATTAATAATAATATTCACAACCCTAAGAAGCTTTGGAAGAATCTAAAATCAACAATTATTCCCTCTATAAAAAACAACTTCATATTACCCTCTTTTGCCAGTGACCCAGACATAATAAATTCTCATTTTCTTGATGTACCTGGGAGCGCCGCTGTAAACATCTCGGAACTTACCTACTTTGAATATCACAGATTCAATACATCTGTTTTTAAATTGGAGCCAGTCTCTGAAGATGCTGTAGCTCAAGTCATTCGGGGACTTTCCTCAAATGCTGAGGGAGTAGATAACATATCATTGCAAATGATTTTGATGACATTACCTAGTACCTTGAGGGTCATCACGAGAATAATTAACCTGTCAATAATCAGTGGCACTTTTCCTGATCTATGGAAAATATCTCTTATCAGACCCATCCCCAAAAATCAAAACGTGACATCTGTTAAAGATCTTCGACCTATCTGTATCCTGCCCTGTCTCTCAAAAATCCTTGAAAAAATAGTTTGCATTCAATTAGTAAAATACCTTGAGGTTGAAGAAATCTTGCCCTCAACTCAATCAGGCTTCCGGAAAAAACGCAGCACTGCAACGGCATTGCTTGATGTTGTTGACAATGTGCTTGCAGCTCAGGATCACGGAATGGGCACCATACTTGTACTGCTTGATTATTTTCGTGCATTTGATGCAATTAATGTGAATCTCCTTCTCTCAAAGTTATCTTATTATGGTTTTGACTCAAACACAGTAAAATGGTTCCACAGTTATCTGCACCTTAGGTCCCAAATTGTTGAGGTGACTGGTCTGGATGGCAGAGTAACATCCTCGTCTCAAACCTATAATCTTAGAGGCGTGCCCCAAGGATCAATTCTTGGTCCAATCCTTTTTATACTTTATAGCACAGATGTCATAAACTGTATGGAGCATTGTAAATACCACATTTATGCTGATGACTTGCAGGTCTACTTTAGCTTTCATCCCAATGACACTGATACAGCTGTAACAAAAGTAAATGAAGATTTGAACAGATTAGCCAAGTGGTCAACATCCAATTGTATGGTCCTAAATCCTATTAAGTCCAAATATTTGGTATTGGGGTCAAAGAAGCAGATTGAAAGTATTTTGGATCATAGCCCGCAGGTAGCCATTATGGGTAAATCTATAGAATATGTTTGTGAGGCACGTAATTTAGGTGTAATTATGGATGGACGTCTACGCTTCGAGCACCATGTACAGGAAGCTGTTCGAAACTGTTTCTACCGGTTAAAAGTGCTGTACAGAGTAAGAGCATACCTTAGTGTGGATCTCAGAATTACGTTATGTGAGTCCCTCATCTTATCCAAGCTCAACTATGCAGATGTTGTGTATGGCCCCTGCCTTCTATCCAGATCTGAACAACTCATTCAGAGGGTTCAGAATGCGTGTGCTCGTTTCTGTTTTGATGTCCCTGCTCGTGCCCATATCACTCCTTTTCTCAATAATGCAAACCTCATGAAGATGAAGGCTCGTAGACAGTTACACTTTGCCACCATGCTCTTCGGCATCATTGTCTCAAGAAAGCCAGAGTATCTTCTGCGTAAATTGACTTGGGCCCATGAAAACCGTCGATACAAAACCCGAGCTTCCGCATATTTGCTTTTAACGCCTATGCATAAAACTGTGGCATTTCGGGGATGTTTTAAATTTGCTGCCACTCGTTGTTGGAATGACCTACCACCACCATTGCGAGCCCTGAAAACAGTAAATACTTTTAGTAAGCATTTTAGGTCGCACCTCATGAAAATGCAAAAAGATTAACTAACTATTTTTATTCCTAATTATGCTGTGTATCCAATACTTTACAATAGGTGCTTGTAGACATTTGTGTAATATATATAAATATTCTCCAATACTCACCAAACATTATGCTCGATGTGCAATGGCGATAGTCTCCATAAAACGATTTTTTGAACACGCACTTTTCACATGTATTCTAACCTCATCTTTTTGGCAACATGTTTCTTTTGTATATCTTAATGTAGTAGTTTTAACAATTTAAGGCACGAATTACCCAATATGTACTTAGTTTATTTACTTTTTTAAGTTTGTGATGATGTGGCACCACGTGCAATTCACTTCAATAATTGTTTTTTTTTTTTATTTTAATGGGTAGTGTGGGTGCAGTTTTTGTTTACTGACCGACCATAGATTATATATCGTGGCGCGACGTGCGGCGGCTGGTCGGCTCGCACTTTCTCTTTGAGGACTGTCTGGCGACCGTCTATAGGTATAAGGCTGACCAATTAGTCGCCGCGTAGCTATATTTTTGTTTGGAATCTTGATAGTCGAATTTCACCCACTTGCAGTGGTCGGATTGACTTAATATTTGGTATAATATCAACAAAAAGTATAGTCACCGTAAAAAAAAAAAATTTTTTCTATTTTTATTTTTTTATTTTTTACATAATCTTAGTTTTTATTATTTTCAATTGTTAATTGACATTGTAGGTACTGTGTCACTGTATGTTCGTGATGTCATGGACGTGGGCCTCGACTGAAAACCAGCGCGAGGGTTAGTTTTTCTTACTAACCTAAGCACATTGCTGAGTCGAGACCTATTCCTGGCATCACGCAACATTGCAATTTTGTGTAGTTTTTATTGTTTGTTCTGTCTTTATATTTTTTATTTTGTCATTAATGTAATGTTGTGTGTTGTCCTGAATAAATCCTTTTTCTTTCTTTTCTTTCTTTCTTTCTTTCTTACACATTTTGGAACTTTCCAGACCAAACCAAAAATTCTTGATCATAATAAATTGCACTCATTTATGAACTTCCCAGATAATTCGGATAATTCCCAGATAAATTTCGATAATAACAGTTTTGGGACATTTTGGAACTTTCTAGATGAAGCCAGAAATTTGTTGAACTTTCTCAAACATTCTATATCGATTATAATAGTTTGCAATCATTCTAGAATTTTCTAGATCATTCCAGATATTTGTTGAACTTTCTAGAACACTCCAGATAAATTATAACCGTTTTACTCATTTTGGAACTTTCTAGATCATTCAAGAAATTTCTCGAATATTCTAAATCGATCATAATCAATTGCACTAATTTTGTAACTTTCCAGATCATTCGGAAAATTTGTAGAACGTTCTTGAACATTCTAACTCGATAATAACAGTTTTGGACATTTTGGAACATTCTAGATGAAGCCAGATCAATTATAACCGTTTTACTCATTTTGGAACTTTCTAGATCATTCCAGAAATTTCTCGAACATTCTAAATCGATCATAATCAATTGCACTCATTTTGGAACTTTCCAGGTCATTCGGAAAATTTCTAGAACATTCTCGATCATTCTAAAATGATCATAATAAATTGCACTCATTTTGGAACTTTCCAGATCATTCAGGAAATTTCTAGAACGTTTTCGAACATTCTAACTCGATAATAACATTTTTGGATATTTTGGAACTTTCTAGATGAAGCCAGAAATTTGTAGAACTTTCTCAAAACATTCTATATCGATTATAATAGTTTGCATTCATTCTAGAATTTTCTAGATCATTCCAGATATTTGTTGAACTTTCCAGAACATTCTAGATCAATTATAACCGTTTTACACATTTTGAAACTATCTAGACCATTCCAGAAATTTTGAGATCTTTTCAGAAGTCCTCATGCGTTAGAAAAGGACAGCAATATATGTTTTAACATTTTCGCCACCCACAACCACCCCTTTCCACCCACCGCGACCAAACTCCCTTACTACCACCTGGAGACCAAGGGGTATTTACCACCCCAACGGGAAGTTGATTGGGGTTCGTGGTGATTGAGAAAACTGCGTATTTACGTACCCACAAAAGCATTTTATATATATTACTAGCAGCGAAACCCGGCGTTGCTCGGGTTAAAATACATCGCATATTTAGTGGTATAAAAAATATATAAGGATACATTTTTTAACAGATATTATAGATTTCTATTTTCGATTTCGATTTGGTTCTTTTAGTTAGATCAATACTCGTACACATTTTGGAACTTTCCAGATTAATCCAAAAAAAATTAGAACCTTCTCGAACATTTTAAATCGCTTATAATAAATTGCACTCATTTTAGAATTTTCTAGAACTTTCTCGAACATTCTAAATCGATCATAATAAATTTCACTCATTTTGGAACATTCTAGATCATTCTAGAAATTTCTAGAACTTTCTAGAACCCTCTCGAACATTTTTAATCGCTTATAATAAATTGCACTCATTTTAGAATTTTCTCGAACATTCTAAATCGATCATAATAAATGTAGCTCATTTTGGAACTTTCCAGGTCAATCCAAAAAAATTTAGAACTTTCTCGAACATTTTAAATCGCTTCTAATAAATTGTTATCATTTTAGAATTTTCTAGATTATTCTAGAAATATTTAGAACTTTCTCGAACATTTTAAATCTTTTATAATAAATTGCACTCATTTTAGAATTTTCTAGATCATTCTAGAACTTTCTGGAACATTTTCAATCGCTTATAATAAATTGCACTCATTTTAGAATTTTCTAGAACTTTCTCGAACATTCTAAATCGATCATAATAAATTTCACTCATTCTAGAAATTTCTAGAACCTTCTCGAACATCCTGAATTAATCATAATAAATTGCACTCATTTTGGAACTTTCCAGATCATTCGGGAAATTTCTAGAACGTTCTTGAACATTCTAACTCGATAATAACAGTGTTGGACATTTTGGAACTTTCTAGATCAAGCCAGAAATTTGTAGAACTTTCCCAAACATTCTATATCGATTATAATAGATTGCAGTCACTCTAGAATTTTCTAGATCATTCCAGATATTTGTTGAACTTTCTAGAACATTCCAGATCGATTATAGCCGTTTTACACATTTTGGAACTTTCCATTCCAGAAATTTTGAGATCTTTTCAGAAGTCCTCATGCGTTAGAAAAGGACAGCAATATATGTTTTAACATTTTCGCCACCCACAACCACCCCCTTCCACCCACCGCGACCAAACTCCCTTACTACCACCTGGAGACCAAGGGGTATTTACCCTCCCAACGGGAAGTTGATTGGGGTTGGTGGTGATTGAGAAAACTGCGTATTTACGTACCCACAAAAGCATTTTATATATATTATTAGATTAGATTAGATTTGGCGCCTTTATAGAAACTATACAGTGTCAGTTGCAAACAAGTACTGTTTGCTATTATAAGACAAAAATGCTTTTATGTCATAATAAATAGACACCTCACAATCAAAGGTTACTTAGTTTTAACTACAGACAGACAGATAGATAATAATGATAGATATAGGTAACTCTATAGTCATCATCAAAATAGCCGTAATAGTCCATACTCCAATATCATGAATTATATCATACCTACTATATAGCTATACATTTATTTCAGATTTATGCGAAAAAACATGTATTCAAGTTTTTTTTTATTTTTATATAAAACTCGGCTTTTTACTAACTAGACTCTAGAAATGTGTCACGCAGCGGTTGGCAATTGGTGGCAATTACCCACACTGGCTGACACGAGTTGTACGACAGGCCAATCGGTGTTATCGTGAGTTTACACTACTATTCTTTTATAAACACCGAAGATGAACAGGCATGAAGCAATAATTTTGCTTCATATTTAAGGGTCTTGTTACAATGTTAAGGTCATCACCCACTATGTCAGCACCGCTCCATCGCAGCAACGACTCAGCATTTACCTAGCCATGTAAGTGAGGTCTTTAAATCGTATGCGTTAAAGTAAATTTTACAATGACTAGACAAAATAGTGGACGCTTCGCGGCAAGCGCGCTTGCCGCTACAAGGCCCTAGTCCTGCTGACCACTCGCTTCCAGCGAGCGGTCCACTCCCTCGCTGCGTGACGTCAGCAAGCGGTATCTTGCCAAAGTCGCGCTACCAATTTCACCGGCGCGGGGCGGCGCGCTGACAGCTAGTGGTTGGATTGAGTTGAGGCGGTGCCGGGTCGCTGCTGCGATAGAGTGGTGCTGACAAAGTGAGCGATGAGCTTTAGTCGGGTTGTGTGTATCCACTGCATTGATATTTTAACCCGATTAGTCAATAAAAAACATTTTGTCGAGAGTTGTGTTCTCACTAAAAATCAAGTTGTAATCCGATTCGTCACAATACATTGTTAATTAACAATGTTTTAGGTCGATCCGCTCGCGCCTCTTAAACAAGCTGGTCGATTTTTTGACTTATCAAGTGAAAACACAATTTGTTGTAAGTTTTGACATATTGAAGGTATCAAATTGTCAAGTTACGATTTGACATTATTTGCGAATTTTAAATTATATCCATAACAATGTTAATTGACTAGTGGAAACTTACCATTAGTGAAACATCAAATGTGATAATACTAATTTTCAACTGATTACGTCGCTTAGCTAAATTATTAATTGATTAAATTTTATTCAAATATGTGAAGCAACAGTACCTCTACCATGAGTTTTCTACACTAACGTAATCTACAGTCGCTAGCGACTACGGGGAAACATTTTGTATGAAATACTTCCAAAAGTGTCCACTAGAGGCGGTGCTCGTCATGCAAAATATCCACCGTAGTCGCTAGCGTGTGTGGATTACGTTAGTGTAGAAAACTCATGGTAGAGGTACAGATGTAAACAGACATTGAGAAACTTTCCCATTTAAATCCCTGAGGTGAATCGTAATCTGAACGGAAAATGAAACATGGAGAGGGAGTTGTCGACAACCATCATTAATTTTAGGAGGGAAAGATTGTGTAATCATTATCTTCAGCTTATGGGCTTTTATTTTAAAGATAAGCAATAAATTATGACATTTGTATCTCTATATATTAATCACGCGCGTATTTATTCAAAGAGTGAAAATAAACAAAGGTTATTTAAACGGGCTAGTTTGGTTTTTACAGTTTATCGGTCTTTCTCATAAAAATCTCTTAAATAACGGATTAAATAGTATTTAGCTAAATACTATTTAAAATTTTATTCAGTGTTAAATTTTCTTTACTCATAAACGCATTTTAATCATGATTTAGTTATTGAAGGATTTAAAGAGCAAAAATAATATTATATATGGCGACACCAGCGTCAAGACCATTAATTTGACAGTTATGGAGGTTTTAAAAAAAGAAACAGCAACAATTTGAAAAGTTTTATTATGTGTTTTATGATAATATTATATTGTATATGATCTGATAGAAGCGCTCGTGGTGTAGCATGATTAGCCGTTCTTAATCGATCGGCAAAGTTAAGCTACGCCTGTCGTGGTCGGTACCTGGATGGGTGACCGCCTAGTGGTATTTCAAATCGAGCGTTTCCTTGCTTCGGAAGGCACGTAAAGCCGTTGGTCCCGGTTATCACTTAATTGTGATAGTCGTTAAGCTAGTTGGATGCCTCCTAGGCGGCTTGAAAAATTCCAACAGTAGGTTGACCACTAGCCTACCTCCACCGATCCGCAGTGGGCACGCGTGGTGGAGTATTGCCCATTCCCTTTCACCTTCATTTGTGAAAGGAGGCCTGTGCTCAGCAGTGGGATATTATAGGCTGATGATGATGATGATGATGATATGATCTGAACCTCGGAAACAGCTCCAGTGGGTTTCGGGGGCGATAACTCGATCTAGCTAGGTTTCATTGTTAGAAAACGTAGTTTTATCCGTGTTTTTAGGCAATGAAAAACTGCTTCAATATCATTAGAATACGAAGGTAAATTTCGCCACCATTTACAAGGTTATCATAGCCAGGTGGGAAATCGGGCGGTCCCGAAACCAGAAGACCCTGTTCGAGTCCAGATGATAATATTTTTCGCTTTTTTTTTTCATGTTCTTTTGTGAGAAAAACTAATATGAATAAAAAAACGAGCAAAGCTCGGTCATCGAGGTACAAGTTTAAGTAATTTATATAATTTATGGTGTTTCTATATAATCTAACATCATATACCCAGCTTATTTTCGGAAATCAATGAAAATTATTTTACAACAATCAAGCAGCAGCTGTTTATTTGGCGGCCATTTTGCTATTTAGCCCGTTAAACAAGGGTCGTAGGACTCGTAGGTGGTTTAATTTGACAGCTCTTTAAATAACGTTTTTAAGTAGTGAATAAGGATAAATACCGTTTATGAGTGAAGATTTTTTTAAATAACTGTTTTAAGTATGAATTAACTTTAAATAGCGTTTATAAGTAAGGCCGTATATGTTTATCTGTACAGCCAGCAATTTTTTACTTGTATTATAATGCTTTTGAGTAGATTGATTATACTTTTACAATTACCTAATTGCGACTAGCGGTCTTACTCATAAAAATCTCTTAAATAACGGATTAAATAGTATATAGCTAAATACTATTTAAAATGTTATTCAGTGTTTAACTTTTCTTTACTCATAAACGCATTTTAATCATGATTTAGTTATTGAAGGATTAAAAGAGCAAAAATAATATTATACAGGTCGTTGTTTTGGTCAGCGACGAGCGACTCAGGGTCGATAATACAAATGATACTGGTGCTAAAAAAAATATAAAAAAAATACTTTATTTTTTTTTAATAATAAGAATAAAAAAAATAAAAATTTGAAAATCATGTTATAAGCTAAAGTATAGACATAATACTCAACGGGAGTATGAGGGAGTAAAGGGGTGGGGCGATGGCGGCCTGCGCCTAGCTCTAGTCTGTGCACGTGCCTAGTAACCATACTTTGCAGTAATTTTATTTCAAATTGAATAAGGTATTTCTCAACATATTTACAGTATTTAATGGAATTAAGTCCATTTTTGGGGAATATATATGTTGTACTACCGCTCCTGGGTCGCTTGTCGCCGACCAAAACAACACCCTGTATATGGCGACACCAACGTCAAGACCATAAATTTGACAGTTATGGAGGTTTTAAAAAAAAGAAAAAACAACAATTTGAAAAGTTTTATTATGTGTTTTATGATAATATTATATTGTATATGATCTGAATCTCGGAAACAGCTCCAATGGGTTTCGGGGGGCGATAAATCAATCTAGCTAGGTTTCATTTTTAGAAAAGTCGTTTTATCCGTGTTTTCAGGCAATGAAAAACTGCTTTTTTTTATTAATTGCGTTTGGCCACTGACCCGCCCATAAAGGGCGATGACGAAGCCTAAGATGGAACACGCTTACCCAGAAGAAACCTATTCACTCTGGCCTTGAAAGTACCTAGATTGTAAGCGTCAGGAAACACAGACACTGGAAGCAAGTTCCACTCCCTTGCTGTCCGCATTATAAATGAGGATGCAAAACGCTGTGTCCGTATATTCGGTATGTCAACAACGTACGGGTGAAAATTTTCACGGCGTCTTGTGGTTCGGTGTAAAAATGGGGATGGTGGAATAAGGTTGAACAATATCATTAGAATACGAATGTAAATTTTGCCACCATTTACAAGGTTATCATAGCCAAATCGGGCGGTCCCGAAACCACAAGACCCTGTTCGAGTCCAGATGATAATTTTTTTTGCTTTTGAGTTCTTTTGTGAGAAAAACTAATATGATTTACCAAAAAAAAAACGAGCAAAGCTCGGTCATCGAGGTACAAGTTAAAGTAATTTATGGTGTTTCTATATAATCTAACATCATATATCCAGCTTATTTTCGGAAATCAATGAAAAATATTTTACAGCAATCAAGCAACAGCTTGGCGGCCATTTTGCTATTTAGCCCGTTAAACAAGGGTCGTAGGTTGTTTAATTTGACAGCTCTTTAAATAACGTTTTTAAGCAGTGAATAGGGATAAATACCGTTTATGAGTGAAGATTTTTTTAAATAACTGTTTTAAGTATGACTTAACTTTAAATAGCATTTATGAGTAAGGCCGTAGATTTCTAGCAAGATGAGATCCACTTTTTACTATACTGTAGAACTCTATATTTTGATACAAATTTTTTGTGCATTTTTTATATTGTAGTAAGAGAGGTAGAGTATAGCGTTTATCCGCTCAAAGAGCAGCTCGACTGGGGAAGTACCTCCAGCCTACAGAATACCGCAGCCAAATGTTGTGTTTCTGCGCGTGAGTAAGGTTACCAGAGCTCATAGGGGAGGGGGGAAAGGTCGGTAACGCGTGAGCGATGCTTCGTGTGTTGCAAGCGTCCATATCAGTAACCGCTTACCATCAGGCGGGCCGTATGCTTGCTTGCCGACTTGATCGTATAAAATGAAATATATATGAGTTATATAAAATAGAAATATGAGAATTAAATAAAAAATATTTGAGGATTTGACTAATGCACGTCATGAGCTCAGCAAGAATTTTTAATGGATAAATATCAAATATAAGGCCTTATGTTCGAAAATTCCTCCGTTTATATACACTAATAATAATACCTACTATAAAAAAAAAGATTTGTATTTTTGTATGTTTAGTTTGTTTGTAATTTCAATAAATTTCAAAAACGACTGTACCGATCTTTCACCACTAGAATGCATGCTACCTATCATATCACTTAGTAAAATAGGCAATATTATATTAAGTGATATTTTGGCTACCGTAACCGCTTACCATCAGGCGGGCCGTATGCTTGTTTACCGACTTTGTGGTATAAAAAATATATATATTTGAGGTCATAAAACAGTGTCCGCCATTATGAACTATTTAGTTAACTATTCGTCCGATTGCTCTCAAAATTGATATTTGAGAGACCCTTGGCCCATATAACGTGAATATTTGGTCAAAATTTAAAAAAAGTGCCCGCCAAAATGTCCGCCATTTTGAACTATTTAATTACTGGTCCGATTGCTCTCAAAATTGATATTTGAGAGACTCTTGGACGATATAACATGAATCTTTGCTCAAAATTGAAAAAAGTGTCCGCCATTTTGAACTATTTAATTACTGGTCCGATTACTCTCAAAATTGATATTTGAGAGACCCTTTGCCCATATAACATGAATATTTGGTCAATATTTAAAAAAGTGCCTGCCAAAATGTCCGCCATTTTGAACTATTTAATTACTGGTCCGATTGCTCCCAAAATTGAGATTTGAGAGGCCTTGGAATTACAAAACACGAATCTTTCTTCATAATCCAAAAAAGTGTCCGGCATTTTGAATTATTTTGTTACTGGTCCGATTGCTCTCAAAATTGATATTTGAGAGACTCTTGGACGATATAACATTAATCTTTGCTCAAAATTGAAAAAAGTGTCCGCCATTTTGAACTATTTAATTACTGGTCCGATTACTCTCAAAATTGATAATTGAGAGACCCTTGGCCCATATAACATGAATATTTTCTCAAAATTGAAAAAAGTGTCCGCCATTTTGAAATATTTTGTTACAGGTCCGATTGCTATCAAAATTGATATCTGAGAGACTCTTGGACCTTATAACATGAATCTTTGCTCAAAATGGAAAAAAAGTGTCCGCCATTTTGAACTATTTCGTTACCGGTCCGATTGCTATCAAAATTGATATTTGAGAGATCCTTGGGACATAAAACATGAATCTTTGCTCAAAATTTGAAAAAAGGTGTCCGCCATTTTGTACTATTTATTTAATGGTCCGATTACTCTCAAAATTGACATTTGAGTGACCCTTGGGACATATAACATGAATCTTTGCTCAAAATTGAAAAAAGTGTCCGCCATTTTGAAATATTTTGTTACAGGTCCGATTGCTATCAAAATTGATATCTGAGAGACTCATGGACCTTATAACATGAATCTTTACTCAAAATGGAAAAAAAGTGTCCGCCATTTTGAACTATTGCGTTACTGGTCCGATTGCTATCAAAATTGATATTTGAGAAACCCTTGGGACATATAACACACAGATATTTAAAAAAGGCGGATGTATTCTCGCTAACAAAAAACTGTGTCGCTCAGAGTCGGCCACCTTGCTGTACGTACATGCCGGCACGCACACATTCACACATTAGTCGGCCATTACGCGGATAAACGTCAACAGAGTCAATACGTCTGCGGTGCCGTAAAATATTAAAATACAGCATGTCTTGTGTAGTGAAATGGTGTAAAAACCGTACTGACCGGAGGAAAAAAATACCAGGAATCACGTTTCACAGGTAAATTAATAATTCAATCACTTAGTTTTGATTTTATACATCAAAACAAATATTCATTCACCAGAACAAAATAATCTGTCACAAAGCCAGTGTTGCCAATATTCACTTGTGTAAATTACCCGAAATATGGGAATGTTATATTTTATGGTTATTATTAATACTATGTATTTTATTATAAATTGATTTTAAACTTTCGCGACTTATACACATACTTTATATCAGTGGTTCTCAATCTTTTTTGGCGAACGGACCCGTTTTAGAAAGCGAATTATTTGATGGAGCCCTAAAATAATCAAAGAATAGTTTATGTGTAGGTATTCTTTATTTTACCGCGTAGGTTGTAAAATATAGGTACTTATTGTATTTAAAATTAATGAAATTATTGGACTATCGTAATCAAATTAACTATTTCGAATTATTTATTTAATTGAATTTATTTTTTGAACTTGTCTTCCTGTCTACCGCGTGATTCGGTAATCACCCGGTATACATTGTAATGTATTTTGGCCATAATATCGCAGAGACCCCACAGACGTTAACACGTCTACTGTTTGTAGTTGTGTGTACAAACTGTGTACACACAATTTGTACAGCACAGACACAGTTTGTACAGGTTGTACAGTACAAACGTATCATAATAGGGATTATACCTATCATAAAACTGTGCGGTAATGGAAAGTAAAAAGCACTAGTGCGTAATAAGCTGCTTTAAGATACTAAAAACGTCACTTTACGAGCGAGTGTGTTGAAAAATACTAAAAAGACTAAATTTTCATGGTTATTGAAGATGTCAAACATCGATATTTTTTTGCAAAGAACTCTTTTACGTTATGTACATAGGCACGCCATATTCGTATGAGTGACCTCAATCGATGTATAAAGGTTACATCGAAAGCCGCCTTTAAAAAAAAAACGGCGCTTGATGAATATGCCAGACTGAACAAAAATCTTCGACCCCTTTTTTAGCGATCGGTTGATAGTTGAAGCATGAACAAAAATAAAATTAACAAACAAACTCACATTCAGATGTGTATAATATTAGTTATTAGGATATTTTCATAGCGAGATTTGGCCACCATTAACATTTTAAAATGATACGGTATATTCTGCCTACATTTACACTTAATTTTCATTTAAACTTGTCTACCGTTACATATCTGTCTGAGTATAATAGTGGTATAACATAATAAAAGAGTGGGTAAATTTAGCCTAACATGGCAACCCTAAATATAATCACACATAAATAGTCGCCGCCATTACTGTTCCTCAGTTTTGTGATAGCGAGAATGCCGTCCGGGTTGTCTGTGATATAACATGAATCTTTGCTCAAAATCTGAAAAAAGAGTCCGCCATTTTGAACTATTTTGTAACAGGTCCGATTGCTATCAAAATTGATATCTGAGAGACTCTTGGACCTTATAACATGAATCTTTGCTCAAAATGGATAAAAAGTGTCCGCCATTTTGAACTATTTCGTTACCGGTCCGATTGCTATCAAAATTGATATTTGAGAGATCCTTGGGACATATAACATGAATCTTTGCTCAAAATTTGAAAAAAGGTGTCCGCCATTTTGAACTATTTATTTAATGGTCCGATTACTCTCAAAATTGACATTTGAGTGACCCTTGGGACATATAACATGAATCTTTGCTCAAAATTGAAAAAAGTGTCCGCCATTTTGAAATATTTTGTTACAGGTCCGATTGCTATCAAAATTGATATCTGAGAGACTCATGGACCTTATAACATGAATCTTTACTCAAAATGGAAAAAAAGTGTCCGCCATTTTGAACTATTTCGTTACTGGTCCGATTGCTATCAAAATTGATATTTGAGAAACCCTTGGGACATATAACATGAATCTTTGCTCAAAATCTGAAAAAAGTGTCCGCCATTTTGAACTATTTTGTAACAGGTCCGATTGCTATCAAAATTGATATCTGAGAGACTCTTGGACCTTATAACATGAATCTTTGCTCAAAATGGATAAAAAGTGTCCGCCATTTTGAACTATTTCGTTACTGGTCCGATTGCTATCAAAATTGATATTAAAGAAACCCTTGGGACATATAACATGAATCTTTGCTCAAAATTGAAAAAAGTGTCCGCCATTTTGAAATATTTTGTTACAGGTCCGATTGCAATCAAAATTGATTTTTGAGAGACTCTTGGACCATATAACATGAATCTTTGCTCAAATTTGAAAAAAGTGTCCACCATTTTGAACTACTTTGTTACTGGTCTGATAGCTCTCAAAATTGATATTTGAGAGACTCTTTGACCATATAACATGAATCTTTGCTCAAAATTGAAAAAAGTGTCCGCCATTTTGAACTATTTTGTTACTGGTCTGATTGCTCTCAAACTTGATATTTGAGAGACTCTTGGACCATATAACATGAATCTTTGCTCAAATTTGAAGAAAAGTGTCCGCCATTTTGAACTATTTTGTTACTGGTCTGATTGCTCTCAAAATTGATATTTGAGAGACTCTTTGACCATATAACATGAATCTTTGCTCAAATTTGAAAAAAGTGTCCGCCATTTTGAACTATTTTGTTACTGGTCCGATTGCTATCAAAATTGACATTTGAGTGACCCTTGGGACATATAACATGAATCTTTGCTCAAAATTGAAAAAAGTGTCCGCCATTTTGAAATATTTTGTTACAGGTCCGATTGCTATCGAAATTGATATCTGAGAGACTCTTGGACCTTATAACATGAATCTTTGCTCAAAATGGATAAAAAGTGTCCGCCATTTTGAACTATTTCGTTACTGGTCCGATTGCTATCAAAATTGACATTTGAGTGACCCTTTGACCATATAACATGAATCTTTGCTCAAATTTGAAAAAAGTGTCCGCCATTTTGAACTATTTTGTTACTGGTCCGATTGCTATCAAAATTGATATTAGAGGGACGCTTGGAACATATAACATGAAACTGCTGAAATTTCAAAAACGTGTCCGCCATTTTGAACTATTTTGTTAGAGGTCCGATTGCTATCAAAATTGATTTTTGAGAAACTCTTGGACCATATAAAATGAATCTTTGCTCAAATTTGAAAAAGTGTCCGCCATTTTGAACTATTTTGTTACTGGTCCGATTGCTATCAAAATTGATATTAGAGGGACGCTTGGAACATATAACATGAATCATTGCTCAAAATTGAAAAAAGTGTCCGCCATTTTGAACTATTTTGTTACTGGTCTGATTGCTCTCAAAATTGATATTTGAGAGACTCTTGGACTATATAACATGAATCTTTGCTCAAAATTGAAAATAGTGTCCGCCATTTTGAACTATTTTGTTACTAGTCTGATTGCTCTCAAAATTGACATTTGAGAGACTCTTGGACCCTATAAAATGAATCTTTGCTCAATATTGAAAAAAGTGTCCGCCATTTTAAACTATTTTGTTACTGGTCTGATAACTATCAAAATTGATTGAAGAGACCAGTAACAACTTAGTTCAAAATGGCGGACACTTTATTCAATTTTTTGCAAACATTCATGTTATATGGTACAAGAGTCTCAAATATCAATTTTGATAGCAATCGGACCTCTAACAAAATAGTTCAAAATGGCGGACACTCTTTTCAATTTTGAGCAAAGATTCATGTTATATGATACAAGAGTCTCTCAAATATCAATTTTGAGAGCAATCAGACCAGCAGTGGCGTGCATTTCATATAGGCAAATAAGCAATGCTTACCTCATGATCATGAGATAGATTCAATAAAATAATATTTTGATTCAATTAAACTATATAATCATTTTAAAAATTTAAATAAAATTTCTAACCTAACATTCAATACGAAATTTCAAACATTGCCGCGCATGCACTCGCGAGTTTGTGTATCAAATTCACGCACACTAAAACGATTTCGGCATATGCATACACACACACTTCTTTAGGATAATACGACGAAAGCATAAATCACGTATTTCTATGCGTAGCACACTGACATTTGACATTCGCGATTTATAGACCAAAAGTAACCATACCTACTCTGTTGTGACAATTGTAACCCATCCAAATTAAAAAAACTACAGTTTATCAACTTAGAGCAACTCAAATATAACTTCGCAATTTAATTGTATTGTTTTGTTTATGGTTTGCTTGGCTGGTATTGCATAGGGTTACCGTACTTTGATATCGATAGATTCAAACCGAAGTGTCTGATATCGATAACAAAAATTATATAAAAGAATTAAAAGATCGATCCTTAGAAAATCGTTATTTATATTATATTAAGGCATAAAATATATTTCTAAGTTAATTAGCAGCAAAAACTATTTGAAAAAGTAATTAAGTGGAATACATACAGCAAAAAAAACTTTAATATTTAATATAATCCTGCAAAAAATATCGATTCATAAAATTGAATTGGAATAGATGGTCTCGATTAAATCGATTTCCGATCTTTTAATTTCGTGGTGATCTTAAGATCGATCCGTATTTCCAAAATCGATTTGAAAGATCATTAAAAAAACGATCGATTGAACCGAGGCTGGAAACCCTAGTTTCGCTAATAATGATTTTTTCGCAATTTTGGGGAAAAATTAAGACTGTTGCAAATTTTTGGGAATGGATCTTTGGAGAAATTGGGGACCTTATATTTTTGTGCTAGATTGAGTCAAAATTGATGATTTACACACATTTCAGATGATAAGAGTATTCAACCTGTATTTTTTAGCTTCAAGAGTCTCTCAAATGTCAATTTTGAGAGCAATCAGACCAGTAACAAAATAGTTCAAAATGGCGGACACTTTTTTTCAATTTTGAGCAAAGATTCATGTTATATGGTCCAAGAGTCTCTCAAATATCAATTTTGAGAGCAATCAGACCTCTAACAAAATAGTTCAAAATGGCGGACAGTTTTTTTCAAATTTGAGCAAAGATTCATTTTATATGGTCCAAAGGTCTCTTATATATCAATGAGACAAAATTTGATAAGAATCGGTCAAGCCGTTTCTGAGGAGTTTTATTACAAACTCCGTGACAGGAGACTTTTATACAGGATGGATACGACAATACGACAATAAATGAAACCATGTAAAGTACTCATGTATACGATCAACTTTTACTATGGGACCGACTTGGAAATCGCAAAAAAAAAGAAACCGGCCAAGTGCGAGTCGGACTCAAAAACGGAGGGTTCCGTGTAATATTAACTAACTCTGCTATGAAAAAAAAAACGCCAAACATATTGAATGAAAGGTAAATTGCGGTTTACGTATTATGACGTATTAAAAAGAAACTACTTACTAGATCTCGTTCAAACCAATTTTTTGGTGGAAGTTTGATCATTTTTGAAGACCTATCCATAGAGACCCCACAAGTATTGGTTTGATGAAAATTTTTTTTTTTGAATTTCAGTTCTTAGTATGGGGAACCCCCAAAATTAATTGTCTTTTTTCTATTTTTGTGTGAAAATCTTAATGCGGTTCACAGAATACATCTACTTACCAATTTTCAACAGTATTGTTCTTATATATTCGGAAAAAAGTGATTGTGACATACGTACGGACAGCCAGACAGACAGACATGACGAATCCATAAGGGTTCCGTTTTTTGTCATTTGGCTACGGAACCCTAATTACTGCTTTTCATACAATTCTTATGAAATTTTGTGTGTTTATATTCAGTAGGTCTGAGAATAGGACTTAAACTATTATTCATACCCATAGGGGAGCCGGGGCGGGTCGCTATTATAATTATATTAATAATAATATTGAATTATTTTAAGAAAACCAAATAAAAGTTTAATTAGATAAATTAGGTATATAGGTACCTGAACTACATTGTTTACTAGTGTAAAAAAATGTATTCAGTACATTGTACTATATAACTACATACTTATAACCTAATTCAACCTACCAGATACCTTGTTTATAATATTATAGATTTACATCGACATGAAGCCATACTGAAGTATCAAAATAATAACGCGCGCAGTATGTTGGCGGAGGAGCCGCACCAATGTTGGCCTCGCGTTGACTCGGCTTGGCGCTGGCAAATACCTAAACTCGAGCGCGGCCGGGTAGCTTATATGCTCTTAAGAGATTTTTGCAGGGTTGGCAACGCGTGAGAGATACCCTTGGTGTTGCAGGCATCCATAGGCTACAGCAAACGCTTACTATCAGGGCAGTAGCATAACAAAAATTAAACTGTCACATTGTCGATCCAAATTGATGGTGGAATGTTGTGATCACGTCGCGATAAGCATAGTGATCCAGTTGCAATTCCTAGTGTGGAGCAGTTTCCATCAATCTTATTATATCCAATCGAACGTGCTTGGAAAAAATAAGGTTTCTTCGTGTTTTTCTTTTTTCGCTGAGAGTGTTTGAGTAATCGACTTTTGAAGAAATAAAAACAACCTTGCTACAAAATAATCATACAATTCAACTATGGATTATTATTTATTTTTTGAAACTAGATAGCCATGAAACTACTCAAGAGGAAATGCTGGTGGCGTTTGTTCCATACAAACGTAATCCTCAGTTTCCTCTCTGGATAATGACACTAGAGCAATGATTATTTTACCATGCAATCTGTAGGTACCATTGTATGTCCCTCGGTTGTGTATTTCGCCATAAATTAATTATAAAAAGGATTAGGAGCCTTCTAAAATCAGAAAAACTTACGACTTTTAATGCCCTTATCATACGTCCAGCGAACAAATTTGACGAATATAAAAAAATAAAGGAAAACCGACAGACATAGCCAAAGCCCTTCTTATTATAGTATTATTATATATTCTTGTTTTTTTTTAAATCGATCCAGTTTTGGACGAGAAAACCAGGGATTATGAAATAGCGATTTCGTCTAATTTAAATAGGTATAATCGGTCCAAGCTGTAGTTGTCTATATCGCCCTCGGGCGGGATAACTCGAGCACAGCGCGACAGCAATAGATATGCTAAAACCCAATTTTTCAAATGTCTTAAATGATTACTTTTAGAATCTAAAAGAAATTAATTAGTACCTTTAATTAGTCAATTCAGTAGCTCTGCTTTGTTTTTTTATAATCAAACAGTTTATGTCAAATATAAAATTTCAGATTAACTTATTTTGCTATAGACTTATATTATTATTATATTTTTTCTATATTATTATATATTATTATTATAGTATTTCTGAATGACAAGAGACTTCTTGTCATTCAGAAATATATAAATTTTTGCACAAAGACCATTATGAGTTTAATTAAATACCTATAACGATCACAGAATATTATCTATGTTGGAAATTGGATATTGTGGATATCAGCATTCTTTGACAAGACTTTTTATTTTATAACCGTTCATATTATTTGCGTAAACTATTTTAAAAATGCACTTACGAACAGTTTATAGCATTTTATAATACCTATCGATAATAGTACATTATGATACATGTGTTGAAAGTTGGTAATAAATGTCACTTTACGAGCAAGTGCGTATTTATGATACATTTGTGCAAAGTTGAATATTAACACTCGGCGCGTGAGCCGCAGGTTAACGTGATAAGTGAGCCGAGAGTGTAATAATCAATGCACACGCGTGTCATACGACGTTTTTCAACACACTTGCGAGGAAAAAAACAGACTTGTATTTTGCAATAAATGTGTGCGTGTTGAAAAAATATTTACCTAACTACAACCACAGAATATTCAATAGTAGCCACAGACTACGGAGGACATAATTCTCGCTAACAAAATACTGTGTCTATGGAGTCGGCCACCTCTCACGCACACCTTAGTTGGCTATTCCGCGGGAAATTAGACTCTGTCGCCGTTTACACAGAGTCGATTACTCGCGCTCAACTAATGTGTGAATGTGTGCGTGCCGGCTTGTACGTACAGCGTGGTGGCCGACTTGAGTGACACAGTTTTTTGTTAGCGAGAATATATCCGAGTTTTTTAATATCTGTGATAGTAGCTATAACCTCAGAGTCTACAATATACTACGTACAACTATAACATAAAATTATTTATGAATGCCAAATATTTCACAAAATATAACTTGAACATTCATTAAAAACAGAAAATACTGAAATCTAATTAATTCAACAAATATATTGAGCGCCTTATAATTCTATTAATTAAAACTTTTGCTGAAATAAATTAACATGTCCTCTTTTTCATCGTTGCTAATTTAATGGACTTAAACTTTTCTATGAGTCGTTAACGTTATTATTTTTAAAAGTTCTTCTCCATGTATTCAATATCAAATGTTGATTTTTGACGGTAGCTTATATCCAAATATTCAAATTCAGTACCCTAATAAGGCACTTATGAACGTTACAATTTATTCCTAAATACACTTAAACTGAGAATACTCCTGAAAGAATAGAATAATTTGTAGGTTGTCTTTTTTACTGCAAGACCTTTTTTTACTTTAGACTACCGCACAGTTTTATGATAAGTATAATCCCGATTATGTTAAGTTTGTACCTCAATGCAATTGATATGTGTGTAGACGAAGTATTCTTAATTTTAACACTTTGACAGAGGAACGCTGTCAAAAAAATAAATAACCTGAGCGTCATATTTGTTAACGTTCTCATTGTATGGTTCTTAAAAAATCTAGTTCAAGAAATACAAGTCTGTTTTTTTCCTCGCAAGTGTGTTGAAAAAAGTACTATTAAAAATTCGTATAAAATAACAGTATGCGGTAAAAGTGCACGTCAAACTTTCAACATTCAGCTGCTTAAAAAGATATTTGACATTCTCCAGTTTTTTGTTTGCGAACTCGTATTGTAACATGATGTGTGTATAATGTAGTAACTACAAAGAAAAACGTGAATTTGATGCAACTAGCTGTTTGTATTACAAACATCTATGACTCTGTAAACACAATGGCAATAGGCGAACCAAAACTTTTTTTGGAACATAAAATTTTTTTAACCTAAATAATAATATGACATTAACCGCAGGGCTCTTGTTGTCGCTAACGTGCCTTCCGTACTGGAACCAGTCGGTATTGCGCGGGACGATGGTATGTCTTTGATCCCTTGGAGTGTCGGCAAGTCGCTGGTGTGGGATGCCACATGTGTCGATACACTCGCACCATCTCACTTACCGGCGACTTGTAAAGCTGCAGGGGCAGCTGCGGCCAGTGCGGAAAATCAAAATTAAAAAAATACGCATCGATTGGACCCAATCATATGTTTGTGCCTTTTGCGGTCGAGACCATGGGACCGTGGGGGTTCGAAGCTCGCCGTTTTGCTCGCACCTGTCATCAAAATTGATCGAGACCTCCGGAGACCAGCGGGCGGGGAGCTTTTTCCGTCAACGTGTCAGCTTGGCTATCCAAAGAGGAAACGCTGCCAGTCTTCTGGGAACGCTGCCGTTAATCGGAAGCAGCGGCAGGCTTGAGGAAATTTTCTATATATTGATAGTATTTTGTACATATTTGTTTTAAATAAAGATTACAAATATTAAAAGAAAACAAAATATATACAGGTCGTTGTTTTGGTCAGCGACGAGCGACTCAGGGTCGATAATACAAATGATACTGATGCTAAAAAAATATAAAAAAAAATACTTTATTTTTTTTTTATTATAAAAATAAAAAAATAAAAATTTTGAAAATCATGTAATAAGCTAAAGTGTAGACATAATACTCAACTGGAGTACGAGGGAGTAAAGGGGTGGGGCGATGGTGGCTTGTGCCTAGCTCTAGTCTGTGCACGTGCCTAGTAACCATACTTTGCGTTAATTTTATTTCAAATTGAATAAGGTATTTCTCAACATATTTACAGTATTTAATGGAATTAAGTCCATTTTTGGGGAATATATATTTTGTACTACCGCTCCTGGGTCGCTTGTCGCCGACCAAAACAACACCCTGTATATTCAAACATAATAAAGGTATAATATTTAGAAAGGATTTACTTTGACATGAGAATTCTGTATTTTGATTTATTAAACATACCTTTAGTACAACATAATACCCACATCAAAAATCACGAGGTTATTGTCGACAAATCTTTTGTAAGGACATAACAATAACATAATATTGAAAGGAACATATTTTACGGAACAAAATCTTTCAGGAAATGTCAAGATCCTTCAGAGCAAAAGGTGCAGGAATTTCCAGTGATGAAATTTTTGAGTTTCCACACAGAAACTTGGCACACAGATGTATTATAAAAAATATATCGGAATATATTCGGGTCCTCTGGAATACGGGTCAAGCCACAGAATGGTAGTTTCTTTAGAATAAGATTCCTCGAGGAATAGGCTAGATGACTAAAAAAAATCTATTTAGTCCGTCATTTACATAATCAAAAAATATTAGACGTATTTTTTCTTTATAATTGGAAGATATCGTGCGTTGAAGTTCCGTCACGAGCCTCCACTCTCGAACTTTGACTCACTTTATCTTTGTCAATTTTAAAATATTTGGTTAAGCAAAAAATACGTGTCCAATATTTTTTGATAATCTAACTGACGGACTAATTAATATCCCACCAAAAATATTTTTATGTAAAATGCTGCCAAGACATATGGCTCGCTCGGTCAAAAAGTTATGAGATCTCATGTAGAGCCAAGCTTATAACTCTACATGCACTTACTCTACAAGCCCTATCTTTACAAACTCTACACCTTAGTCAAAATATGTGGCTTGGCTCTTTCGCTATCGTCACATGGGAGTAAGGTGAAAAATCTTATAGTAGTGAAACGGCCAAGCCACATATTTTGACTACTAAGTTTTGAGGGTTCAAAAAAATAACGAAGCGCTTCGAGAAAAGGTAGGTAGTGCCCTTACGCTTCTTTGACTGTCTTGGCGGATTATATATTTTTTACCTAGGAATCATACATATTCTAATCATTGTAACATTGCAGAGAGATCGGTCAACTATTAAATTTCTCTTCTTGCATATAATGCTTACCACATACTAGCTCGCACTTACACTCAAAACACACATCTGCGGGAATACCCTGTCTAAACGGTTGAGTTATTAGATATTCTGGGTTAATCTGCGCTGCTCGGTTGCGGTCCTGATCCGATTGACAAACTGATTACATAGTCCACTGATTCAAATGGCTCCTATTTTCCAATTTAAAACTTCCATTTGGAATGAGGCTGTCGATCGGTACACAATCGCGGTAAATGAAGGCTGTGTCTAACACAGCATCAGCATTTTAAAGAAATGAAATCATTCCATTCTATCGAAGTGAAAATAGAGTCTGAAATTGTATGGACCTTTTATGTGGCCATCTACAACCCATAAGCCATAAAGGTACACAACTTTTTTGGTTCTAGGCGCACAGCTTGCAAAAAAGAAGATACCCTACTCTACCCTATTTGTGCAAAAATATACTTTGGTAGCGATATCAATAGCATTAGTTGTTGCTGAAATAATACCGCTGACAGACAGACAGACAGATGGACGGAGTGGTACCATAAAGGTTCCCTTTTTACCTTTTTGGTTCGGAACCCTAACAAAGAATAATATTCGTAGCACTACTACGTCGTAGGCGACGTCATTGCTACGTGCAGCTACGAGTGGGTTGGAAGTGTGCTACAAAGTCTACCAGGTGCTACGCGGCATACATAGCGATTCAAAACTTGCTTACGGTTTTCCTACTACGCGTTTTGAGTGTATAAAAATGTTTTTTTATTGTTTTAACTTTGAGAAACAATAGTAAACAAAGCTTATACGGCATTAATTAGACTTCTCGACTACTTGTATCAATAAACATTGGATGTGTGTGTAAGTTGGTTAAATATATATTTCATGTTTGCGGAAAATTTGATTACTATACCTGTTAAAAAAAATCCGTATCCAGTCTAAATCGAAGAAAAAAATGTTACCCGATGCCAAGAAAATTGCTTTCCACGGATTTTTTTACGCATCTGCGATTCTTTTCATTTCTATACAATACGATGAGATAAATCGAAAGTTGACAATCTGTCTCTGGGTGATCCCCAGCTACGTTAATCCAGTTATCTTTCTATGTTTTGTGTCCTTAGCACCTTTACCCACATTATCATCATATTCAATGGTAATACGAAAAAAGGTTACTGGTTATAGTTTAATAAACAAACTATAATGCAGTTTGTGAAGAAGGAAGAAAAGGTTGTAATTTTTCCAAAAAAAAAACGTTATGTATTTTTCCTTTTTCGACGTTACACATGAGACGTTTTAAATAAAACTCTTTTTAAGTTTTCACCTTCTTATCGATCAACTTACGTTTATTAAGTAACTTAATTATTATATTAGTAAAATAGAATAAGGGTCACCGCTCACTACAACAGCACGGCTACGCCTCGGCATTTACATGCAAGTGAGGCCTTTAAATAGTATGCGTTAAAATAAATTTTACAATGACTAGATAAAGTAGTTGACGTCTCGCGGCAAGCGCTGCAACTGGCTACAAGCCACTAGTCCTGCTGATCACACGCTTCCAGCGAGCGGTCCGCTCCCTTGCTGCGTGACGCCAGTAAGCGGTGTCTTGCCAAATGTGATGAATAACATTGACATTGTTATTCATCACATACAAACATTCGCATTCGCATACTCTTTGCATCTACACTACACACACGCACGCTACACACACACCACAGAACTCACGCGACGGCAAGTTTGTCGTAGTACCTACTACCTACCTACATAATCTTTACAAATAAAATTGTTCTGTATTTTTTTGTTAATTGATAGGATTATTTTTGTTACTTTAAACTTTTAATGTCTATTGTTCAATTAGCGTTCCTACTCTTTCTAAATTAATATTATGATTTTGTTTTATATCATGAGATTCGTTTTGGCTAAAAAGCTGTGAATCTATGAAATAAATAAATAAATAAGCCGCGCCACCAATTTCACAGGCGCCGCGCCGCCCGCGAGCTTCCACCTCGCAGGCGGCGCGCTGGCACTGCTGGCAGCTAGTGGTTGGATTGAGTTGAGACGGTGTTGGGCCGTTGCTGCGATGTAGCGGTGCTGACATAGTGAGCGATGACCCTAAGGCCGTTAGTCCGCAATGAATATAAGTAGGTATGTCTACAAAAAGAGTTGCTATTTACTCCGTAATGTAGAAATTCTATCGAACTCAATGTGTATGTACAAAAATGTTCAAGCAGAAAGCAATCTCGTACAGCAAACAGATTCCTAAACGTTCACACAACATACTTGCGAGTGAATAAAGTGTGAACAAGTGTGTAGAGCGTGGGAATATTTGCGCAAGTAAATTATGTTTTATTTTTAAAGTTTTATTCACAGTTTTTCTTACGTAAGAAGGATGACAAGCGGTCCACTTAGTGGACATTAACAATACGGAATAATTTAGATAGCCAAGTACGAGAAGTCATGATAGAGTGATGAAATTAAACCCACCTTAATGCAGGTAGCATTAAGTTGAAAATCTGTAGCCAAACACCTAATGCTGTGTTCGGACAGCTGCACTTGAGAGCCAGTTCCTTCTTAGGCTTTGTGTACTTACCACATTCGGCGATGGCATCACGGACCACGGTGAATTTATGGTCAAACACAGGTCTATACAATATAAAATACTATGCCCTGGTGTACTTAATCACATTTTTTTATTATTTTCAACTAGTTGATTACATTTTCAATTCAATTTCAAAAAGTTATCTCTATTAACGCAGTGTAACTATTAATCTATCAAAATAATAAACGCTATTGGAATTTAGCTGAGCCAGACCAAACTAATTACCAACTTTGATATACATTGATTAAGTTTTTTTAGGTCTTTGCAGTACGGTTTTTGCAGGTACTTACGTATATGTTAAAAATACACTTTTTTGACGGAACGATTTCATGTCCGTAAGCAATATTTAAAGCTATAACAAATTTCAAATCGATAGCATTAAATATACCATTATGACAGGCGAAAAGACGGAAGGAGT
This sequence comes from Polyploca ridens, assembly GCA_951394255.1. Taxonomy (NCBI): domain Eukaryota; kingdom Metazoa; phylum Arthropoda; class Insecta; order Lepidoptera; family Drepanidae; genus Polyploca; species Polyploca ridens. Next base: position 3,761,310 of record OX596258.1, read on the forward strand.
CGCACCATCCGGTTCCATTTTTACCTTTTTGGTACTGAATCTTAAAAACACAATATTCCGCATTTTTTCGTCCAAATATACCACGAGTACCACGACTATACCTACATCCTTGAACGTTTACAACACGCGATACTGAGCCTTATTGTCATACCAATGTTATGTAAAGAGGATGCAGAACGGCCCGGCATACTTGAGAATGAAAATGAAATAAAATTAAAATTTATTTTTAATTTAGTAAAAAATACAAGCTTTTTTTAGTAACTGTACTTTTTGTTGACTGTACTTGCATTGTCATCCAATACACTAATGTATACCAAATATCAAGTCAATCCGACCACTGTAAGTGGGTGAAATTCGACTTGCAAGATTCTACCCGAACAAACATACATACATTGCAAGTTAAATAGAAGCTTGTAAAAAGAAACCTCTTTATGAAATCTAGCGTATGCGAGTCCGACTCGCACTTGGCCGGCTTTTTTAAGAGGACTCAATTCGTCATACTTTTCATACAAAACCTCTGTACTTATTATGGCGTTGTTAAACATTTTTCGTTAGATGTTTTGAACAAATTAGTATCTAGTGCGCTATATCTAGCCGTGTATCTAGACGTAATTAAAAAAAAGTGTGAAACAAATTCAGTCAAAGCCTCCGAAAAACAGCGTTTTTGCCTGAACTTTGGCCATATCTAATGTACCTATAAATTGTAAAAGTAAAGAAAACATTTAGATACCAGGCTTGCAAATGTATTGGAGATTCTAAATAACTAACTTTTTTTTCACAAACTTGTAAGATTTTTTCACAAGAAGTATACTCCTGGAACAAGTTTTATGAATGCGAAATTATGAATGACGACCTAGCGAAGCGGCCGCGAGTGATCAGCGGAATTTACCGACTGATAACCGACGGCCCTGATGCTGTCTCTCTTTTTTCGCAGTCAAAAATTACGTTGGATGAAACAACAAGCTTTTAGACTATGCTTGCGTTGAAGTTGCGCCGGCCACAGAGGGCCACCTTAAATACAGCATTCGTCCATGTCTACTTACATCTATTCTGAAAATTTAAAGAACATAATTTATTCTAAAATTACATTAATCACACAATGGATCGAGATGTGAAATATATTTGATGTATTACTTAGAAACGAGTGCTCATTCTGAATAATGAATTATTTTGAAGTGGGTAGCACTTACCGCTAATAAATAGATAATGTGTAGAATCGAAATGGGTTCTCTCAGTCACACAAAAATAGATTTCTTAAACCCTAAACGGCTATACGGATTTGGATGAAATTTGGTACAAAGATAAAATATATTCTGAATAAAATATATGCTTTATATTCGGGGCATAAAATATAAATTAAAAAATTACAATAGTTGCCTCTCCTAAGAAGCTAACTGCGTGCTGAATTTCATCGAGAGGTTTAGTGGTGAAAAGGTAACAAACAGAAAAAGTTACTATATTATGTTTAATGTTAAAATTACTCTATTAAGATATACCTAAGTGTGGACTGAAAACTTAATTACTTCATTAGAAAATGAAAATTATAATTTAAGTGCTGAAGTGGGAAATTAACTTGCTAATTACAAATTTTATTAAATAAAAATTCACAAGATAGGTAATCACAAGGTATTAGTATATTATACACTTATTCCTAGTGAAGTATTTAAACCAAAGTTAGAGCCATTAAAACGAAAAATAATATACAAAGATGATTAATTAGACTACTCAATTAAGTTCTTAATTCAGCTTTTATCTTTTAGCTGTATCTTCTAATAATAATTACCGAAGTACTTAGTAGTAATTCAGTCCTTTGACTTTAAAGCGCGGGCAACCGCTATTGGTCGGCAGCTGCCGCCATGTTAGCGCACGCCGTGCGAAGGGGCGTGACTTGCGAGTGAGACGGAACTAACAGGTGCACTGTATTATGAACCTTATAGTAGTGATATAAGGTAAATTGTAAGCATTCTTTCGTTAATCTTCGGGGCCATACTTTCTTTTCTGTGCGAACGAAGATTCACGACGCGCCTTATCAGTTGGGTACTACTGTACATTGTACATTGTTTATACCTAATATTATAGTGTGACCCGGAATAGTAGGGTCAGACTTAAAAGGATAAACTGACTGGCTGACAGATTGACATATCAGCGCATAGCGTAAACCGCTGGGGTAAAGCTCGAGTACAAGCGCGCTTGGCCAACGGGCTTGTCCCGGGCTCGTCGTATAAGTACTGGATCTTTTGGCGTGTATTTGCCGTTTGCGACAACACTCATGGTTGATAGGATCGCACGTAATAAAATGTTCGGTTCTAATTTCACGCTAATATGGGTACCTATTTAATTTTAGTGATCATTTACTAATTTTGGCAATATAAAGTGATTTTATCTGGTGGTTCGTTAAACATAAGCCTTAAAAAATATGTGATTTAAGGTCTAATTTAGGAATTGTATAACAATGGCCCTGATTCTGTTGTTCACAACTAAACTAATTTTAATGTCACTATGTCTCTTTCTAACAAAGAACTTAAGAAAAGGATGTAAGAAATTTTGTCCTGTCAAATTAGTCCAATGCTTGTTTTCAATATAAATTTAGTCGCCATCTATTGCAGTTACGCCTAAATACACGCAAAATAAGACCGAAAAGATTAATTTGACAACATAAAATATGTTCTATCCTTTTTCAATCATGTTCGTAAGAAAGAGATGAGATGTGACTAAAATTAGTTTAGTGCGATTTACAACAGAATCGGCACCATTGTTTTTGAAAAAAGCGACTTTTATTTATTAGACTTCAATATAATAAACGAGAAAGTAACTTTGTAAATGTTTCGATATGATCTAAATAATCTTTGTTTGTCTGTTAAACTCGGAAAGTTTTAAGAGCTTATTTATTCATCGTTTCCAAAGCTCCTGAATGCTTGAAGATGATACAATAAATTATTTAGATTTTTGAAAAACTTTAGGTATATTTTCTTTCATTAACATTAATATTGTATTTTGTATCTACTTTCGGATTAGGTATATTGGAATGATCTTAGAGTCCAACTGACTCCAATTTTGGGAATTTCTTACTAAAAAAACTCCCTTATCCGGTAATCACGTAGAAAATCTATACTAATCCTAAATAATATAATAAATGTGAATGTGAGTTTGTTTATTTGTTTGTTACGCTTTCTCGCCTTAACTACTCAACCCATCATCATGAAATTTAGCATGCAGATAGCCTATCTATGGTATGGAAAATTCTTTTTTTTACTGCTTGGAGGCCTGTTTTTGACCGCAAACTCACCATAGTAAGTAATGATGTGGCTGAAGGTGGTAAGCACACAAAGCCTCAAAGGAACTAAGTCTCAAGAGCAGGTATCGGAACACACCGATAAGTGCTTGGCGACTGACTTTCAACTTGAGAGGGGTAGCCAACCAGATGGGTACTACAAAGTAGTACAAAGTACCCTACCGTGCTATGGTTTCTTCACGATGTTTTCCTTCACAGAAAACTCAAGCTCATTGTAGGATTCGAGCCCGGGACCTTCATCTCGGCATCCAACGTAACTACCACTGAGCTGTCATAGAAAAATTCATGCTATTTTTATCCCATTTTATATGGAATGTTATTGAATAAACATAAATCGTTTAAACCTGCAATAAATCTGATTTAATACAGATTTTTTCATAGAATTTATTACAACACTAGACTGGTTCGCCAGTCTCAAAGTAATCTGTGATTTTTCTTCTTTTTTCATCGTCAATGTCGACCTTATTTAGATCAAAACAATAAAAATATTATAAACATTTAAAGGGAATCGTTTCAGGAAATTCGATTAACTTTACAAGGATTTGCTTTGTTGTCTCCTTAAGTAATGAGCTAATTCGTAATGGGATATTCGTATTATCTTCCGACATTAATTGTATGAAACGAAACCGGTAATCCTATCCTATACTAACAACGGTAGGCTAATAATATGACTGTAATTTTTCATACAAATTTAACTTTCCGCAAACAGTCACGCTGACAGAGAGTAGTGTGTATGTGTAGGTACCCCACGTTCTTCCTTAGCCCAAACTGGGGAAGTTGTATAGAATCTAATTGGTACAGTAGTACCCAACTAATAAGGCGCGTCGTGAATCTTCGTTCGCACAGAAAAGAAAGTATGGCCCCGAAGATTAACGAAAGAATGCTTAAAACTTACAGCCAACCTTAGATGACTACTATAAGGTTCATAATACACTGCAGCTGTTAGTTCCGTCTCACTCGCAAGTCACGCACGGCGCGCGCTAACATGGCGGCAGCTGCCGACTAATAGCGTTTCCCGCGCTTTGAAAATGTATCTTCTGCGCAGGTACATCGGTAAGCCATATCAGTTGGGTATTACTGTACGGTGCTTATAAAAATGAATAAAGATAATAGGTATAGATTCTTACATTATATCATATAAACATTATTACTTTTGAGAAAGAATATAAAAAAAGATCCCCGTAATAACTTTTTATTACGAATATAAAACTTATATTCATCGAGATTACCTACTTTCTAAGGTTTGAGGTTGCCGTAATAGTTGGAAGTAATACTTTACCCAAGTAAGCCTAAATAAATCTAGCAAGATTATGGTCTTGCTTTACTCTCTGCAGTTTTAAATATAACAAAGTAATAATATACATAGCTAGCCAAAGCAAGTAACGCTAGTTTTTAATACTAGATACATTTTTAGCACTGTTTTGGATGAATTTCTAGTGCGGCTGCTGGAGAGAATGAGTTTCTGACACCTGTTAATATTGAGGTAATATCGGAAATGGCGATGATACTTTCACAGGATGGCTCAGTATTTTCTTAGGCATAGTTGAATGAAAGTCCCATCTTAATTAGATCAGTCCTTCCCGTGATTTGGTCAATATTAACAGGTGTCAATAACGCATTCTCTCCGGGCGGCAGCCGCACTAGAAATTCATCCAAAACAGTGCTAAAAAGTATCTAGTATTAAAAACCAGCGTTACTTGCTTTGGCATGCCTTGGCGGCAGCAATAATCAGTGCAGTAAATAGGGCGGTGCCACCGTTGCCCAGGCACAGGGCGCAAGAATGGCCAGACCCGGCAGGACTATTATTTTTTCGGTTTGCTCCTGATAAGTTCCCGCTGCGCCCCTAGTGCTCGATTCCAACACATAGGTATACGTACCTATATGCCAGTATCATCAAAAACGTCTATTTAATGAGACAAAACATCGCGCTAGTATGAAGACCATAGGGGCCCAAAAATTAAATCTTAAGCATCAGGGTGGGCAACGCATTTGCACTAGTGAACTTGCATTTGAGTTTTAGTGAGTGACACAGACACACAGTGGGTGGTATAATAGGCGAAGGGTCCACTTAACATCAGATGGTCCGTCTGCTTATATGCCCACATCGGTTCGTTTAAAAAAAAAGATTTTTCTTCCAAAATATTAAATAATTGGTCCACCAACACCAAGTTCCTTGTGCTTTATTTTATCACCCTGGATGAAATAAAGTAGGCTTATACATATCATTACTCTAGGGTACCTATAATATCTAAAAAAAAAAACAAGGGCGCAGTTATAGAAGCTCGCACAGGGCGCAGAAAAGGCTATTTACGGCACTGAATACCTAATAATGTCAGTCTTACATGCGATAATAGCTCACGACGTCACTGACAATGACAGCCTAAATGGTGTATGGCAGCATTTTCCTGTTTCTAAAATCAAAGCATGCCTAAAATAAGTAACTATTGTAATGACCGAGCCCTGAGTAATCTAATACTGAACCACAGACATAAATCTAAATAGATAACGCAAGTCCCTCCACACGTATGAAAACTTTTTTTGTACCTACCATAACGTCACAAGATTGATTTAGTTAGGTTGACGTTTGATTTTTAATTCTGATGGAAACTAACATTGTCAGCATTATGGTGTCAGTAAGTATTCTCTTAATTTGAGCGATACCTATACTCTAATAATAATAACCTAGATAATTTGACATACCTTGAGAATAGATAACGACCTCTTCAGTGACTGGCAATTTGGATTTCACCAGAAACACTTGTGTATTCCACACATCTATGGAGCTAAGCCATTAAGAGACACAGGGCAGAGACACAAAGCACTTGTAGTCTCCCTTGATATCTCCAAGGCTTTTTCGATAGGTTCTGGCACTTAGGCCTATCATATAAATCCTTCAATATTGTTAGCATTAAGTATGGTGTCAATTAGTTTTCTCTTAATTTAGCGAAGCCTCAGTAATGGCAGTTCTACTTACTACGAAAAATGCCTAGAAAAACCCAGAATTTTAAATAGGTACTAACTGCCCGGCGCAACTTCGTTCGCCTGGTGCAACCCTACCCGACCCTACCCTATTTCCCTATTTGTGAATCTAAACCATCCAGGGCGCCACCCAAGCGCATACAAAATTCATTCAAATCGGTCCAGCCATTTAGGAGGAGTTCAGTGGAATATACACGTGCAGAATAATTTTATATATAAAGATATTCCATCCCTTTATAACGTCGATATAACTAAAAGAGCCGGGACTATCGCAAAACCTGGGTTTTCAAAGACCTGCTCATGTAATTAGGAGGATGAGGTTTGATTATTCTGGTGATTTAATATAGAAAAATCTAATTTCTGGAATAAGATAGTTATATTGAATAACACTGTTACAATAGTACCCAACTAATATGGCTTACCGATGTACCTGCGCAGAAGATACATTTTCAAAGCGCGGGAAACGCTATTGGTCGGCAGCTGCCGCCATGTTAGCGCGCGCCGTGCGGAGGGGCGTGACTTGCGAGTGAGACGGAACTAACAGCTGCAGTGTATTATGAACCTTATTCGAAGATTCACGACGCGCCATATCAGTTGGGTACTAACGTTACGTGATCATGAACCAAGTTAGCCTACGGGTGATTTTATTGCTATCTTCTTTTTTCATTTTAGGCCCTTAGAGGCATAAGAAGGTCAAAACTAAGAAAGTTGTCAAAGTTATTATCTATAACTGTTTTTTATTATTTTTTCTAAGGTTCCCATTTAAAGTTCGCCCTTTTATGTGATAGTCGTATAAAACTATAATAACATTGCCTCTTCCCAGGCCAAGCTCTAGCAATAATACGAAGGACCTAGAATATTATCTTTTAATATCCGGTGCAAATTGCAAAGGATGTCTTGATGAGGAAACGAAAGAATGTCTTATTAAGTTTTTAATCTCGATACCTATCTATGGGATTTTATGATATGCCGGGTTTATCAAATGCGGGTTAATATCTTGGGTATTTCATTTAGTTACATAGCTTCATTAGAGCTAGATAGGCTTGCCAAAGAAACTAGTAGGTACCTAGTAAGCCTGCGAAGATTATGAAAGATTGATACATTTTTTTTCTAAAGGAGGCTGCCCTCTGTCCCACCAAAAAGAGGTTTTGCTGATTGAGGTGAACTCTATGTTATATATTTCAAATATTGTTTAGGCGATAACGGTTGTTAGTGAGACTTCAACCTTTGTAACGATCTAAGGCGATGATAGCTCAGTGGTAGTGACGTCGGAAACCGAGATGAAGGTCCCGGGTTCGAATCCTACATTGACCTTTCGGTGAAGGAAAACATCGTGAGGAAACCACAGCACGGTGGTAGGGTACTTTGTAGTACCCGCCTGACTGGCTACCACCCTCAAGTTGAAAATCTGTCGCCTAGCACCATTCGGTGTGTTCCGATAGCTGCACTTGAGAGCCAGTTCCTTCTAGGATTTGTGTGCTTACCACCTTCGGCCGCATCATCACTTTCCATGGTGAGATTGCGGCCAAAACAGTAAAAAAAAAAAAAAATAAAAAAAAAAGATCTGACCTTATTAATTTTACTGAAGAAAATCTGTCGTAGTGGTGTAAAAAAGTGCTCAAATTCATTCATCATCAGCCTTCTTTTAAGTCCACTGCTGGACATAGGCCTCTCCCAAAGCGCGCCACTCCTTCCGGTTTTTTGCCACCCGCATCCAGCCTAGTCCGGCCACTTTTTTGAGGTCATCAGTCCAACGGGCTGGGGGGCGCCCCACATTACGTTTGCCAAGACGCGGTATCCACTCTAAGCGCCTTTGCACATTATAAGAAAATTTCTTGTGTCTGATCAGACATGTCTTATAAGACATTCAGTCGCATTGGTTCTTATATGAGACCGTGCACATTACAAGAAATTTTTTCTTATGTCTGATCAGACACGCGTCGTCGTCGGCTGCATATTCGACGTCGCGCCTACGCAAGACGTCTTGCTTAGACACGACATCTAGTCATATATGGAAACTAGTTCGCGCGTGCACATTCGTCGTGGCAAAACAACTATAGTGTCCACGCTTTTATTTCGTGTTTAGAATGTTAATTTATTTATTTTATTTAAATCAGCTCAATTTTAATTTTAATACAATAACTTTTATTTTTATTACTGTTTCATTTTTCATGTAACCCAGTTATGTTATTTTTGTAAAGTTAAGAAGTGGATTAATGTTGTTTGAATAAAATGAATAGTAATTTTTATTTTTTACGTTAATTAAACTTTTATCAAACATGTAATGTTACATGAGTAAAATAAAAATGAATATATTGAACATTTAAGCTCTATAGTCTCATTGATTCTTGTCATATTTAATGGATGTATCCAATAATGCCTACAACTACGGCCGTTTTCTATGTCTATGGTACAAGTCAATCACTGTAAACTCTGTCGTCTGTCCATTTGGTACGCGTGTATTGTCCGTCCGTGAAATATGGTTACAGACAACGGATAAGATATCTTGCATGAATGTGTACGATGAACCAGACAAGAAATTTGTCTTGTCGAACGGTCGTGTCTGATAATGTGCAAAGGCGCTAAGACTTTTCTGCTCGGTTCTGCGGAAGATGTGACCGGCCCATTGCCACTTCAGCTTGCTTATTCGTTGAGCTAGGTCAGTTACTTTGATTCTTTGTCGGATGACTTCGTTGCGGATTATATTCTTCAAAAGCAAAGAAATTAATTATTACTTACTTAAATGGCGGCGGGCGGCGGATAGTGTGTCGTTGCTATTCCCCAGCTTTTTTCACTCTTGGCCTGACACTGCCGTTTGTCTAGATAAATTCATAAAAAAACTGACTAGGTTACGTTGGTAATATTTCATACAGTGAAGCAAAAAGCTAACGAGAATAATATGACCTACCGAAAATTATATCCTAAAGAAATGTTCAGGAGCGGTAGTTACGAACTGTTCGTTATGAAGAAATATTTTTATGTTACAAAGAAGGCTACATCTGCGAGACCTGTAGAAATAAAATAATAACCTTTGCTCTATTTAGACACTATTTTCTAAATTATCTTTATATATAAAATTCTTCTGCACGTGTGTATGTCACTGAACTCCTAAACGGCTAGACCGATTTGAATGATTTTTTTGTATGCGTTTGGGTGGCGCCCTGGATGGTTTACATTCACAAATAGGGTAGGGTAGCACCATGCGAACGAAGGGGACGCTCTGCTAGTATAATAAAAAAATCTTGACTTTGACTTTGACTTTGACCCATACAAGGCAAGTGAAATAAAAGAAAATTTACTTCGTGTTTCTTTCCTTTCTATACATAGGTACATCAGGTTTCTATACATCTGTGCTTTCGATTCTATAATAAAATCCAACTTCTCGCTTGAGACGCGCGTCCTATTATAACATTTTTTTAACCGCGATTATGTAACTAATGTCTTATAATAAACTCAAAGATTTTATAAAGCAGAGATTATTGGACAAAGATTGGCTTTTTACTTACATAGAAGACAAGAATATAGTACCTACATGGTCGTAGTAGAGTCTCTGCGACACGCAACATTCACCCCTCTTGTTACTTCCGTTGACGGAGTTTTCGCTCCACAAATGTCTACCTTCGTAAAACATCTTGGTGCCGCAATCTCTGACCGCTGGAACAGGTCCTTTAGCGTAGTGATGGGTTGGCTAAGATCAAGAATCATCATCTCAATAATCCGTGCCACTAGCATGTGCACTCGGCACGAGACATAAATTTAAACCAATAGCTAAGTGGCTTCGATGATGGAACAGCCATTTTTTTTTTTTTTATTATCTTGGGGAAATCCTCATATGATACCCGACCGCCCTGGGGGGGAGCGGCCAGGTTATGCGCTATAGAGGGGGGCGGGCTCTCGTGTTGAACGCGTACCTGCTCACCCCTCCAAACGCGGCGCTTTGATAGCTCGTCCCAGGGGAAGTCTGACACTTCCCCCCAGCACCCTCGCTGTGCTATCGCACGATGAGTCGTGACCACATCGACTCATCTTCCTCCTTGGGGTCGCTTCTGGGCGCACAGAGCCCCCGCTCTGATTGCCCGCGACCCCAAAGGCCCCGTTTAGTCGCCTTTTACGACAGGCAGGGGAACACCGTAGCTGTTATTCTAAGCCCAAGCTACAGGGCAGGGAGCAGCCCTACCTAGACAAGACTGATGTGAATGCAGTCTAATAATAATATATTATTTCTGTTACTGTTTATCACAATCTGAATGTAATTGGGTATTTTTTTTATGAATAAAGCAAATTCTGAGACTTGCGATTGTAATAAAAGATGTAATAAGAAAGATCCACTTATAACACCTTGCTGAGTTTCTTGCCGGAGTCTTTTCAGTGTGTGAGGAATGTCCTAGGATATTTATTTATATTATTTTAGCCTATATAAATTTGTCAGGTCTTTTAAAAAGGTCTCGGAAAACATGTTTTAGTTACCTACACGAAGTACAAGTAGAGGTAGGTAAGTACTGTAGGTAAATTATTATTTTGCCAAAAATAATGTTCAGAAAATATAAATTGTGTAGCATTAAGATTGTGTGTCGTAAACCTGATAAGAGCCATTATAATTATTATAAATGAAGGAAAAGTTACAAAGATGACCAAACCAAGTCATTATTTTCATGTCACGAAAAGGGGGTAAAAGGTAAGTTTACGTAATCGTTTACCTTGAACGATTTAACCTCTGGACCTGCCCTAATAGTGACCGCGCCTACACCCCTTTCGCCACGAACCATGCTTTTTAGGCATGGTATTGAAAAAAATAATGACAGTTGTCGCAGTATAACATTCAATGTCATCGAGAAAACATTAGGAGAAAATGACGAAATGTGCCGTGAAATCACGTAGAAATTATAGTGGTGGAAAGAGCAATATTTAATTTCACAAGTAAGTATATTTTTATTACAGTTTTACAAGTAATTTACATTAAAATCATTTTATTTCAAATCATGCATAAATATTATCCAACCATCTTAAATAAACCAAAACTTCCATGAGATAATACCGAAAACTATCACTTTCATACATAGTCGGCTTATATCCTTCATTCATTATTATTATGACATGATTGTCATATTAGAATTAGTGCTTAACGCTGTCGAGAACAATATCGATAATAATAAAAACGAATGAAAGATTTTGCGTACGCAATATATTACCTGATTACGTCTATGTTAAACTTTACTATAGGTAAATTATAAACCATGGAGGTATAAATATCTATTTATTAGAGCATAAATTTCCAAATTATTTTTATATACCACCTCAAACTTGCAATTTTTTTTAATTTAGGTGTTACCTAAATATCGTTGAAAATAAAACTAGCGTTAAGTGTTACCTAATTAGCCTTAAAGCGCCGATCCCACAGAGAAGACTTCTAGAGTTCCGCGTTCCGAGTTCTGCATTCCGCGTTGACTGTAAGCTATGTGGGGCCTTTGAAAGTAAAAAAAGTGTATGATGTGCGATCAGTAGCGAATATTGCAGAACTCTAGAACTGTAGACTGCTTGCTGTGTGCACAATAGTCAACACGGAGATGCAGATGCAGAACTCGGAACTCGGAATTCCAGAAATCTTTCTGTGGGATCGGCGCCTAAGGGTTACTTATTATTTAAGAGTTGTTAGCGAAAATGGGCAAAGGTCTCTTTAAATACATTTTATGAATAAATTAGTTAAATGCATGTTCCCTATTGTCTAAAAAATATCTGTAGCATGCCCCTACAAACAGAACAAATTATCAACATAATAGGTCAAGTTGTTTTATTATTAAGTATTACCAATGATTTACTACTACTTTCCGCTCTACGGCATTTTTTCCTATTTTGTGCCAAATTTATCCGTTTAGCTGTTTATACATGATTAATTTCAAACATCGATATCTTATAAAAAGTTTGTAAACGATAACTAATAAATAAAATATATGAATTATTGCAAATAGACGGAAAATAATTATGTTACTTGCCATACCGTACCGAAAATCGTTCATTCGTTCATCGACTTACCGTATCGACTGTGTCATGCACTAGTGTAAATGTGAATTTTGTGTATGTAGTTCGTAAAGAAATTTCGTATTTGTTGTAATTAGAAAAGGAGAGCGTGCTATGCATAAATAGTATAAATATATAGCACACAAATAAAAATAGTAGTATGCGTGAAGTATAAATACACACGATTCTGCATTCGTTGTAATAATTACGTAAAATAGATCTTTGTGAGAGTGACATCCCCCCGCAAAAGTTGGTTGAACGTGATTTCATACTAATTTGTCTTGCTTCACGTCCAGAGGTTAATTCGTTCAAGTCGTTTACGTAATCACGAAGGGTGGCTTGGCTAACCTATAATTTGTTTTCAACCTGATATTATGCTTTGATTAGTTAAAGAAAATGTAGGGTCAAAATGGAAAACATCTGTTATTATGGAAACTACAATTTACTTAGTAACTTAGAGAATGTAGGTTAGTTAGTAATGATAATGCGCAACATGACCGCCGACAAAGAATTTAAAACGTCCAGAAGGATAGTCGCCTCTATGGGAACACGAAATAAACAAGCCATAAGTGACAGTATTTAAAAGTAATAAGTTTAGGTAATTAAAAGTGACGAAATCGCAATACTTACACATGGAAGGTTTGTTTTTTAGTTTTTCCTTGGTTTTTATAAGTGTTGTGACAGTATTTCAATATGCTAGTTGGCATTTTTTATTTAATCAGTACAGCGAGTATGACGCGATGACAGCCGTGTGCAGTACGATCTGAGAGCGATTTGCTCAGGAGCCCCTCAAGCGGAGTGATATTAAGACTCCGTTGGCATAATTTTGCCGTTTTCGCTGATTTACCTAATTTAACAGACGTGATTTTACAGTTAAAATGCTGTATTTCTATAAGTTTGAATTCACAGCATGAAAGATCATTTCAATTATGATCTAATAAACGGGCTACTTTTTGATTTTTATTATTTAATTTCGATTAATCGATGTTTAAACGGATGGCTGTTTCTGAATTTTTGCTGTAAGAGGTTTAGAATATCACATATTTAAGAATCTTCTTGACGTCTAAACGGTACGAAAAAATTACAATATATTACTACGAAAGTTATCTATAAAATAAACCAATCACTTTTTACCACTTTCATATAAAAATGTTGAGTAAAAAAATATTTAACTTAGTCAAATTGTAGAGAATTTGGGTTAAGTATTGCCTTTGATTTTGGCTACTTAGAACTCTCGTTTTTGAAAACTAAAATAACATAAATAAACTTCAGCTCAAAATCAAACCAATTCCCGAAAAAAAAGTTCAAAAAACTAAAAAATTTTGGCTTTAAAAAATCTTTTAAAACTACCTAAATCGCGCAATATAATACTCGACGCAAGCCTCGAGTCAGCAGACCGCGCCGAGCGCTTCCAGAGGGTGGACGTATCGCTCTGCTCTGCGCACCGAGTTGACACTCTACGTACGACGCGACGAGTCGACGCCCTCAGTTACAGACGAAAATAGTGCGACCGTGAGTTCTTGATTCTTTGGTAATTAATGTTATTTATTATTATTTCAAATATTATGTGATGATTTCAACATGCTTTCTGGTCGTGTTTGGACATGTTGGAATTGTCTTGAGATGAACTTTGACCATGTATAGTTTTAAGGGTCTGATGATGGAGTAGGAGGGTAGGTACTGGAACTCCATAACGGAGCAACGTTTCCTAGCCGTGTTTAGGCTTTTTGGAATTGTCTTAAGATGAACTTTGAGCATATATGGTTTTCAGGGTCTGATGATGGAGAAGAAGGGTAAGCACTGGAACTCCATAGTGGAGAATCGTATGCTAGCCGTGTTTGGGGTTGTTGGAATTGTCGTTAGATGAACTTTGACCATGTATGGTTTTCAGGGTATGATGATGGAGTAGGAGGGTAGGCATTGAAAATCCATAGCGGAGCAACGTATCCTGGCCTTGTTTCAATTTGAGAGTCCTTGGGGTCACAAAACAAAAATCTATTCTCAAATTTTTGAAAAAGTGTCCGCCATTTTGAACTTTTTAAATACTGGTCCAATTGCTCTCAAAATCGATATTTGAAAGTCCTCGGAGTCACAAAACAAGAATCTTTTCTCATAATTATGAAAAAGTGTCCGCCATGTTGAACTTTTTAGATACTGGTCAGATTGCTCTCAAAATCGATATTTGAGAGTCCTCGGGGTTACAAAACAAGAATCTATTCTCAATTTTTTTTTAAAGTGTCCGCCATATTGAACTTTTTAGATATTGGTCCGATTGCTCTCAAAATCGATATTGGAGAGTCCTCGGGGTTACAAAACAAGAATCTATTCTCAAATTTTTGAAAAAGTGTCCGCCATGTTGAACTTTTTAGATATTGGTCCGATTGCTCTAAAAATCGATATTTGAGAGTCCTCGGGGTCACAAAACAAGAATCTATTCTCAAAATTTTTAAAAAGTGCCCGCCATATTGAACTTTTTAGATACTGGTCCGATTGCTCTCAAAATCGATATTTGAGAGTCCTCGAGGTCACATAACAAGAATCTATTCTCAAAATTTTGATAAAGTGTCCGCCATTTTGAACTTTTTAGATACTGGTCCGATTGCTCTCAAAATCGATATTTGAGAGTCCTCGAGGTCACATAACAAGAATCTATTCTCAAAATTTTGATAAAGTGTCCGCCATTTTGAACTTTTTAGATACTGGTCCGATTGCTCTCAAAATCGATATTTGAGAGTTCTCGGGGTCACAAAACAAGAATCTATTATCAAAATTTTGAAAAAGTGTCCGCCATTTTGAACTTTTTAGATACTGGTCCGATTGCTCTAAAAATCGATATTTGAGAGTCCTCGGGGTCACAAAATAAGAATCTTTTCTCAGAATTTTTAAAAAGTGTCCGCCATGTTGAACTTTTTAGATACTGGTCCGATTGCTCTCAAGATCGATATTTGAGAGTCCTCGGGGTCACATAACAAGAATCTATTCTCAAAATTTTGAAAAAGTGTCCGCCATGTTGAACTTTTTAGATATTGGTCCGATTGCTCTAAAAATCGATATTTGAGAGTCCTCGGGGTCACAAAATATGAATCTTTTCTCAGAATTTTTAAAAAGTGTCCGCCATGTTGAACTTTTTAGATACTGGTCCGATTGCTCTCAAAATCGATATTTGAGAGTCCTCGAGGTCACATAACAAGAATCTATTCTCAAAATTTTGATAAAGTGTCCGCCATTTTGAACTTTTTAGATACTGGTCCGATTGCTCTCAAAATCGATATTTGAGAGTCCTCGGAGTCACAAAATAAGAATCTTTTCTCAGAATTTTTAAAAAGTGTCCGCCATGTTGAACTTTTTAGATACTGGTCCGATTGCTCTGAAAATCGATATTTGAGAGTCCTCGGGGTCACATAACAAGAATCTATTCTCAAAATTTTGATAAAGTGTCCGCCATTTTGAACTTTTTAGATACTGCAGCAATCGGACCAGTATCTAAAAAGTTCAACAAGGCGGACACTTTTTCAAAATTCTGAGAAAAGATTCTTGTTTTGTGACCCCGAGGACTCTCAAATATCGATTTTGAGAGCAATTGGACCAGTATCTAAAAAGTTCAATATGGCGGACACTTTATCAAAATTTTGAGAATAGATTCTTGTTTTGTGACCCCGAGGACTCTCAAATATCGATTTTGAGAGCAATCGGACCAGTATCTAAAAAGTTCAAAATGGCGGACACGTTATCAAAATTTTTAGAATAGATTCTTGTTTTGTGACCCCGAGGACTCTCAAATATCGATTTTGAGAGCAATCGGACCAGTATCTAAAAAGTTCAAAATGGCGGACACTTTATCAAAATTTTGAGAATAGATTCTTGTTATGTGACCCCGAGGACTCTCAAATATCGATTTTGAGAGCGATCGGACCAGTATCTAAAAAGTTCAAAATGGCGGACACTTTATCAAAATTTTGAGAATAGATTCTTGTTTTGTGACCCCGAGGACTCTCAAATATCGATTTTGAGAGCAATCTGACCAGTATCTAAAAAGTTCAATATGGCGGACACTTTTTCAACATTTTGAGAATAGAGTCTTGTTTTACGACCCCGAGGAATCTCGAATATCGATTTTGTGAGCAATCGAACCAGTATCTAAAAAGTTCAACATGGCGGACATTTTTTCAAAATTTTGAGAATAGATTCTTGTTTTGTGACCCCGAGGACTCTCAAATATCGATTTTGAGAGTAATCGGACCAGTATATAAAAAGTTCAATATGGCGGACACTTTTTAAAAATGTTGAGAATAGATTCTTGTTTTGTGACCCCGAGGACTCTCAAATATCGATTTTGAGAGCAATCGGACCGGTATCTAAAAAGTTCAACATGGCGGATACTTTTTCAAAATTCTGAGAAAAGATTCTTGTTTTGTGACCCCGAGGACTGTCAAATATCGATTTTGAGAGCAATCGGACCAGTATCTAGGACCAGTAATTTTGACTAACGAACATCAATTCATTTATATATATAGTTATGTAATAAATCTAAAATGTTTTTGAAAATAGTCATTGCTGAGTTTATTACCGGCATTTCTCAGCAAATGCAACCTTCCAAACCGGTATTGATGATTTTGATTTGATTTACTACCAAGACATTTTATTTCAATAGAAAAAACCAAAAAGTAAAAGACACGTAAAAAATATCAATGGATCAAAACCATTTTATCGCCGGATTGACCATCAATGACTCCCGGACTCACGCACACACGCGACCGAGCATTCCCGCGTGTGCGTGGACGTGTCAAATACCTAATTCGGCCCGTTTCGATATTGATAACGGCCTCTTAAATATCATGCTTTAGTAAGGCGGACTATCCATCTGGGTAGAGGCACGATGCCCTATGAAAATCTTTGACCGCCGATATATCTAACTAAAGCATAAGTACAGATTGTTTGAAAGAGTTTTTTTTGTTTTTAACTCATTCGAATGAGCTTCGATTCGAATCACCTTTGCAAAAAGTTTCCACTAATTAGGTATGTTTTGTTTTGTTTTAATTACATGTATGTTTCGCCGCAAGAGGCGCTAGAAACTTCAAATGTACATACTGAACCGACTGAACGTTTACTGTTTGAGAGATTTTCATCGCGTATTTTCATTAAGTACCTAAGTATTCATGATTTTTGTAAAGATTGTCCCATTCCTGATTAATTATGGCAGACATACCTGCATTCGCTATCAACCACTGTTTTAGACGAGTTTTGTTCTTCAAAACGTTCTTATTTCCTTTTTTTTTCGGAACAAAACGGGACTGAGTAACACTAGGCATAATCAATATTTTATTTATAAAAAAAAAAGTCTATGACGTTCAACAGCGGTAGGACTTTCCCTTATTACAGATATTACGTCTGTGGACTTTACTCGCTAGTGGCGCCAACTGGTGTTAGTACAATAGTAAGTCGGTTCGAAATAAATCCTTTTTTTTTCTTCAAATTAGCTAGATAGGTAGGTACTTATCTAAACACCTGCTTCTCAACCAAATGCCCAAACTAAGATGTAGATAGGTGTTAGGTAGATACTTATAGGCTTCTACCTAAGTATTCCATTTGCGCCCAACCAACTGGAAAAGTAGCTTGGATCTTTTCCAAACGCTTACTTAGTATTATCGCGTTTGCCTTTGAGTATTTAGTTAAATTGGATTCTCAAAGGCGTATGCGTTATTTTGTAGGAATTGAAACAGCGCCTCTCGCGGGATTATCACGAAATTACTTCTCTAATAACTACATAATATAAAAAAATAGCGATTAACTACTGAACGTATTTTCATACGGTTTTCACTTTTCACGAATGGACGGATGATCCTTATGGGATAAGGAAAATTTAGGTGTACCTACAAATCATTAAAGTTTTGTGTAAATTGGCTGAAATATATTACGATGATTGTTGAAGATTTCGGAAATATCATTCCACGCGGTTTTAATCCCTCTGCTACCATTATATTATAATTATTATATTATCATAATTATAATATAATGTATATATTATTATAATTAGAATATGATGAAGGTACTACTAGCAAGGATACTGGATTAATAAAATACATATATCATTGTAGGAATTCATTTTTATTACGCATCCTGATTATTCCTGATAATGTTGCTCTAGTTTCTGAATGTTCCAATAGCTTTTTCCTTGTTTATATACTAAATATTTGATTATACATTTAGCGGCGCAATACTGCGCCACGCACTGCAAAATAATGATTTTGAAAATTTTCAAGGACAATTTAGTCACAAGAATTTTGCCATGGGATTTACACTCTTATGGTGCGTCTACGCTACGCGAACCGAGCACGAATTCGCGTAGCGCAGACGGACTTTGGAGCCTCGAACGAGCGTTAGGCTAGACTTTCTTACTGCGACGTAGGTACATACTTATTAATATAATTATCTGGTAATCTGTGATAATATTAAAAAATATAGGTAGGTACTTATAGTAGGTAAAGTTACAGACATGTTCATGCAAGTGTGTCCGAAGTGGAAATCGAACCCACGACCTGCATGGCAGTCAGAATCTTACCTCCACGACAAGTTATGTATGAGTAATCGTTTTTTTTAAGGACTCAAAAATATACAATCTTCACAACCTAAGCCGCTAAGCAGACAAAGGATGCATATCACACGAACCTCATAAAATTACTACAGTATGAATTTGCCGCGGCTTAACACGCTTATCACGTCATGGCATCGATATTCGCCTCCTCTGTCTGTTTTGCGCCTATACCTTGTCCATTACTAAAATTTTTATTCGACGTTTAGGAATTTCAAATAAAAAAACCTTATTTTAATGTAAAAAGTTAATATTCCTTTGGCATTCTTAAACGTTAAACAGAAATCTAAATAATGGATACGGAATAAGTAAATAATATTTCACACACCTTTAAAAATAGCTTAGGTACTATGATACTTGTAACCCAAGAAGTATAAAACCCGTGGAGAGCGCGTGCGGAGATACTCCACTCGCCAAACATATGATTTCTAACGCATATGTTAATTTTCGTTAATTCTATTGATAACAGACGGCGATTTAGGTATTACAAAAAACAATGAAATTCCAAAATCCAGTAAATATTTATAAAATTAGCTTTTAAAATCATATTACCTCTTTCTTTTTCAAAATTGAACCCATAATCTCAGCATCGCAAACCATTCCTCTTTTATGTTAGCTGTTATTTCTAATATAAATAATAATCAAAACCGATTACAAAACTCAAACAAATAATAAATGACCACCAGTCTCCTTTGCGCCTGCCAATCAAATCGATTCCCCCATAGCAATCGGTGAGTTGTGTTTGAAACAAAATCGTGTCGACGCGCACTCCACGGGCTTTATAATATTTCTTGTTGTACGAGTATATACCCCTACTATGCGTTTGATTCGATACTCGTTAGATGGGGCTAAACATTTTGTATGAGAAACCGCGATTCCAAAAAAGTCCGCTAGAGACGCTGCACGAATCTTCGCATACATTTAAATTTCGAATAAACTCATGGTAAGAGCTCTGTTAAAGTTGTCGAGATCTAAGAGGCCCGTTTTGACAAAAGGATGTCTCTTCTTGTCGCACTATGTTTCTCTTTTTGACAAATTGATGTCCAGTATTACCCAACTTATATGGCGCGTCGTGAATCTTCGTTCGCACAGAAAAGAAAGTATGGCCCCGAAGATTAACGAAAGAATGCTTAAAACTTATAATCAACCTTAGAACACTACTATAAGGTTCATAATACACTGCAGCTGTTAGTTCTGTCTCACTCGCAAGTCACGCCCCTCCGCACGGCGCGCACTAACATGGCGGCAGCTGCCGACCAATAGCGTTTCCCGAGCTTTGAAAATGTATCTTCTGCGCAGGTACATCGGTAAGCCATATTAATTGGGTACTACTGTACATGTGCTGTCAAAACGGGCCTATTCGATCTCGCCAACAATATAATATTGCTTATCTTTAAATTGCATCAAATATATTGTGCAGTGCTTATACAGACTTTATGCAAACATTTTAATATACAATACACACATTTAAGTTACAGCAAAATTATAGTATTTAGGGTATTGTTATAAACTATTGCATAAAACACAAAATTAAAGAAAAAACGTTTTTTCATTAACACCAGTGAATTGATTGCCATGTTATTTAATTACCAAACTGATAAACACAGCACCATATGCACCATTTTCACGTTAAAATATGCATTAGGTAATCAGTGACTTGCTGATACACCACAACAAAATTGTATACAAAAAAATATTATATATAACGCGTATTGCTTGGAAAACTATTCATATAATTATTACTTTTGGCAGAAATATAGAGAATGTACCAACCACAGACATAAATCTAAATAGATAACGCAAGTCCCTCCATCCATATGAAAACCAAGCGTGTAGTTAGGCTGGCATTAGATTTCTAACGTGAAAATGAAGCTATCCTATTTGTCAGCTAAACATATCCCTCGTTACACATCTCTGGTGGACATGCAGCCTTATGCGAGCTCCCTGTCGGGAAAGTTTCAAAAGAAGAACACTGTGCCCCATTTTTGCATAGATTTTGACACGCAAAGTACATACAGTCGCGTCATCTATTTAGATGTATATCTGTGCATAATCGACACAGTCCACAACTCTA
The DNA here is from genome assembly GCA_951394255.1 of Polyploca ridens. Taxonomy (NCBI): domain Eukaryota; kingdom Metazoa; phylum Arthropoda; class Insecta; order Lepidoptera; family Drepanidae; genus Polyploca; species Polyploca ridens. Next base: position 3,782,259 of record OX596258.1, read on the forward strand.
ATTCAACATGCTATGTTGACCCTGTGACTGCAAATATCACATTTACTCTCTAAGGGTGATCTCTACAACTTTTCCAAGTATCATCCTGGATGATGTTTGAGTCATGGAAAGAATATTCTTTGTGGCGACTGTAACCAGCGCAATATAAAAATTCATCTCTTATTGCTTTACGTTTCATGGTACAGGTGAACCTTCTTATAACGCTTATAAGGTTGAGTTTAATTTGATTTCTTAAACATCCTTTAGGTCATATTTAGAATTGGGTTCAATACATATCCTCTTTATTCTTAAAGGCTTACACAAAACTACTAGTGTAGTTGCATAATATTGAAAATGTTTTTTTTTCTTAAAACTGTGAATTGGTATGGCTGCTTTAAGTTGAAAGACAAAAATGATATCATTCAAAAGCTGTTCATCAAAATAAGTACTAGTGTGATGACAGTTAATAAGAAATCATCGAATAGATTTTTAACAACCAGCTTATGTTTAAACTTCTAACCAATGTTGTTAAGCCATAATAATCTATGAAGTATTATATCTTATTCTATATTGGGCTGGAACATCTTAACTAAGCAGTGCTTACAATGTTACAGGCACAGAACAAACAAACATACAAATGTATGTCCTAGGTTAGATTTAAACTCATAACCTCTGCGGTTAGGTTATATAACCTAGGGATTACGAACACCCTTATATTATGTGACATTACAAAACATGGTTATTGAGATAACTCGTGTTATAATTTGACAAAATATTACCAATAACACGTAGCAAAACATACCTTGACGGTAAATAAATTATACACCTTAATTATACGTTAAAATATTGGTTCAATCACCCAATACCGCCATAGCCATTTCTTTAGATATATTATCCGACATATCATTCTGGTTTTCAACTTCTCTTTCATCGCCAGACCACCAACTTTCATCGTCATCCTGTATGAAACACAGAAACAAATCATCTTCATACGTAGGGAAATAATATTCTGGTTGATCCCACTTTTCTTTACGCAACAACCAATGTTTCATTTCTTTTAAATGCTTTTCCAAATTTTTTGAAACATCAAACTTAGTCTCGCATGACAAACATTGCTTTAAATGTATTTGACGACGTATGTAGTTCACTACTTTGACTTTGTGGTAGAAATCTAGGTCTGCGGTAGCTTTGATGAAGGAGAATTCATGCTGATGTTCCATATGATCCAATATACTGTCATATTCCATCTCTGTATGTTCACATAAAAGGCAAGTTATTAATGGACCATTCTCTTCAGTCCATTCTGACCATTCCGGATCACTATCTTCATTAGAATCATGTTCATAATCCACAGCCTTGTTCATTCCTTTTTGACACTTATTGTAATGCATTTTACTGTTATTTTTCGGTGTATTCTTATCACCTATGTAGTTGACTAGAAAATATTTATCATACTCTTTGTTGTCAGGATTGATTCTTTTGTGTCCTTTTTTACGCATATGTTCTTTGAGTATGGTACGATCTTTGAAGTGTCCTTCACAGAATATGCACTGCAGGTTCTCAAGTTTTGTAGTTATTGTGTTGATTAAATCATCAATGAATATCAGATTATCCGGCTTTGCTACATGGAAGTTGTGTTTCTCATATAAATGGTTTAGATATGCAGCTCTCGTAGTAGTTGATACGTAGCGACAGAACAGACATTCTCGTGTGTACTGTTTGTCTTCCCTTTCAAATTGGTTCCGTTCCAGCAGCTTTTCTAGCTTTGTTTGCTGTAAGTTAGAGCGTAGTTCTTTGTCTTCAGGAAGTACATCACTTAGTAAGAAGTATTCCTCATCTTTTGACTTAGTACCGTCTGGTTTACTGTCAAGCAGCATTGTTGTGCAGAAGAATGGCAGGTTGTGATCTGTAATAGTATGAATAATAATAAAAAACAATACTTCAAACAGATATTATAAATGTGAGAGTGAGTCATTCTGTTTGGTTACTCTCGAGATCTCAAAAGCGCAACCAATTGTTATAAAATTTGGCATGCAGGTAGCCTATAGCATGGAGAACAACATAGGCCACTTCTTATCATGGGAATGTAGGTCAAACCCGAGGGAAAGCTGGGGGACAGCAAGGACAAAAAAACTTACTTGTGGTATTTTTTTAATCAGGAAAACGGATATAAAACACTCATAACCAGCAACTTCTCTCTGAATCAAAGCTCTGAATCCATGTCTTGACGCGTATAAAGCATTGAAAATAATCAACCATTTTTCAACAACAAAGAAAATGAACTATACCTTTGAATCGCAGACGCCAATATCGCAAATATTCACTCAAACCGGCAATTTGATTTACATCAGCAATGACCAAACGGTGGTCCATGAACAAATGCGTAAGAAAATCTTTCTCCCCTGCCGGCAAAGTGAATTTATCTTCGCACAACAAGCATGAGCATTCTTCGGAATCAATTGACTTAAAAATCGTCGGTTTTTCACTCTTTTGATGTAGTGTCAGCGGACCGAAGAATTCTTTCTCACTTGAAGACATACTATTAGCTTTTTAACTGCTTGTAAGCTATATTTTTATTCAGTTTCAATACCTATCAAAGATTCTCTAGATTCCACGTTATTTTCTTTACGTAAAGTAAAAAAATTGTCGAGTGTCAACAGACTGTCACTCACAGACTTTTTTTTTAATTTGTTCATGACCATGGATACAAAGTCCTTCAGTCGCATACATTAATGTTGATAATATCACTTTCATATAGTCCGCACATTAACTTTCACATAGTCCGCATTATCAGTCACCGTCCAGTCATGTTTTAGTAAAATGGTGGTCATTGTACTAAAACTTTTCACGGCCTTTTTGAGACATCTTTTAAAGTCACGATACACATAATTCATGTCAATTCACTTGTGCACATGGATTGATCTTTATTGGATAAAATACCACCGATAATATGCAATAAAACTCAAAATACACGAATTTAGGAAAATAAAAATGAAAACGCAATGTAACTCTGCGAGTTCCCGCCAAAAAGTCCCATATAGCTTGTTGTTGATGTGTCTTATTCGCCAAAAGGCAGGCAAAGGTTGAGCCATACAGCCTTGTCTTATTTCAGTTTTCTCGAGTTGTATTATAATCACAAAATAAATCACTTCATATAGTCCGCACTGTCAGTGACCGTCCTTCAAAGTAGTTCAAAGTCATGTTTTAGTATAATGGTGGTAAATTGTACAAAAACTTTTCAAGGACTTCTTGAGACAACTCCAAAAGTCAAAAAGATATACATAATTGATTTCATTTCACTTCACTGGTGCACATGAATTGATCTTTATTGGATAAAATACCACCGGTAATCAACTCAAAATACACGAATTTATGAAAATAAAAATGAAAACGCGACGTCACTCTACAAGTTCCTGCCAAAAAAGTCTGAAAACATCACAGACATTTAAGAGGGAAATCATACTGCTGTGACAGACTGATAGACAGACAGGAGAGACAGAGAGACGAACAGACGCGAGAAGCCACAATATGGGTGATTTCGCTGCGATTCTCGCGCGTATTACTACTTACGTGTCTAAGTATGGGGGAAGTGCACACGATTTACGCGCGATGCTTGTGGACGCAATGTATTGGCTCCTAGTATCTCGCCAACGCGCGTAATGTCAGATATTATAAATGTGAAATTGAGTAATTCTGTTTGGTTACTCTCGAGACCTCAAAAGCACAACCAATTGTTATAAAATTTGGCATGCAGGTAGCCTATAGCATGGAGAACAACATAGGCCACTTCTTATCATGGGAATGTAGGTCAAACCTGTGGGGGAAAGCTGGGAGACAGCTAGGACAAAACAAAACTTACTTGTGGTATTTTTTAAATAGGAAAACGGATATAATACACGGAGAACTCATAACCAGATTCGTGCGAGAGAATCGCGGTAATTTCACCCCAGGGAGCCAATTCTCATTCACTCGAATTCATCACTCGTTCCAAATAAAGTTCGAACTCGTACTTTTTTCGAGTGAAAATCAAGTTGGGCTATTCTGACAATTTCGAAGCCGCCATTTTCTCTTATTTTTCGAGGGCTAGCGCTCGAACTGCTTCGACTGGTCGGGACCGTTCGAAACGTATTTCGAATGCGAACGTCAAACAGTTAGGTTGTCATTTGGAAACGTAATGACAGATAAGCCTAAGGATTTCCGTTACGCACAGAAAATATTTTGTCATATTCATTTATAATTATTATATAAAATTGATTAACTTATGAATTCCGGATATATTAGGATATAATAAGAGTAAAACGTTGTTTTAAATATTTTATATTCATTAAATTCTTTTAAATTTTAATTTAAGATATAACATTATCACGTACGTTAACAAAACGCAATTATCAAGTGAAATGTAACGCATCGTGCAATTTGTATCTATCATAATGGCAACATTTACTCCTTACACTCGAACTTAGTTCGATTAGTGTCGAGAATACAGGAATCGAAAAATAGACTCCGCTCTTCGAAATACGGTCGAAATAGAACTCGTAATGCAAGTTCGATTCGAAAGCTAGTTCGAGGGAAGTGAGAATTGGGCCCCTGGACAGGCGCTTTCTTATTCTGCCCAACAGTACTGTTCCGTAGAAAGTAATATAGGTATATGTTTCAGGGGCCCAATTCTCACTTCCCTCGAACTAGCCTTCGAATCGAACTTGCATTACGAGTTCTAGTTCTACCGTAAAATTTCGAGGGGCGGAGTCAATTCTTCGATTCCTGTATTCTCGGCACTAATCGAACTAACCTTCGAAATAAGTTCGAGTGTAAGGGGTAAATGTTGCCATTATGATGGATACAAATTGCACGATGCGTTTCGTTTCACTTGATAATAGCGTTTTGTTAACGTACGTGATAATGTTATATCTAAAATTAAAATATAAAAGATTTTAATGAATATAAAATATTTAAAACAACTTTTTACTCTTATTATATCCTAATATATCCGGAATTCATAAGTTAATCAATTTTATATAATAATTATAAATGAATATGACAAAATATTTTCTGTGCGTAACGGAAATCCCTAGGCTTATCTGTCATTACGTTTCCAAATGACAACCTAACTGTTTGACGTTTGATAGTTCGCATTCGAAATACGTTTCGAACGGTCCCGACCAGTCGAAGCAGTTCGAGCGCTAGCCCTCGAAAAATAAGAGAAAATGGCGGCTTCGAAATTGTCAGAATAGCCTAACTTGATTTTCACTCGAAAAAAATACGAGTTCGAACTTTATTTGGAACGAGTGATGAATTCGAGTGAATGAGAATTGGCTCCCAGTTAAGTTTTACCTTTTTCCATACACTGTAGGGCTCGGTCCACAACTCGAGGCTTTAGGGTTTAAAGTGTATATTCCTAACACAGACTACGGAGGACATATTCTCGCTAACAAAAAACTGTGTCTATGGAATCGGCCACCTCTCACGCACACCTTAGTTGGCTATTCCGCGGGAAATTAGACTCTGTCGCCGTTTACACAGAGTCGATTACTCGCGCTCAACTAATGTGTGAATGTGTGCGTGCCGGCTTGTACGTACAGCGTGGTGGCCGACTTGAGTGACACAGTTTTTTGTTAGCGAGAATATATCCGACTTTTTTTATATTCCAAATAACTATAAAAGTTTAATCTGTTGGTATTTATTACTCGCTGTGCAAGCTTCGGCTTTGGCCAAAATGGACCGAAATTTTGGCCGAAGCCCGAAGGTGTCTGCAATCGCAATGCAATCGCCAAAATGAATGAACGGTTACGAATGAGCGAGATATTATCAGAATTTTTGACAAGATCTCGTTAAGTTGTTTAGGTACCATATAGTCCACATAAACTAAAAAAAAAACATTATATTATTTACTTGTAGCCAATCTTGAATAGAATTTCTTAGGGTTATTTACTTTCGGCTATAAATTTGGCTCTGGCTTTGGCTATGCCTTCGGTTTAGGTTAAACATCAGTAATGGGGCGGGAAATTTGAATTTTTTCGAGTTTTTTATTTACCTTCGTAGAACTAATGAACAATATGGTTAGATATTTCAGTGATTCGTGACCATAGCAGTTCATGTAGCATATTGTAGAATTGATACTTTTTGTTTAAGATAAACTATTTTTGTATAATGTGCCCAATGAACTTCTACTGTCGCTAATCACTGAGACATCTATCTATACATGTATCTATATTGTTCTACAAAGGAAAAAAAAACAAACCCGCCTCGTTACAATCGACATTAGGTTGCAGACTAATGAATATAAATGAAAAAGAAAAACAAAATATTTAATTGATCCATTTAACTAATTTTATAGACAAACTTGATACACACTCTATTTACATACAATTTAATAGGAACTTACAAATTATAATAATATCTATAAATGCCACAAAACTTAACTAAACGCCGCTATACAAGTAAAAAATGCGGATTAAAACAATTTAAATGGTAATTATGTTAGGAGAGGAACAATTTTATTTACTCTTACTGCCAAAGAGTTATATGACTTTGTTTTTGTACGGATAAGCCTAAATAAGGGACTGGCTTTAATACAATCAATGGAATAAACCACGGTTAAGTAGGTATTTGGCAAAAGATTTAGAAACTTGACCGTAGTTTAGCCAGAAAGGCGAGTACTACAAAGTACCCTACCATAATTTACCCCGGAAATATAACTAAAAAATACATAGTAAGCAACCATTCTTATATTTGCCTCCAATGATCCTCTTTTTATTATAATATCATTGTTTGCCTCACGATTTTTTTCCCATTAGGTACAGATTATGAATCAAATAATCTTGTATGTGACTTTTATGTTCAAAAACTTCATCAATTCACAACATCTTTAAATCTATTAATACTGTTGCTATATAGCAATTAATATTTGCAAATAGTGCACCTATAGGTGCGTTACGTAAAGAAAACTCCATACTCGTCAGTAACGGAGGTGTTTAAGTTAATGTTAAAACTCATGTATAAAACGCTTTAGCAAATGACCGTAACGGGCCAAGTTGTTCACTTGAACTTAGCGGATCTCATGTATGTGGTGGCCATTCAAGTTATTGACTTTCAGATCGATGTGAAGAGTGAGGCCTGGAGGCCAACCACAAGCTCTTATAACAATATTGTATGTATTGTATGTGGGTATGAACCTTACTTGTCCTTTGTCCTGTTTTGACGTCGGATGTCAAAGAAGGACAAAAGACAAGTAAGGTTATAATAATAATTGTTTTAAGAGCTTGTGGTCGGCCCTCTGAAGTTAACAGTACTATCACTCTTATAGGCTTAGTTAAGGCAAAATAGTTTCAATTATTTTGTGATATTCTATTATGAATCTAATATATATTATGATACAGATCGTTTTTATGGACATAGGTTACATAAACAGGGAACATTTCCGAAACAACCCGGTTTAAACATTAAATTAAAAACCTGTTCTAAAACATTTCAATATTATTCCTCTTTGCACGAAGCATTTGTGTCCACATACAAAACGTTATACGGCACAGGGCTTCCCTTATTACATCCGGCTGTCACATGAATCACGTACTTCCTTCCAGGTTTTAGTCCACTTATTTTCTGTACAATCGCCTTTGACCTGGGAAAATATGATCGGTAACAATATGGATGCTTTTTGGTAAAGTATCTCCTCGAGTATCCTCCATGGTTTCCCGAGAGATATAATGTTATCCAGGGATAAAGAATCATATTTAAACTCGTGGGTATCTTCCTATCACCAGTTTGCAATTTGAGAATGTATTTTAAAGTCAGTCTGCACATAAAGGCCTCCATGATCACCTTTTCTTTGCTCAGTGGTAGTGACGTCGAATACCAAGATGAAGGTCCCGGGTTCGAATCCTACAATGAGGCTGAACTTTCGGTGAAGGAAAACATCGTGAGGAAACCATAGCACGGTGGTAGGGTACTTTGTAGTACCCACCTGGCTGGCTACCACCCTCAAGTTGAAAATCTGTCGCCAAGCACCTTTCGGTGTGTTCCGACAGCTGCACTTGAGAGCCAGTTCCTTCTAGGCTTTGTGTGCTTACCACCATCGGCCACATCATCACTTATCATGGTGAGATTGCGGTTAAACACAGGCCTATAAACAGTAAAAAAACTTTAAAATACTTTGTGTTACATAGGTCAGCATGACGAATCTAACTTAGATTTGGAAAATACACCATTTCAATGAATCGGTGCTGAAAATGGAAGGATCATGTTTTACGAATGGCAATGAATACATACGTGGTTCGCTGCAAATTGTTGATGCACTGTGCCTTCGCTGAAGATCTTCTCCAATAAAAACAGCTATTGTATTCACCGTTTATGATTTCACGAGCTGTGATGCAATATCTATGGAAATAGAAGAAAATAATAGTTTATATCCTAACGAAGAGAAGATCATGGTATTATGTTTTAAAGAGATTATAAAGCCCAAAAGTGTAGCAGCTAATTGGGCAAAGAATTTCTGCGACAATATTATTTTTAAGGTTAAAAATTCTTACCGTATAACATCAGTAGCATTATGTGTGGCTGGCAGGAAGGCAATATCGACTGATCTGCAGGATCTTTGAGGTCTTAACTCCCTTACAATCGAGCCATCACCCATTAGTTCGGGAGAGTTGACACCCCATCTCGTCGTTGAGGGCGTCAGCTGCGAAATAGATACATTATGATTACCTACGTAGAAAATATATTCCATCCGTTCCATTATTCGCTTATTCGACAGACATAGAATATTATAAACTAAAACCAGCCATTGAGACAAAATTCGTTGGATTTAAAGTTAGGTTATTATCAGCATTAGGTTCTTCAAGAAGGATGTGAAAATATTTATGCAGGATTAGCAACGCATGAGTGGTACCTTTGATGGCTTGCAACATCAAAGGTATCACACATGTATATTTTATCTTTATTTTATTAGGTTCATTTGAAGCTTCTGTACCAAAGGGATATAAAAATAAATTACCTCAATATTAACAGTAGCATCCCTATCCCATCTGCTGGGCACAATTTTGATGACATATCTCATTCTTGTTTCTTCTGAGCTGGATTCAAACATTATGGAGCTTTCATCACTTGTCTCTTGAATAGATGATGAGGGTATTGGAGCTGGTACGAAGAACTTGGAATGGGGTTCTGAATTGAAATTATACAAGCTCAAAATTCTGTGAAATACCTGAACATTTTGGACCGAAGCAAATGAAAATCTATGAGAAATGAGACTTCACCAAATTTTTTAAGCTCGGGTAAATTATTTATCTTCATGTTATGTTTTTAATAACACTGAATCATAGACTCACCTATGTTCTTCTCCAGATGCAATCTCTTCCCTCTCACTAATACTTCGACATCTACTGCACCACCACAAGTTGACACCATTAGCCAAAGTCCTCCCCCAGAGCCAACTGTAGCCTGTAAATTTATTAATTCATGGATTTATTTAGTTACACTATCATTAATTTCTGTTTTATATCAGCGATCTCTCGCTCGCATATCTCCATGATGACTGTATTTTTATCACCATCATAATATAGTACTATCTTGGTATCTATGGCCTTTCTTATGAGAATACTCACTTTAAAATAATAAACGCTTCTCCCTCTGACATCGATCTTTTTGGGTACATTTTCTCGAAGTCGCTTGGCAGTCGATGTACGTGGTTTAACACTACCAGTTGCCAGTAAGGACCCCGATCGACGATCTTTGGCTACTCCAAATATGCTGACGAAATAAGTCTGGAATTTTAAGGTTTTAGTTCAATTAAAGTTATGGGCTTATGGCACTGGCCTTGTACTTTACGGTACCTGAAATCAAAATTTAATAGGAATCAAAAATCATTAAAGTGAAGAATGTAACTGGTACACTAACGACCCCAAATTATCTTGTATGAGCATCGGTTGATATATCTATACAAAGCTACTTACTCTGCTCGGATCCAAATTTTCTATCAAATGATGGGTCCTGTCTCCAACACAAGCGATTACTGGATCCTCATCAGAAACCCTGGTACTTCGACCTGTAAAACAAATAGGTATATGTATGTTGTTTCAAGTCGTACAATGAAACAATAAGGGATGCAATTTCTAAGCTCGCGACATTTGTCCATGGTATTAAATATCATTATTATTTTAATATGATGAAAGCTGGAGCATACAAAAGATAATCTCTTGTTACATGGACTACACATAAAATTCTTAAGTATGTGATGCCTTATCTGCATTTCAATCTTATTCAAAAACGTTGCACCCATAAAATCCACTTACCGAATTTCTTTTTCCTGTACACACTCTTGAAGTTTCCTTCATAAATGCTGAACGTTTCTGATTCCGTTTCGATTTTATTGTCAACCTCCGTTGAAACCCCTCGGGTGTCATTGCCTTGCAAGTATTTGGACTTGTTGTCCAAACGGGCTACTTTGATGTCAAATTGGGCTGCACAGAGAGATGTGTAGTTCTTCCTATGTGATGCTACCACGCAGTATGTGGTATCTTGTGGATCTATTGGACTGGAAGGGAAATATCTTCTGTCATCATATAGTTTGATTTTTACTTACAATCTATTTAGGACTTCACTGTTGAATATTTATTCTCTGATGATATTGCCGCAGGTGGTCAGCACACAAAGCTTATCAAAGATGTTGATCAACCATAAATACATATTTCTCTTACGATTCGTAAAAAAGGCGCTTTAAATAAATTTATATCAAGGTATTTAACAATAATAATAAGCTTTTTATTCAGGCACAGTTATTTTTTACAATAGTCTACTCTGGCGAGTCGGTGACAAACAACTCTGTTTGCCCAACTTTGGCAAAGGCCTCCTCTATCTCTTTTCACTCTGTCCTATTTTGCGCTCTCCTAGTTTGTGTTTTCCCTGCTATAATCTTTATTTCATCTTCCCACCTTCGAAATAAACAATGAAATCGAGGTAGACAGTTGTCTACCTCGATTTCTTTTCCTATTTCTTGGGTACCAATATAATATATTATTTCGATATATATTGTTTCGAACTGTGCGGGCTCAAAGGAGCTTTCTTCCGCGGACGGTCAGATTGTGGAATGAGCTCCCCGCCGTGGTTTTCCCAATGGAGTACAGCATGGGGTTCTTCAAAAAGGGCGTGAAGAGATTTCTTCAGGGTCGGCAACGCGCAAGTGATGCCCCTGGTGTTGCAAGCGTCCATAGGCTACGGTAACTGCTTACCATCAGGCGGGCCGTATGCTTGTTTGCCACCTTAGTGGTATAAAAAAAAAAAAAAAAAAAAAATATGTTTTTGTTCCATTTTTCAATGCCTCTTATTACATTGCCAGTCCAATTCCACTTCAGTTTCCTTGTTCAGTATCCAGGTATTTAATACTTATTAAACATCAAGATCAAAGTAATCATTTAGGAAGATCAGGCGATTTTAAGGCGTTGATAGCTCAGTGGTAGTGACGCCGGATACCGAGATGAAGGTCCTGGGTTCGAATCCTACAATGAGCTTGAGCTTTCGGTGAAGGAAAACATCGTGAGGAAACCATAGCACGGCGGTAGGGTACTTTGCAGTACCCGCCTGGCTGGCTACCACCCTCAAGTTGAAAATCTCTCGCCAAGCACCTTTCGGTGTGTTCCGACAGCTGCACTTGAGAGCCATGTCCTTCTAGGCTTTGTGTGCTTACCACCTTCGGCCGCATCATCACTTACCATGGTGAGATTGCGGTCAAAACACAGGCCTATAACCAATAAAAAACAAAAAAAAAAAATCACGAGGGCGAACCACCTTAAAATAACCTTATTTGTCTTTTGTCCCGTTTTGACATAGGATGTCAAAGAAAGACAAAAGACAAATAAGGTTATTTTAACCTTGTTTTAAGAGCTTGTGGTTCGCCCCCAGATTAAGACCTAAGCAAATATAAAGCATAAACTACATACAAAGGAATTACATATTTGCGATATTGAGTGACGCCTTTAAATAGCCATTCCTCAACCTAACACCAGCTTTAAATGATATGCCAACAAAAACTATACGACGTGCGTGGGATGATAAAAATAGCGGCATTTAAAATAAAGATAACTACTTTCCAACAAGTAAGCTCGCTTATAAGGTATCAATTAAGGAATCTATATTGACAAGTAGAGTCGGATTAGTACGGAAAACTGTAGGCATACTCGAGCATTTTTACAATTTTACGTTTAATTAATAATCGTCTTTATCGCTTTCAGATAGAGTTGCCGCGAGAATTCTCTACTCGAATAGTGCAAAGCCTGGCGTCTCGATGTTCGAGATTCAGAAAGAATGGAGATGATGAAATCAGGTAGTATAACCTGCTCCTACTATCCAAAATATATCCTGTAGAAAATCGATAGGCAATTAACTTTATTTTGATGGTCAGATAATTAGATCATCCTGGCAGCGTCAAGCTGGTCAAGGTGGCGAACTTTGTCATTGAATCAAATTTTGGTCCATCCTCAGTAATATTTTACGTGTGTTGTTAGCTTTTGGGTAGTTGGGTGATATTTTTTAATTTATTTTCAACTTACTCGTTCGTAAAGTGACATTTATTGCAAAATACAAGTTTCCTCGCAAGTGTGTTGAAAAACGTCGTATGACACGCGTGTGCATTGATTATTACACTCTCGGCTCACTTATCCCTGCGGCTCACGCGCTTAATACCGCTTGGGGTGTTAATAATCAACTTTGCACACATGTATCATAAATTCATAATGTACTATTATGTCATTATGGTGCATCTTATATGGTGCGTCCATTATAAGCGAACCGAGCATGAGCCGAACCACGAACGAACAGAATTCATTCGTTGCTCGCGTGTTCGAGAAAAAACTGACAATCGGGCGGAGCGCAGTCGAGCGTGAGACGAATGCTCGTTCGAGACTCGCAAGTCCGTCTACGCTACGCGAACAACGAAAGAATCCTGTTCGTTCGAGGCTCGGCTCGTGCTCCCTTCGCGTAGCATGGACGCACCATTATGTTACCCGCGGTGCGTTTTTAGTCAATATGTCACATACCTGAACACATTAATCAGTGGTAATTAACCCTCTCACGGACTATAGGTATATATAAGGCGAAGTAAAACGTTTTGAAAAATGTTATTGAATTACATTAATGGTAGGATGGGATGAGTTCGAAACATCAATAGATACTGGATAGTCGTGAAAAAGTTGTTTACTAGCAAACGAGGGGGTGTATTCTGGAGTTTTATTGAATGATATCGAGCATTCTCTATTTAGCTTTAGAAACTGTATTGGAATGGAACTGGCTTACAACCTTCGATTTCACCCGCATTAAAAGTAGCCTTTATTAATTATGTAAAAAATCACGTCAATCCTGTTACACAAGTACTGCATAATTTCATAAAAAAAACAAGAATTTGCCCAGAATACTGGTTAAGCTAACCAGTTTAACCAGTATGAGAAAATAAACGATTTTGATCGAACATAATAAAACTCAGTACCTGTTATGCATCACCATCATCATCATATCAGCCTAGAGATGCCACTGCTGAACATAGGCCTCCCCCATTAACTTCCACTTCGAACTGCGCCCAGCGATTTTGACCAGATCGTCGGTCCACCTGGTGGGAAGGACGTCCCACACGGCGCTTTCCAGTACGAGGGCACCACTCGAGAACCATCCTTCCCCATCGGCTATCGGTTCTTCGAGCGATGTGTCCTGCCCATTGCCACTTCAGCTTAATAACTCTACGAGCTATGTCCGTCGTTTTCGTTCTCCTACGAATGTCCTCATGTAGACCCTGTCAGGTAGAGAGATTCCAAGCATAGCTCGTTCCATAGCGCGCTGAGTGACTCTGAGCTTATTTATACGGCCAGCAGCACATTGTCTTGCATACATTGAAAATGTATCAATTTTCTTATTCCATATTAACTAACATCAGGCACACAGTTTATCACACGTATCTAATAAGTACGTAAGTACACAACAAAAAATAGGATCGCTTAAGTATGTCAGAATTTTCCTATTTTATTTTTTTTATTTTTTTTTTATTTTAATAAAAGGCATCCGTGCGTTGTCTGTCCAAAAAAAAGATTTGAATGATGGCTCCGATAAAATTACATTATATTGACGGTATCATTATTTGACGGACCAGTTGGTGTAGTTGGTTAAGGTTCACCTTACGCGCCGCAGGTCGTGGGTTCGATTCCCACACAGGACATGCATGTGTGCATAAACATGTCTGTATGTCCTGAGTCTGGGTGTAATTATGTATATTAAGTATGTATTTACAAAAAAAAAGTAGTATAATGTATTACATCAGTTATCTGGCCATAGTACAAGCTCTGTTTAGTTTGGGATCAGATGACCGTGTGTGAGGAGTGTCCCAGGATATTTATTTATTATTTATATGAATAAATACAGTTATTTTTTATAAAAAAAAAGATATTCGTAAATTGATGGGTAATATAAAATACGATTAATTTAACGAGTGCTTATAGAATACAACCAAAGTGGACTCCAGTTATCTATAATGGTTAAGTTATCACCACTCAGTACCATGCGATGGTATTCAAATAATTACACTTGAAACAAAAAAAGAAATAATAAACATCGTCTCTTCGTTAATTAACAGCTCGTTTCGCAATGTCCCTTATACGACCCACTCTATCTAAGATTAATACGTACAACTTATGTCACATTAACAAAATATTCCACCCTTATCAATCAAAATGGGACCTAATTATAAACACTTTAAGTTGTAATTTAATATTTAATTTCACGCCGCAGTTTCAAAGGAAAAGATGCTTTACATTCTTGTTTTAAGACAGAGAATTCGTTGAATTGCTCTCGATAGCAGAAATAAAAAGCTGAGGAATGAAGCTTGCCTTTACGGACTCTTTATTCTATTTACGCATATGCCATCTTTAGTAGCACGTACTGTTTTAATGGGGAAGGCTTAAATTGGTATAAAATAAAATAAACATAAGAAGAAATGGCAAATTGCTTCGATTTATAAGTTTTATAAAGGAAAATGGATGTAACATAGCGTAATTTTAGTGTTAAATTGGCCCTATATGTAGTGTACACGTTTCAATAACTGATATTTGGGATTTTATGGCCTGTAGTTGGAATTCAATTGTATATTTTGTACGTGTAGTGTTATATTATTTTGAAGTTCCTTTTCTTGAAGGCCTGCATTCAGAGTATATAATTATGCTATTACAATTATAATAAACCTATTTTCTGCTTCTATGCTATTATATTTTCATATCCATGAAAATTGTTTCTACGTCTTGAAATGCATGTTTGCAAAGATCTTGTATGTACAGTCAATTACAATGACACATATAAGCATTTAATGTTATAAAATGATGTATCCTCTTGGATGCAATACCTATAGTTAATTTCTGTGGAAATAATATGGTAGGTACTTATACTTAATTATTTATACTTTATTAATTACGTATACCACCATATTTCCACTGAAATATGTTATTTATATGTTACTTTATATGTTTTGTTATCATAAAAATAGAGTTTATAATGTTATAAACACCTGTTTGTGTTTGTAATTAAATTGTAATCATATCAAAGTACACCGGCGGGACTCTACGGCCTCTTACTCGTTTTTTTTTTTTTGACTCACTTAAAATTTTTTTTTACTCTCGAACAACCGTACGGCTCGTGCTTGACTGCGCTCCGCCCGATTGTTATTTTCAAGAACACAGGGATTCGCATCGCGCTCGTTGTAAGCTCATTGTACGGCCACACTTGATATCGCGAGCAACGAACGAATCCTGTTCGTTCGTGGCTCGGCTCGTGCTCAGCGTAGCATGGACGCACCAATAGAATTAGCTTCGAAAAGCTTAAATCTAGGGGTGGGCATACAACTTAGTAGAAATAACAAGAAACATACCGATAAATCCAATGATATCCGAGCAATCGAACCTACAACCGGGAAGGAAAGCTAATAAAAAATAATTGACTTGCAACAATAATCTTGCATCATAAACAATACAGATGAGCATTACAATACATTGGAATGTTGGTACACTTGCTGAACATTGATCCACGGTCTTATACAATTAAAAACGACGGAATGTCAGATAGTTATACAATGTTGCAAAATTGATCATTGTAATGCCATAGTCGATCGAATGAAGGGCATACCGAGTTCTATATAATCGGTATGTAGTACAGAACACAATTAAGACATAAATTCAAATATAAATCGAATATATCGACTATAAAAAGGTGTACCTAGTTAGTTATACAGAATTGAGAAGACGATACGACATTAAACGTAAACACGTAAAGTACTCATAAACACGAACAACTAAGGGACCAACTTCGAAATCAGTAAAATAAAAAATACCTGTTTCGTATGTAGCGACATCTATCAGCTATCTAGAGAGACAGAAATAACAATAAAAAATCGGTCAAATGGGAGTCGGACTCGCACACGGAGGGTTCCGTACACTATTAACAAACTCAACTTTGCTATAAAAAAGAAATCCCAAAAAAAGTCCTTTCTTGTATGGACGCCCCCTTTATTTTTTTATTATATAAAATTTTATTTGTTGTTATAGCGGCAATAGAAATACATATTCTCTGAAAATTTCAGCTGTCTACCTATTAACGTTCATGTGATACAGCTCACTGACAGACAGACGGACGGACGGACGGCAGGACGGACAGCGGAGTCTTAGTAATAGGGTCCCGTTTGGCACCTTTCGGGTACCGAAGCTGTTATTTTGACATTACAAACATACACTTTATGTACTGTATAGATCAATGGTTCCCAACCAGTGGTCCGTGGGAGCCAAAATATGGTCCGCGAACGCTTTCACGGGCGATGCATTACAGAAGAAATCCAGGGAGAACTGATTCTGATCAAAATTATAAAAACTGTAAGGACGCATTGGAATCTCATTCACTTGAGAAGTTGAAGAAGAAAAAAGCAATTTCTTACACCAAAATTCGAAAAATCGTCTTGCGCTATCTTATGATTTTCTCAACAACTCATTTATGTGAACATGGGATTCCTGTTTTGTTAGTACTTAAAAATAAGGCCAGGGACTTGATTCTGCAGAACTCGAATTTATCACTCATTCGAAATAAAGTTCGAACTCGTACTTTTTTCGAATGAAAATCAAGTTAGGCTATTCCGGCAATTTCGAAGCCACAATTTTCTCTCATTTTTCGAGTTCTAGCCCTCGAAACGCCTACTGTAGTCGGGACCGTTCGAAACGTACCTATTTCAAATTCGATCACATTGATTGAAAATTCATTTAATTTTTATTTTAATTGTATTAAAATAATATTGTTAATGCACTATTGAGTTTCTGATTAAAGTTTATGTTCGGAGAGATTCAGATAATTATTGAACATCGTGTTCCCTGCTAATAACAAAGAAATCAAATTGGTCCCTGGTCAAGAACAGGTTGGGAACCACTAGTATAGATAGATAAAAGTGTTTTTTTTTTATACAACTAAGTCGGTAAACAAGCATACGGCCCGCCTGATGGTGAGCGGTTACCGTAGCCATATGGACGCTTGCAACACACGAAGCATCGCTCACGCGTTACCGACTTTTCCCCCCTCCCCTATGAGCCCTGGCGACCTTACTCACGCGCAGGAACACAACTTTACAGAACATAAAGTTATTTGGCTGCGGTATTCTGTAAGGTGGAGGTACTTCCCCAGTCGAGCTGCTCTTTGAGCGAATATTACGCTATGCTCTACCTCTCTCAAAAGTGTGAAAATAAATCTGCCTCATGCAAATGACGCCACAAACCACGACTAAATAGCGCATATTGTTGCACGCACAAAATTCTTAGTAAGTTGATTATGGAACATAATTTTTCATATTTATGTTCTTGTAGTAAATAACATGAAATGGGACCGTACAGGTTAAGCAATTACTAACCTTATAAGCACTAGGCCCATGACAAGTATGCAACACGGATTTGTATTGCAGAAAGTTGTTCGCTTGTATTAGATTTTACAACTTAATGCTACGTGTACATTGGATGAGCATATGTTTCATGCTACTGGTTGCCCCTACGGTTTCACCTGCGTTTCCGGGATAAAATACCCAGGGGTTATCTACGTGCGAAACTTTAATGTGGTCTGTGTGAAAAGTTAACGGGCAGAATGAGATCTCTACGTCACTCTACGTTATATTTATAACATGATAAGTAATTTAGAGTCTTAAGAGTGCGTACCAAGCCAGAAAAATATGGCAATGTCAGATGAAACAAATTTATGTCTAATCTTCGCGTGGAGATGAGATGGCGATAGCGTGTTTCGCGGAACAAAAATTAACTAAGCACTTTTTATCTAAATAACTCGTAAAGTATAGAATATTTTAAAAAATCGTTAGTAGCAGCCCTAGGTCATATGTTAGTGATATTATTTATTGAATTTTTATCTTAATCAGATACACCATGAACGAATAAAACCGAAAATTCATTATTATTAGAGGTAGCTTTGTGATTTTTTTCTATCGAGGAAATTTCATTCCATTATGTTATTGCTCAGAGAGAACCCTCGAGTATATAATGAAAATACCCATATAAAAATATTTTTTCATTTAAATAGTATTTACTTGGGTAAATTTCAATTCTAAGATTGTTATTTTGCTTTATACGCACTCTTAAATTACATTTACTCAGCTCATAACATGGGAAGCAAAAACAGCAGAAGACTAGAATACCTATATAAGGAGCTGGGGAATAAAATCGGAAAGTCCGCGAAATAAAATTTTACAGAACGGCGAATAAACCAATATAATGATGGATAATTTAACATCTTTAGCAAAAATGCATTTAACTCTGTCGATAGGGGTGCTTTATTGACCCAAATTCGGGATATCTGTCCTGACATATATCCTTACCTTTGGCAATGCTATGGGCATCCATCAAAACTTTTTTTCAGAGAACACCCACTTATTTCCGCCATGGGTTGTCAACAGGGCGACCCTCTCGGTCCAGCTATCTTCAGTTTGGCCATTCATCCAATTATTTCCGGGTTACAATCTAAATTTAATGTATGGTATCTAGACGACGGTACGCTGGGGGGTGATGCGGCTTCCGTTCTCAGTGATTTTAAAACATTGACAGAAAATTTTAAAAAGATTGGCCTAGAATTCAATAGCTCCAAATGTGAGCTCCTCATTTTAGATTCTTTCCCAGAATCTGAAAAACCAGAATTAATTCAAAATTTTAATGTTTTGGCTCCCAATATTAAGTTACTGTCAAAGGAGTCGCTTCATCTTCTTGGAGCCCCAGTCTTAGACGAATCCATTCCTAGTTTCTTTGAGAAAAAGATTCAAAATTTTAATGACTCTTCAAATAGACTTTATGAAATTAATGCTCATTATGCATTTTTTATTGTTCGACTCTGCCTTTTCGTGCCGAAGTTTACCTATTTGCTCCGCAGTACGCACTTATTTAAATTCCATCACATATTAGATACTTTGGATAATATGATCAAAACGTCTCTTTCCAAAATTCTAAATTGCAGTTTTTATGAAAACAAAGTGTGGTCTCAGGCCACCCTACCCGTGTGTTATGGTGGCCTAGGAGTGCGGAAAATTTCAAGCATATCAGTACCGGCGTTTCTATCCTCGGTATACAGTGTGAGCAACCTCGTCAGTTCTGTTTTGGACCCTTCTATTGGATCTGTTGAGGTTTCTTACCTGTCCGATGCTAGAGACGCCTGGCAGGCAGCTTGTCCAGGCACAAATATTCCGACCTTGAGTCACTCTCAGAGAGCGTGGGACAAGCCTCTTTGTGAAAAAACCTGGCAAAATTTATTTACTAACTTTTCTATAGATACAGACCGCGCGCGCTTGTTAGCTGTCTCTCAGAGTGACTCAGGTCACTGGCTACAAGCTATTCCATCAACAAATACTGGTACAATGTTAGACCGTATAACATTAAGTCTGTGTATTTGTCTTCGTCTTGGTTGCAGGACCAATCAACCTCATCGCTGCCGCTGCGGAGATCTCGTCAACGAGCTCGGCCACCATGGGCTTTCGTGCTCTCTAAGTGCTGGTCGAATATCACGACACTCGGCGATTAATGACATTATCCGCAGGGCTCTTGTTGTCGCTAACGTGCCTTCCGTACTGGAACCAGTCGGTATTGCGCGGGGCGATGGCAAGAGACCGGATGGTATGTCTTTGATCCCTTGGAGTGTCGGCAAGTCGCTGGTGTGGGATGCCACATGTGTCGATACACTCGCGCCATCTCACTTACCGGCGACTTGTAAAGCTGCAGGGGCAGCTGCGGCCAGTGCGGAAAATTCAAAATTCAAAAAATATGCATCGATTGGACCCAACTATATTTTTGTACCTTTTGCGGTCGAGACCATGGGACCGTGGGGGTCCGAAGCTCGCCGTTTTGCTCGCACCTTGTCATCAAAATTGATCGAGACCTCCGGAGACCAGCGGGCGGGGAGCTTTTTCCGCCAACGCGTCAGCTTGGCTATCCAAAGAGGAAACGCTGCCAGCCTTCTGGGAACCCTGCCGTTAATCGGAAGCAGCGGCAGGCTTGAGGAAATTTTCTATATATAGATTGTATTTTGTACATATTTGTTGTAAATAAAGATTTAATAATAAAAACATCTTTAGTATTGTACTAATCTGATTTCGTTTGAAAATGCACTTCATAATGTATTTTTATTCCTATTAAGATTCAGTTTTTATTGAAATTACAGGGAACGCAACTGGATCAAAAAACCGCGATACGAAAAAAATTAGTTAGAATTATAGTGGACTATCCCGGTTCAGTTATCCAGCTTCTCTTATCTATTTCCTGATGGGTAAGCGTGGACCTGATCATTCCTTCTTTCAGCGTGACACATTTCATTTTTAAAAAAACACTCCTATAGGGGCAGTAAAGGGGCAGTTATATTATGAAAACCCTTTCAACCTGAAAATTTCCAGTATAATTGTAAAAATTAAAATATTTTGTTAGATAATCTCATCGTATTAACTTAGGCAAAATTGACAAGTGCAGAAAACCTAGAAAGAAACTGACTCGGTACAGTTTGCAAAAAGGTCTTTCGTGAAAGATTTTCATAGATTCCAATTGAGCCACTGGCAAGAAGGTTTTATTTTCCACTTGCTAAGACAACCCGTTGTATATAAGTTAGCAGAAACTATAAAAATACTATCTCGCAGTTAATTATCCGATCAAAAAGAGAACCTTTTTATCGATGTCGATAAAAGCCCATATATCCGCTAAGCTACATTCTACCTTCATTATTTATAAGCCACATTCAGTCTTAGATTCCATTCCACGATATCCCGTTGCAATTAAATAATTCAATAAAGCCGCCAACTTTTTAAAGTCCGTTAAGTTATTAAGTTTTTAATTTAATAAACCGCTAACGTGTATGGGGCCTTACGCAGTGATATTTACCACCGTATATGGTGCTGTATCATAAATTCATCCGTAAGCATGTGTTCTTGTGACGAACATTGGCAGAACAGATTTATGTTTCGCGAAAGTTAAGGCAGATCCATATAATAATTGAATTTCTAATGATTAGATACTCAATTGTTTTCAGGTGGCGTTTCATTGTTTCTACGTGGTGAATTTCACAAGGTGGTGCAATGCGTTGTGTTTTTGTTTAAGGCTTTTGTAAAAATTACTACTGATAACTATTTTCTTTTAAAATAATTAACAAAAATTGACAGTGGTGTCGATTCTGTTGTTTGCAACTAAATTAGTTTAGTCTCTATATCTCTTTCAAACAAAGAACATAAGAAAAGGACGTAAGAAATTTAATTCGACGTTTGTTGCCATCAAAATTGGTTACGGCTATTTACCCGCAAATGAAAACGGCAAAGACTAATCTCACCAAAACTATTTTCATGTAAAATGTTGTCAAGACCAGGCTCGCCCTGCCAAAAAAAAAGTTATGAGATCTCATGTAGAGCCAAACTTATAATTCTACACGCCCTAACTCTACAAGCCCTATCTTCACAAACTCTACAACTTAGTCAAAATTTGTGTTAAATTGTATAACAGATAAGTAATTAACAGTGAATAAACTGTTCACTTTACGCCCATGTGACCGTAGCGAAACTGCCAAGCCACATTATTTTGAGTAAGGTTTGTGAAAAATCTTAATTTAATATTTTCAGTCAACGCCCACGAATAAAATAACAAAAATGCTAAGTAGGTTCGAATCAACATATTAATTCATAAAATTTTGAAATATGTAGGTACACTATTCACATTAGAAATGTTACATACTATCTGGCTGATCCCTGCTAGCGGTACACAGCACTGACGGGTTTTTATTGAGATATTTCGAAGTGTCACCGGGTATAGGTGATTTAAAGCCTACTAGAGAAGATTGTGATCTATTGAACACCAAATGCTGAGTAAATTGTTTTATAAGTCTATATTATTTATAGGTTTATGATGAGAAAGTATGTTTTATAGTTTTAATTGATGGTAAAAGCAATCGTCGTTGGTGCAAAGGTACACACGGCTACACATCAAGTTATACATTTCCAGTATGCTGATCTCGCATTGTAAATGATTTCCGTACAATAAGAGGTCGGCTTATACTGGAAATGTATAGATTGATATGTAGCCGTGTGTACTAACTATATTAATTGAATAGGCTACTTTCCTGGAAAAAAAATTTTTCCGTCATTTACATTATCAAAAAATATTAGACACGTATTTTTTCTTTTGTCAATTAAACATAAAATACGTGTCCAATATTTTTTGATAATCTAACTGACGGCCTAATTAGAATTATTATATTTCTATCCAGGCAACATCCTTATTGTTTGAAGGCTTTGCAGGTGTGATATTATGGCTTGTAGCTTTAGGCTCTTTCTTTTGCCATCTCGCTTTGAAGGTACCTGCTATAGAGGTATGTGGTTAGCATGCGGTAGCCATATGGACGATTGCAATACTCGGGGTACCCCGGGGCACCCCTCACGCGTTATTGACCCTTCCCTTCCTTGATGAGTACTCCTTACTTACGCGTAGAAATAACATTCAGTTATTTGGCTGCGGTATTCTATGTATACGCTCGTGGTGTAGAATGATCAGTTTAATCGATCGAGGCCAGTATTACCCAACTGATAAGGCGCGTCGTGAATCTTCGTTCGCACAGAAAAGATAGTACGACCCCGAAGATTAATAAAGGAATGCTTAAAACTACAATCAACCTTAGATAACTACTATAAGGTTCATAATACACTGCAGCTGTTAGTTCCGTCTCACTCGCAAGTCACGCCCCTCGGCACGGCGCGCGCTAACATGGCGGCAGCTGCCGACCAATAGCGGTTTCCCGCGCTTTGAAAACGTACAAAAAGTATCTTCTGTGCAGGTACTTCGGTAAGCCATATCAGTTGGGTACTACTGTACCCGGATGGGTGACCGCCTAGTGGTATTTTCAACTCGAGCGTTTGTGATAGTCGTTAAGGTAGTTGGAGGCCTCAGACGGTTTGAAAACTTAACTGTTTGACAACTAGCCTATCTCCATTAATTCGCCGTGGGCATACGTGGTGGAGTATCTGCCCATTCCCTTTCAAACTCAGTTGTGAAAGGAGGCCTGTGCTCAGCAGTGGGACATTATAGGCTGATGATGATAATCATTCCATATATAAATATGGAGGTACTTCCCCAGTCAAGCTGGTCATTATAAATGCGAAAGTGAGTGTGTTTGTTTGTTACGCCTTCACGCCTCAACTACTCAACGGATCACTATGAAATTTGGCATGCAGAGCCTATGGTATGGAGAAGGACATAGGCTACTTATCCTCGGAACGCGGGTGAAACTGCGGGGGACAGCTAGTAATAAAATAGTTGGTAATTACCTGGGCTCCCAATTAGCAGCGAGCCTCCGTCGGGATCTGACTCGGAGCCGCATGCGCACCTGTCTCGTCGCCTCGCCGCGGACACTCACCACTGCTGCGCCCCCTCTTGTTGATGATAGCTGGATGACGATAACACAGTAGGTATTATATGTTACTGGGTTGCCAGTTTCAACCCACATCCCCTTAATTTACACCCTTAGGGGCTGAATTTAGAAAAACCAAATGGGTGTCTAAATTAAAATTTTCAGAATCTAGCTCCTTTAGGCTGTTTGTTGATAGTTCAGTCAGTTATGGATAAAGATTAATCCATAGACGTTTTGACAACAAACTTGAGTATTTTTTTTTAACAAGCATTATTATAATGTAGTTAACCAACTTAATCATCAGACCCTAGAACTAGATCAAGACGAATCAAAGGAGTCCAAACTCGATGAGATTGCGTCGTTTTACATTCCTGATCTAACCGGAAGGTGACCATGGGAACTCTGTTGATTCAGATCAGCTCTATACGTAGGCATGCAAAATTTCAACTAAATCGGAAAACTACACACACACAGACACCGGAACCGGTGAAAAAATAAGGCCGGCCACAGTGCAAAAAATGGCGGAATTGACAGAAGCCCTTATTTCGCTAAAGCAGTAAAGCAATACCTGATGATATTACGATCCATTACGATTTACGACTACCTACGTCTCTCGGCAAGCGCTATATTACGAATGATACGCGAATCAAGAAATCCCGGCGTGTGTGTGACCATGAACCCGATTTCATTCTTTTCTGTTCTATTCTAGGCAGAACAGAACAGAAACGATAGGTGTGTGGCCGCGCTAAAGCTACCTGTAAAAATACCTGTAAAACATATCGGTCATGTTGTGATACTAGTAACGACAGCGTCGTCATTTCCCTGCTACTACTTTCTTCTCTCAAACTTAAATGACCTGAAAACAACATTAAAATCATTATTTAATTAATAAACTAGAGAATTTGTTTAAGATAATATAAAGGGATATAAATGATTTCGTACCGTTAATACTGTCTGTTTTTCCATAATGCAGTGCCCAGTGAAAATCATTTGTACACGGGCTGATTGTTATGAAAACGACTGCTTGAAGTATTGAAGATGTGTTTAATTCCAGACTGAAACAAGTAAAGAGAAATTTATAACTGAATATACATTTTCGAAACTCAAAATTATAGTTTATTCTAAAAAAAATTGTTTGACAGTTTAGGGGATTGGACAAATGTACAGTTAACAAGTTCTTTGTTAAAAATTACATTTTTAATAAAAGTTTTTTTTTTATGTGACTGTACGTTTTGTTGAGTGTACTTGCGACAAAGTACTCATCAAGACGAATCAAATGAGCCCAAACTCGATGGGGTTATGTGGTTTTATTACTGAGTTCGTATGGTCACCTTCCAGCTCCATCATCAGCTCAGCTCTACGTCATCTTAATATCACGCGATTTGCATATTCGTGCAAAATTTCAGCTCAATCGGAAACCGGAAAGTGTGTCAAATTTAACTTGCAAAATTCCATTACAGACAACAGGACAGGTGAAACTAAATAAAAGCTTGTAAAAATGCCTAACCCTTGTCAAAATGATTACTTTATGGGACGAGAAAATGCATATAATTTATATGTATTATCAGAGAAATATTATAGTAGTAATAAGATGTCGTTAAGCTAGTTAGAGGCCTTCTAGGTGGCTTGAAAACACTAACAGTTGGTTGACCACTATAGCCTACCTCCACCGACCTGCAGTGGAATCGCGTGATGAAGTAAATTATTAGCAAGTGATGCACAAGGACCTTCACTGAGCGATGACATGTCGGTTATGATTTTAATTCAATAAACCTAGAATAAAAATTATTAAAAGTATTTTTTTTTTGTAATTTATTTTGAGTGGAAACTTTGTATAGTGTCTGCCGGGCTATTGCGTACCTTTGGTGGTAATCAAAGTCAAAAAGTCAAAGTCAAAATCAAAGCCATTTATTCAATTTAGGCCCCGGAAGGGCACTTATGAAGGTCACATTTACTGAAGTTGCCACTGGTTCGGAACTCGGCCATCAACTGAGAAGAATCCGGAATTGAAATGAAGTTTACATTTGTTACGCAAAAAGAAACTCAGCAACGTTACATTTTTTTAATATTTTTTGGGCAATCTGACTATGTTTGGCTTTTTTTCCCCATTAATTAACAGTAAAAAAGATATACCTAAGCATAATCGTAACGAACACCATTTATTGATTTCATCCAATGACGTGGCACGACGATGACCATTTGTGGGCCCTGATTGGATGAAATTCATAAACGGTGTTCTTTACGATTACCACCAAAGTTACGCGGTAGAGCCCCTGTACCTGATGTAGTCTGCACCCCTTTTGGATGTATACGCTTTTTGTTACATGCAACTAAAAAAAACTTTATTTGTTATTCTCTCTGTACACTTGATTTGGTAGGTAAGTGTTGGCAAATACAGTTTAGCTTTCGACCCTGCAACACTGTGCGGTTTTGTCGTAATTTAATATTGTATATTAAAATTCATGAATCTACGTTAACCGAGTCGTGTTAGAAGGGATCATGTTTTACCTTGTTTTCTATCTGTGGACAAGTCGCTTATGTTTTATAATTTTTCAATTAAGAATTTATTACTAGGTTATCCATTGTATATTTATAGCTTTGGTCCCTTCGCCTGAAATATATTGTACCTACTTTATAGTAATTACTTAATTTTATTTAGGTAACTGTTCAACAAAAAAATCGTAATATTCCACCATGAAATCTCCAGGCTACGCGTGTGCATTACCAATGCCAGAAGTAAGTACAACCCAACTTTTTTTTTTTCAGAAAATGATGTGAATATACCTGTACACTCTGGACTAAACTCATGCACCTAGGCTAACACTGTCTGTCGCGCTCGCTCTCATTTTCATCTATATCTTTGTTTCAAAACACGAAGATTGCTAGGATGCATATAACGTTAATCATCCACCACAATTTTAAAATAAACTTTTTATTATCTTGCTATATGTTCGGGTCCAATCTTGCAAATAAAATTTCACCCACTTCCAGTGGTCGAATTAACTTGATATATTGGAAGACAATGCAAGTACAGTCAACAAAAAAAGCTTGTATAATAATGAAATTTTTAACAAAAACTTTTTTCTGTTGACTATGGTCCAAACGAGTCAAATTTGGCTTTCATTTATTCAACTCTGGTCTTAGAAGAGCACTTATGAAGATCAAAACTAATGAAGTCAACCTTAATCCATCTAATTAAAACTAACGAAGATTATCATACCTTCTACTCTCTCCTTCAGCGAGCCTAAAGACCGTCTGATTATCAGTAGGAAGCCATTCCACAACAACTCTGGATTCGGGCCTGGTGACCAGAACCGTCGGAGATGCGAAGCCGGCTCCAGCTGCGTGAAGGACCAGCAACGTTGCCAGTCGCGCTGTGAAGATGCTCAGCTTTCTGTAGGAGTTTTTTTTGGGTTATATCACAGATTAAGAAGTAGATGCCTAGTTCAGTCTGCAGTTAAGGTACCTTAGGGTTATCACGTAGATGGCAGCTCCCGATCAATCGAGGGGCCTAAGGGGAATAAATAATAGAACTATACACTAGAAAGAGAGGTGTTTTTAAATTTTCGTATCTATTAAATCGTTTTTATTAGGAAGATGGCCTTCTGTACGATAGAACTATTTCTTGTTCCATGGTAGCACTACCAAAATCAACTGAATTTAAAATATAGTTTCAATCGACATATTTGAGGTCATGATAGTTAGACGGTGAACATCAGAACTATGGTTTAAGTAGTGATCTGGAAATCAAATTAACTTATGACTAATTATGAAGCCAGCAGCATAGAGTGATATCCTTTTCAAGTACGTGCCTGTACGATGGTGGGCATTCTCATATAACATAGAAGACCTTTATTTAGTCCAGCCCACCTAGACAAGATGTTTGTCGACAATCCTTATCGTTAGTAAACGATCAACCTTTGTATGAGATTGACATAAGAGATTGTTAAAAATCACATGATATTTCGATTTGAAATGTCAATCCCATACAAAGGTTGATCGTTTCGATTGTCGACAACGATCTTATCTAGGGGAGCTGTAGATGTATTTCCAGTTCTTTCTAGACTCCACATTCGACGACATCATTACTTTTGTATAACGTAAACTAAGTGTTTGATAGTGGACAAGAAGGTGCTGCGCCATTTGGCTTGATTATTATTATCTTAACAAACTTCAAATATTTTAGCTCTCTTCTCGAAGAAACTTAGAGCTTTTACGAATACTACAACAACGCCATCCCAAATAAAAGTTCAATTTTGTTGCAAACAATTGGAACAATGTAATCAATCAATCATCAGAACAGTTTAACAGCATCAAAGCTTGGAGACAGGAAGTTAAAATAGACCTGTCACTTGTTATAAATCGATTATACAGTTGCTATACTGATTATACGATAGGGGGCGAATGATTTAAATCGATTATAGTATTGTTGTCGAATTTTAAATGGATTTTGAGGTTAAGCAACTCGGAGTGTTATTGACACGTGCCGAGATTTTTTAGGTATTTTTTAGGAAATTATGACATTTTTACTTTAGTAAATTGTTTCAATCGAAACCTACCCATATAGTAGGTACACATCGTGCCTACCTAGTGAGGTATATGTTAGAAATCAAATACCTGTTTCAGGTATATTCATCTCTTTTTCAGTATTTTCGGTAAATTTTACTAATCCTATATCTCGGTATTTTTTCCTTAATTAATAATCACAAAATGATGGGCTATTCTAAAATAAGCCAATGTAATGTACTATTAGAATAATATCTCGGTATTTTTTTCCAAATAATGGGCTATTCTAAAAGCCAATCTAATGTATTATGAAAAAATCAAACGCAAAGGAATTAAAACAAACTGGACCGCAGAAGCCACAGCTCATATACAGGCTGTAGTAAAAATATATCGTTTAAACTTTAAGAGGCAGAAATGGGCAAAAGTCTCTACATTGCAGCCCAAATTATATGAAACATGCTAGCTCTACGTTATTGAAATTGAAATATATGATACTTAAGGATATAACAAACACATCGCCCGAGCCGAAAACACGATTTCAATTAAAAGCCTCGATAAAAAAAAATGCCAAACATACCTCTGAAAATCAAGAAATTCCCAAATATATCCAACGCCTGAAGGTATTTTAATACGATTTTTTTCATCAATAGAGTACATATCATAAGCAAATAAACGCCCGATTTAGTTTTTTGAATTTGCGATTCAGTTTTTCATAATAATGATTTAAAAAAAAGTCGCTTACGTCAAAATAATCTGAGCACCATGAACATCATACCGCACTCTATTGACCTGCAACTCGCGTATTTTGCTTCGCGCTCACTCGCATTCCGCGGCGATCCGCGTTGCTAGACGGACCTGTGTCATTTTTTTTCAGAATTTTCACATACATAAAACCCTCTCAAATTAGTAAAAAATCATATCAAATTATCTTTAGAAGGCACTGAAAAATGCATGCTAGTCAAATTAAGGCAATTGAGTCTATTATTTGCTTGTTATAAATAAAAATATATAAAATAAAATCTGTTATGATTGATGCTTTTGATAATTGTCACCGAGGCATGTCGTGGTACTGACAGAGACTAATTCTTATTTTCGTCTATGAAAGGTATGGTTAGGGTAGCCTAGGGGGCTAAGGCACTGGGTATTTATGTACTCCCGACTGAAGGAGATGATGATTCAAATTCCGGAAAATGATTTTCTTTATTTTTTTTATCAAATCATGCGAAATGAAAAATCAGCAATATATATTATTTTTAATGAGCAATTACCTATTTAGTTAGTTACCTGATTAAATAATACCTCTTTAAATATTGTTTATTTTGAGATCAAAGAAAAGGTATGAAAGGTAGGTTGACTGATACTGGTAACAGTTGGTGCCCCGAAGTCGGGGCGGGCATGACTGCCTCTACTGCGGTCATCGAGTCATCTGTAGTTATCGAGTCGAGCCGATAAACTTTTATATTCATTGTATTATTGTGGTCCACTCGCGTAGTCGTCAAATGATAATGGCACAGTAAAATTAGAACAGTAAGGAAAATATTACACGTCTTACGTTGACTAAGTTTCTAGTACTGACTGGACTGATTAGTTGGAATGTGAAGCCATCGTATATTTACAATTATTAGTAGTGAGTCGGCTATCATTGTGCCGATTGTCGTAACGGCCAATGGCCTGATGGCCGAAAGCCTCTCGGCTCTCGGCAGTATTCCTCGATACAGCTCGTATTGTGAGGAGGTTCCTGTTTCTGCAACCCTAACCACCGGTAGCTTAGTTTTTTCAGCCAATCAGTGAGCCAGGCACAGTTTTATATCAATAAAAGTAATAAAATTGGAATAACTTTTTTTCCAAACCATTATATAATACTTCCTTAAGGTGGATGCTTAGCATGAGGCGGGAAATTTTATAATGTATGGGTCAATATAGCTTTTTGAGTTAGATGCCTGCAATAAGGATCATTCACATAACAAAATTATAACTTTTTTATTACTACAGAGGATGCACATAACCTTTTTGAGCATAATGTTTTTTAAATTATTAATATCCATCAATAAATGACGAAGTTATTAAAGTTTTAAAAACAGCTTAATTAATACGCTCGCTCCCGCTTGTACATTAACGTTGACATCATAATTCGGCCACCACGCAACTGGATATTTGTCAGTTTGTAACCTTTTCACGGCTTAACCACTGAACAGATTTAAATACAATTTGGCAGGGAGATAGTTCAATTAGTGGAGAAGGACAAAGGATACTTTTGAACGTAAATGATCCTCATTGCTAAAATGCAATTATGTTACATTTACATACCTCGGTGATACCGCTCAATAAATTTGAAAGCGATAGCTCAGAAGTATCACCTCACCTGCCAGCTTTATAAAAAGAAGTCCTTATGCACGGTGCCGAGATTCCAATATTGCGATATTCCGAGATTTATGCCCTAGATACAATACCAGAAGTATGGAGAGGAAATAAATGGTGGTGCTCTTCTTCAAAAAAGGCGATAAGGCCCTATTGAAGAACTACCGCCCCATATCCTTCCTAAACCACGTTTATAAGTTGTTTTCGGGGGTCATTACGAATTGTCTTGCACGTAGGTTTGAAGACTTCCAGCCTCCCGAAAAAGCTGGTTTCCGTAAAGGCTTTAGTACCATAGATCAAATACATATATTCAACCGTTATGCCTTGTGTATGATGACTGTGAAAAAGCCTTAAGAGGACTCAATTCGTCATACTTTTCATACAAAACCCCTGTACTTATTATGGCGTTGTTAAACATTTTTCGTTAGATGTTTTGAACAAATTAGTATCTTGTGTACTATATCTAGCCTTGTATCTTGGCGTAATTAAAAAAAAGTGTGAAACAAATTCAGTCAAAGCCTCCGAAAAACAGCGTTTTTGCCTGAACTTTGGCCATATCTAATGTACCTATAAATTGTAAAAGTAAAGAAAACATTTAGATACCAGGCTTGCAAATGTATTGGAGATTCTAAATAACTAACTTTTTTTTCACAAACTTGTAAGATTTTTTCACAAGAAGTATACTCCTGGAACAAGTTTTATGAATGCGAAATCATGAATGACGACCTAGCGAAGCGGCCGCGAGTGATCAGAGGAATTTACCGACTGATAACCGACGGCTCTGATGCTATCTCTCTTTGTTCGCAGTCAAACATTACGTTGGATGAAACAACAAGCTTTTAGACTATGCTCGCGTTGAAGTTGCGCCGGCCACAGAGGGCCGCCTTAAATTCAGTTGAGACATGGGCGGTATTACAGAGTCTACAGCGGTGCTAAATCGACTATCGCTATATCGAATTGTTGAAAGTGATTGTACAGCAAAGCCACTATGTCAATCCGAGTACAGGACGAGAGTACGAGATCAATCCAGTTGCAGAAGGGTGAAAGACAGGGTGACGTAATTTCCCCGGAACCTTTACCACTGCAATGGAGGATGTGTTCAAGCTCTTGAACTGGAAGGGTTATGGCATCAACATCAACGGTGAACACATCTCTCACCTTCGACTTGCCGACGAAATAGTCATAATGGTGGGAATCGCTGAAAGCTTTGAACATCATGCTCAATGATCTCAAGAGTTTCTTAACAGGTCAAGATGAAAATATACTAGACAAAAATTATGTCTAATATTCATATTCCGCCAATACCCGTGATTATTGGGAACACTGCTCTCGAAGTTGTAGACGTGTATGTTTACCTAGGACAAATTGTCCAACAAGGTAGGTTCAACTTCGACAAAGAGGTCAACGGAAGAATCCAATTCGACTAGACAGCGTTCGGGAAGCTACGGCATATCTTCAAGTCCAGAATACCTCAGAGTCAGAGTCTTAAGACGAAAGGATTTCAATCAATGCGTGTTACCAGTGATGACATACGGAACATAGACGTGGTCTTTCACTGCTGGCCGCATAAATAAGCTCAGAGTCACTCAGCAAGCTATGGAATGAGCTATGCTTGGAATTTCTCTACGAAACAGGATCCGAAAAGAGGACATTCGTAGGAGAACAAAAAATATGTATATAGCTCGTAGAGTTAGTAAGTTGATGTGACAATGGGTAGGCCACATCGCTTGAAGAACCGATAACCGATGGGGATGGAAGTTTCTAGAGTGGCGACCACTAACTGGAAGGGGACACCATGCAGGACGACCTCCCACCAGATGGACCGGCGACCTGGTCAGAGTCACTGGGCGCTGCTGGATTCAAGCGGCCCAAAACCGCTCGAAGTGGAAGTTAATGGGGGAGGCCTATGTTCAGCAGTGGATATCATTAGGCTGATATGATGATGACTAAAAATGGTAGGTAAAGAGGGCATTTTATTGAGAAATTCTACAATTATTGTAAAACGTGATGGAAGAAAACCTGTTTATTTGTCAAATAACATATAATATCTCGATTGAGGGCTGTATTTTTGCCTCAATTTTCATTTTATGAGGACGGCTTGTTTTTTTTAAATTATATTAAGTTTGTTGCATTGTGATATATCGCTAAGTTTAATAAGTAATTAAAGTTACATAGTTTTGTTAACGTGGTGATCACTGTAGTGAACAAGAATTTAAATAACATAAAAAGTAATTTAAAAAACGGTCGATAAAATTCAACATAGTTTCCCTCCTTTTAATTTGTGCACATTATGAAAGCTCACAGCTGTATACGAGTAGGATACTCTCCTGTCTGTCCATTTGTCACAGCCTGTTTTCTCCGAATTTATAGAACACAAATTGTATTTAGATAAAACGCTTAGTTTCGTGACCCGACGACAATTACCTAAGTAGCGTATGTAAAAGAATTCTGGTTTTGGGAGACAATTACCTAACCTGAGAAATATTATCGAAAGTATCAACTTTTAAAAATAAATATCTTGAGACATTTTTCACACACGGCTACCTGATCCCAAACT
The DNA here is from genome assembly GCA_951394255.1 of Polyploca ridens. Taxonomy (NCBI): domain Eukaryota; kingdom Metazoa; phylum Arthropoda; class Insecta; order Lepidoptera; family Drepanidae; genus Polyploca; species Polyploca ridens. Next base: position 3,815,572 of record OX596258.1, read on the forward strand.
AAGCAGAACTTGTAAATACATCTCTAAATAGTATAAAAAGAAGTCGTTTTCCGCGTCTGTTTGTCTCTCTGTTCATCAACTCTTAACCACGCAACGGGTTTTGCAGTTTTAACCATCAGATAGATCCTCATTAGTACTACGTAAAGAGAAGATGCCACACATCACAACTATGTTCCGTTCAAGTGAGGCCATCCGGCCACACTTGTTGTTGTAAAACGATGAACGAAACGCGTAAGCGCCGTGAAAATAACGGTGTTTGCGAGAAAAATACTCCTAAAAGCTTTCTAATAGCGCTACGTGTTTCTACTGTCTGCTTAGACGACTAATTATTGTTTCAGTGCTAAAGAAACCTTTAGTCGACTCTAAAGAAATGGGACATAAGCTTTGCTTATGATAGCATCTCTATACGTGGTAATAATAGCTCAATGCTTTACAGCAAATAATTATCATTAATATTTTAAATGATATCACAGATTTAAAATTAGCAAGAAACAGTCGCGATACCGTGATCGGGTGGCGTGGGCGGTCGCGCAAATCGCTCCACTGACACCACATTATGACATTGTACCCGTGCGAAGCCGGGGCGGGTTGCTAGTACTTACTATACATATTTACACTCAGACTCGGGACATGCAAACATGTTCATGCTCACAGATGCATATCCTTGGTGGAAATCGAACATAAGATCGGCGGCGTGGAATCTTAACCAACTACGCCAACTGGCCCGTCAAAAGTTTTTTAAAGTATTTGAAAAATTATATTTGTAATGTTTGTCTGCAGTTTGTCTACTGTTTACATTTTACTGTGTCCAATTCAAACAGTGTCGTTCTCGCGGAAATGTTTAGATGGCGGTGTATCATGTTTAATTGTTTGTTTGCAATGACGCACTTCTAAATAGAGGGAGCTAGTATTTTTTGTTTGCTTAGTTCCTGTAATTTCCGCTAATATTATGTGAAAATGTGGCGCAAGGGTGAAAACTGAAATCTGCTCGAGAGTATTCTGGGCCTTAACACGTCTTTCTTTATAAAAGAGTATTAAAAATGACCACGTTAAATTGCCTGCGTTTTTGTTTAAAATACCAAAGGGCCACATAAGTTGGCTCAATAAGCTCAAATGGCCATAAATTTGCCTGGTCTCACCGCAACAGCTCATTGTTTCATATAACAGCGTAACACTATAAATCTTTACATGGTTATTGCGTTGTAAATATTATAAATTCTTTGCATGTGAAGTTTTGAGTAAATATTTTAATTTGAAAAAAAAGTATTTAGACTGCGTAAAAAAAAATTGTTTTTAATTTTTTGCGTGAAACAAGTCTAGACTTGGTTTATTTTCAAAAAATGATAATAAATTTTGGTACAAATTCAGCTTGGCTATCCAAAGAAGAAACGCTACCAGCCTTCTGGGAACCCTGCCGTTAATCGGAAGTAGCGGCAGACTTGAGGAAATGTTCTATATATAGATTGTATTTTGTACATATTTGTTGTAAATAAAGATTAACATGTGCTGAAAAAAAAAGTACAAATCACCCTTAATGTTGTCATTTTTTAAATAGTTAATTAAAATGTTCTTTAATAACCTAGTAATTTATTTTAAATAACAGTAATTTTGTGTGTGTACGTATTGAGGTGTACGATTTTCAGTTGTAAAAACTAATTATTTTGAAAACCTATAATTATTAAAATGACAGCACAAAATTAAATCAATAATTATTAAGCAAATAACCTATTATTGGCGGTCAACAATTTGATCCATGTTAGTTATTAATATGCAGCTTCAGACACGTTTTTTGTAATTTTCCATTGTATGTTTTAAATACATTGACCGAATCCTGTCCCCCATAATACAGGCTCTTGCCTAGCTTGGGTGTCAGTGTTCAATGTCCGTGCAACAAACACATACATGACTCTCTTGTGTGCATTAATATTGTACCTATAGCTGTTAAAATATGTGTCTTTTATATAAATAAATTATTAAATTATTATTATTGGCGGTAGCATTTAGATCCATATTCTAGAATATCAGGCAATACTTAGGTAAGTCAAGTTTTGAGTCGAGTATAAACAAAATTAATTTGGTACCTGCATCATATTAGGTTTATTTTCGATTAACACGATCTATTCTTGAGACAATCTAAGTTTTGATCTCGTTCTTTTTGAATACAGGCCTTAGATTGCAAGTTAAGTTGTTACGATCAGCAAAAAAACATATCAATAAATTGGGTTGAGAAGGAAACAATAACTTTGTATTTTCTTTGTTTACTTTGAATATAGCTCAAAGTCATTCAAATTATTATAGGTTTTAAATACAAAACTACCGTATTAGATTTTGAGTACGCTCATAAGAACCAATTTAGAAAAATCAAGTTCAATAATGAAATACAATAAAGAGAAAATCTTTGTATTCAAATTGCTCAAAATGTTTTAGCGCAAAAAGAGATTGTGGTCAAACCCAAGCCAATTAGTAATGCTGCACGCATTACGTGTTTATTGAGATAAAAATAGTCAACGAAAATAGAATAAACCATATAATTACATAGACATCAAAAATAATACAAAAGTAAAACTTGGGTGTCCATCCCCAAAATACATCCAGTATCCACGCCTATTACACTCCAAACGTCCCCAAAGTGACATTGAGTGAAGTGGGGACGGGCGGCACTCAGTGCATAAATCTTCAAAGTGATAAATAAAAAAAAACACATTTACAAAACGGAGAACAACGTGAACGAAACTGTCACTGTACACTTTGAAGTATTTATCGAGATGAATTTACGGACCATAGGTAATTAACTGTTAAATTCTTTTTCACAATTTACGGACGAATTTTAGAAAATGAGTAACGCGCTTTATTTATTTTTATAAATATCCTGGGTCATTATTTACACTCCATCCTTCTAATGTATAAAGGTATGTCCCAGGATATATAATAATAATAATAATAATAATAGAGCTTTATTTGATTCCACCGTTTTTTTTTTTTTTTTTTTTTTAATATTAACTCATTTAATTTCATCTCCTTCTAACGTGGACCCCCTCAGGGTACAAGCCTCCCCCAAAGAATTCCATTTATCCCTATCCTTAGCAGTGTTCGTCCAGTCTCTTCCTGCAACGGATATAATCTCGTCTTGCCACCGGGCGCTTGGGCGACCTCTACTTCTCACACCATGCGGTCCTTTCCATTTTGTGATGTTAATTGTCCATCTATTGTCACCGTATCTCCCAACATGGCCTGCCCATCTCCATTTGAGACTTTGAGAGAAGTGTAGAGCATCCTTTACCTTGGTTATTTTCCGAATTTTTATGTTTCTTACCCTATCTCTCAGTTTTATATTTAAACAGCTCCTTTCCATTGCCCTCTGAGTTGTTTGTATTTTGTGTCTTAGGATATATACGGCGGGTTAATATATAGATATAACACTTAGATAACACAGATAGTTGTTCATGCAAGCAAAATGTGTGTCCTGGAGGGGAATCGAACTCAACCTGTAGCTAATTAGGGTAGGTTATGTAGATACATATACAGTACCTATCTTCATTTATATATATATTATGGAGTTCATATTTATTTAGTTATATAATTGGTGTAGAGGTAGGGTACCAACAAAAAACTCACCATGAAAGTACAGTCGATGTAAAAAATATTTGTAGTGTATTACTTTCATTAGAAAATCTATATGGACTATAACCCTAACAGATACTTGATAAAGACAACTGATATAGACATCCAACATACATATAATACGAACACCAGACATCGCACATCCATTCAGAAGGAACTAAGCCGCGTTAAACCTTGGAAGTTAATTATAAATTCGCAGACGAATCCAAATCTGACGACATAAAGTAAAATACATCAAAACACAGACAGAAATACAAAAGCGTGGCGGACAGACGTACAGGCAGACTGTATTATTTATAGTTGGAAGGTTTTTGCCAACGCGACACAATCGCAGCGTTTTCAGTTGTAAGCTTTTGCTTGTTGATTTTGGAGGTTATTTTCAGATTTGCGGATTGTGTCGCCATGTCAGTTCTTTTTTGCAAAAAGCTTTGATGTATCAAAGGAAAATTTAGTTCATCATGCATAAGAATCATGCGACATTAAGAGCTTGGTGAAAGTTTGTTATAAAATTAATTCTATTTCTTTTGATTTTAATAATAACCTTCAAAGAACGTTTCTTATATTAATAATTAATTTGTCACCGAAATACAAGAAATTAAAATGTTATAGAAGTTATTTTTAAACAAAGATTCATAATATAATTAACTTTTTAACAAAAAAATAAACCGCCTTCAAAGTACACTAAAAAGTATAAAATACTGAATACATCTGCGTAACCCTTTCGAGTGTACAGGCCTGATGTTTTGGTCTGTGATTGCGTAAACAATGCATATTTATGCGATAGCAGCAATAGCGGCTGATTTACTGTAATTTTTTTAAGTGTTCCGTTATCTATCTCCGAAACTCATCATCAGATCTATATGAAATTTATATGGGACCATTTCGGAATATACCCCTTTCGAACAAAAAAAGAATTTTGCAAATCCGTCTATATATGACGGAGTTATGCCCGAACATACATAAAAAAAAAAATATATAAACATCCGAATTGAGAACCTCCTCCTTTTCTTGAAGTCGGTTAAAAAGAAACAGATCGTTTGCAAAATATTTTTTTTAGGACAAAAATATAAATCCAAATTATAATTAATGTCAAACTTTAACTCAATTCTATGAAGTATGTGTTAAATTCCTTTTTGACGTAGATGGTATTAAATTAATTCATGAACAGGTGTTGCATGAAATAATAATAAATTTGCTATATGTACATTACCTTGAACTATTTTATTTATTTATTTATTTACTCTTAGGAAGATTTACAGCTTAATTTCTACGATAAACTCGATAAAGTAAACATATAGATGATCCTATGCCATTTACAAATCTCCTTGTACAATTTTATATTGGCAAATATGAATGAGACTTGTAAATACAGTCAAGCTAATTCAGAGATATTTGAATACGACGTTGCCAGACTTACGTGATGTCGTGTGATAAGAACGGCAACATCGCACGACATGTCGCATGTCGGGGCTTCCAATGCACTGATAAATGTCGCAGAGTGTACACTGGGATATCTGATTCATAGAGCATTCCCCTTAATTTTTTATTAATGAGTAACAGTAGTTTCGGTTAAGCTTGCTTGCTTAGTTTTTCGGTTAAGGAAAACATCGTGAGGAAACCATTGAACGATGGTAGAGTACTTTCTAGTACCCGGTTGCTCACTCAAGGGGAAAATCTGTCGCCAAGAACCTATTAGTGTGTTCCTGCAGCGGCACTTATTGAGAGTCAGTTCCGTTCTTGGTTTTGTGCTTACCACCTTCTTTTCTTTCACCACCACTCATGAAGCAATAATCCCGCCACCAATCTCTTTATCTTACCTTGTTGAAGGTAAGAAAAAGGAAAAAGAAAAGTAGGAAAAGGAGAAAAAAGAAGAAAAGGAAAGTAAGGTGGTGGTAAGATACTGTACTACTGATACTGAAAGAAATGTTTTAGGTTAGTTACCAAATTACAAAAAGAAAAGTAAAAAAATTATCAAGTACCTATCAGACCTTTTTGATGATGCAACTACCTTATGGAATATTCTCTGTAGATTAAGAACTTTAAACTATAAAAATATATACTAAAATGTTGATCTCTCTTTGAAAACAAAAATCCCCCTAAATCTTGTTGAACCAATGACTAAAAGATCTATCTCATAAACAGGACGCCGCATACAATCAGAGGCATCTCCTGCGCAGGATGTATTACAATCCTTTAATCGCCACCAGTTTGTTTTGATATTACGTGGAAATTGGTATTGAGACCGCTTTTAAATGGTTTAAACATTATAAATTCCAATTAGGGATATTATACCTGTTCCACTTATTATGAGCACTTTTATTCTATGAAATAATGATTGATAAAAATGTAAAAGTGGTTTAAAATTAGGCAATAACGTAATAGCAGTCACTAAATATTATGTTCCAAAACGCTTCGTATTTCGACGTTGGGGTTTATATGTCAAAATAATAATAACTAATACTAATAATAATGAGGAGGGGGCATCAAACAGTTTACTTATCTTAGAACTAATTTACTAACATTATAAATGTCTTTTTTTTTTTTACACAACGATTAGAATTTAGTAAAAAGATTTCAGCGTTTTATATTTCTTTCAATAATTATAAAAAAAAATGTGTTTCAATTTCGTAATCCCTTTTCCATTAGGCAATTTAAATGATTATTTTAATACAGTTGCAAATTAGTGTTGTTTTAAATATAGTCCATGTTTTGAAAGCTACACGTAAACAAACGTGCTCTGCGTTGAGCATTGTTGCACAAATAAATAATAATTAAGTGTAGTCGAAATAGAGGAAAACCACGTGCTCTGAAGACCCAACTTCAAGTCTATAATAAGGAGAAAATATCCTAGCTTATACGTAATGATTTACGGTTGAATGACCTGACAATGAGTGAGAGTTCAGGAACCTACAAGTCAGAATATTCGAATCGTCAGCCAAATACTTCAGAATACATTGAGGTGACTTTTCAATGCTATTCTTTATAGACAGGGAGATACTGGCACAAATTTCCTGGTCATTTTTACCAGTATGGCGACCCATCAGGGGTCTAATTACATAATGACGAAATGGAAATTGAAGGTCATAGCGCTGGTACCGGCGGTCCAATCGCGTGGGCGTAGGGATGGGCAGGGAAAGAAAAAAAATGGGAAGAAAAGAAAAATACGGGAAAATACGGGAAAGAATGGAAAAATACGGGTAAATTCCCGAACGGCGAGAAAATACACAAGTGGCTTCTTGTACCTAAAAAAATATTTTTAGATGCTTTTGATTGTTATTTTAATCATACTCGCTGTTGTATGTACCTACATTACCTACGCGCGGACCCACGCGGACCTTGCGCGGACTGGACCGAGTATTACACTTCCCGACTTCGAGTCGGACGAGTATGTACTACCACAGCGTGGTAATTGTGTGGCACCGCCACCTGTCCACCACAACCCCAAAACGTCACTTTTTTAAAAACAATGCACTCCTTCATCACAAAAAAAAAAGATTTGTTATTGTATATATGACCGTGGTATGACCCTAATAGAAATCTTGTTAAATGTTATTCAAACGATTTTGTTAAGTTGTCTCTCGCTATATACGCAAAATCTAGTAACTGTGACCATTTGAGTATTTTCCCAGCCAATGGGAAAATTCCCGGGTTTTTTCCCACCAAATTGGAAATTTTCTCGAAGTTGGGTTTATTCCCGGGAATAAACCCAACCATACGTGGGCGTTAATCGCACCTTTGCGGTGGTATGGCGGCCATTTGGAATCGTCGGAAAAGTATGGCATGGTGATTTTCATGAATGACTACTCGCCAATGATTAGCTATGCAAAACTTTCACGCGATTGGGCCGCCGCGCCGATACCAGCGCTATGACCATCATTTTCCCTTTCGTCATTACGTAATTAGACCCCTGAATGGTCACCATACTGGTACAAATGACCAGAAAATGTGTGCCAGTATCTCCCGGTCTATTAATGGAGGGGAGGAGAAACGATAAAGAATTTTTGAAAAAGTTTTTTTTATAGTGTTCAACCTCACACCCGCTATTTTACAATTTTCTACTTGAGGGTGGTGGAGGAGAAAATACTGAACCGTACTGTAAAAGTCCTATCGCAATAGGATTAGCCGTTTCCGAGAATAGCCCAATATAAACAGGTGTCAGCAAAGCATTCTCTCGGCGGCCGCACTGTAAAGCCTTTATATTAATATATATTATAGCTACGTCTGTGGTGGGCTTTATATTTCAAAGTCAGCTAAAGAGGGTTAATATTTAAAGCTATCTTCACCCTACCCCAATGAAAACACGTGTAAGTGTTACATGACACGAATTATCGCTATTGCGGCTTCACTATCGTGTTGCGAAGGGTTAAAAGTACCTATAGATCCCCACTCCTTAATAATTATGTCGGGTCTTATTTTAACCAGCTTTTGCCGGGAATTTTTGCTCTTTTTGTAAAATATTTTGCCACTAATGTAACATGGTATATATAAAATTAGTCACTACAAGTATTTAAATTATTAATTTATTATAATCCATATGGTATTGCTTCAGGGAGCCAAGTCTGCTATTAGAATCAAAAATATTTTTTTTTTAATTCTGGCTCGATCTCTTCACAATCGCACATTGAGCCAATGTGCGTTGTCAACTAAATTCATAATGATTTTCGACGCGATTGAATTAGTCGACTACTAAACGGCAAATCTGTCAATTTTGACACCAATGATAGTTCATTGGAACACAATTGTAAAAGCAGACTTGATCCCCTGGTGTACCGTCTAAAATACATATTATATCAATTATTAATAATTACTACTTAGTAATAACAAAGCGTAAGTTAGTCTGTTTGTGTCTTTGTTAACTATAAACGTTGTTAAAATGCGTAATGGGTTAGTTTTCACAAAGGCGATAAACATGCGACTTTTTCTCGCGGTGACAGTGTTTACTAAATCAAATAATGAGTAAGCCTTGAAGATATGAAATTTTATGTTTTGAAAAAAAGCTTTTTCAGTCTCTAATTTCCAATCTCTAGCGAATAACCAAGAATGAGGAAACAAAAAAAATATTATCAGATTTAAATTCAAAATTCAAGGCGAGATTTGAGCATATAAAGCGTCAATAGAATTTTCTGTTATTTTCCGTCGAGATTTATGACGTTCATGTAAAATAGAATGGAATCTTGAATTTCAGTTTTAAGGAGTTTTTCGATATAAAAAAAAATATGCAAAATGTATACTAAAGGCAACAAGTTATATTTATTTAGATTTAGGTATCCATACCGAAATGAGACTATTATTAAACCAATGCCTGGCTGCAAATAAATAAAAAAAAATGTTTTTTTTTTATCTTTATTTCAAGGGAACTTTGTCAATTTGACAATGTCGTCCCCGTGGAAGAAGTATACATTATAAATCAATTTTCTTAAATCTATTACACTTGATTCTGGAATGAAAGGAAAGTGCACACAACGCCCCAGCCTCCTCCGAAAGAGGGGAAGCCAAGGCGCAAAAAATAATGTTATGGCTCTTCAAAAGTACGTTAGAAGCCGTAATGAGAATCTAATCTAATGACAACCCAATGTAAAGCCGATAGCTAATGGAAATTATTATATTATTATGGCCTTTCCTTTAAAACTACACGAGAACTATATCGAGGAACTACGAGTCAAATCAACAAACTCAACAAGGACATTATTTATTTTAAAAAATGGCTTTTTTACCATAGATCTTATTTCTATCCCTAAACCGCTTTATCTTGCACTTTATCAAATTAGGAAAAAAAATACCGGTGAAAACTTCCAATTCAGAAGGGCGTGAGTTGACATGCAGAATTTTACTATCAAAATCCCTTGACTTGCGGTTAAAAAATGACAATTGATTTCTATTGTTTTCCTCGCCCGCGCGGATCATCAAACAGTCAAAGGATTAAATGCGTCTCCCTAATCAAAAAATATCTTGTTACTGAAACAATCAAATCGTTTGACCATAGATGTATAGTATTTTAAGCAAAGAGGAACAAAAAAAATAGAAACACAAAGCGTTATATATCGATTGAATAATGCATTTTTCATGTCCAAGCTTTTTGTCAAAGTCGTGTTTGATGTAAAGTAATGATGCAACGTATAAAATTACAGTAGTTTTATTTGAATTTATCACTTTGTCGTTATACTTGAAGATATTGTAATAAAAATATGATTTCTTCTTTGCAAACATTTTATCACAGTTGAATCAGATGAATGTTTTAGGTAGTTAAATACTAAATTTGACATTTTTTTTCATTCTTTCTTGAAATAATTTCGCAACAATGCTAGGGCCGATAAACGGAAAAAAAAATTATCGTATCAATTAACGTGCAATAATGATACACTGAACTATGCACTAAATGGTTGGCCACAGTATCATTTGAGTTGAGCTATAGTCTAACGTTTATCAACATTTATAGTGCCATTAGCAAATTAGCGCGCTAACATCCGGCCATATCTGCGTACTATGTCAAATAACGCGCTAATTAATGGCATTACACACAGGTGAAGCCCTAGAATTACAGAGTGATGTCGCTAAAGTTAAACTAAGGTTAAACTGACCAAAAAGTATGCACGAAGAGAAATAAGTGTAGGTTGTACACCTTTTTAAGCATATTGAGTGACAGAAGTGTTGACATAGTTCAAGTTTATTATACAGAATGAGTGCAAAATTTAATTATGGTCGAATTTCGTCCAATATTGTAACTCTAGTAATTAGAAATATTTGAGTCAAGAGATCTAATGTTTTCCATCGAAAAAAGGTATTTAGTATTTTATTTTACATAGTACCAAATTTCATTAAATCCGCTAAGCGGTTTGACTGTATAACAAAAATAAACGTAAATATACTTACATAAAGCAAATACACAAACAAAATATTTTCATAACTTTGATAATGAAATATTGAATATAAATATTCCACAATACTTTTTAATAACGGTTACCATTGAAGATTAAAGAGCTCTCATGATTTCCTCAATTAAACATTAAAATTTGTAAGTACGCTTTTCATTACGAATATAAGTATTGTTTAACTAAGCTAAAAATCGCTTTAGCCAAGAAAAGCTTTCCAGGATTCATGTTAAAGCTTTCCATTAGTATATATTTTCCTAATTTTTCAGTAAAAAGAAAATGTTCTTCATTCTGTGAATGAAATAAAAAAGTTAGATAAAAAAAAACTTACCCCATTTTTTGATAATGCAGCTTAGATTGTTTAGAGCACGTACCCAACACCCACCGTCAACATTCAACGGGAAATAGTCCACAATAATAAAAACACCAACGTTTATAAAGACATATTTGTAATTCAATGCGATCGTGAAAAATAGGATCGGATTTGAAACCGAAATCAAAAACTTGTATATCTAAATTATGCACTCCGCCGAGCAAGTGGAAGCCTGCATTTTTTATTTCGAAATAAAACCGTTCTATTTTACTTTATATTCTTCTTCTTCCAATTCAAATACTTGCCCTTGTGCACTAGGCTTATCACAATATGGCACTGAAATATTTTTAAATTGGAGCAAGTTTTTTTAGAATACTATTTATTTATAAACAGACATTTTTAATTATCCTAGAAAATATTCAGATGGAACGTGTTCAATTTGAATTTCGAATCTTGATGATGCGGAAATCGAGGAATGCGTTAGGGCGAGGTTACACCGTGCCGAAATCGCTACAGAAATCGATTAATCGGAATCTGAGGAATCGAGTTGAGTTAAGTAGTGCAATGTGCGTGTCGCACGCGCCACGAGGCGACTGTGCAACTCCCGCGCGTGCAGTGGGAAGCTAGCGATGCATCGGCGCCGCTATCAAATAAACAAAAACTACATGATGGTGTGCCCAAGCTCAGCTTGCATCGGCTTCGTAAATGCACGAAATGTTAATTTTATTACCGATTTCGTGAAAGTGATAATGTTTGAATGTGGCTGGTTACTGCTTGTCGATTCGGATACGGAAATGTTATACATTTTTTATACAATTTTATTATTGGTAATCGAGACGTTGAAAAGTTTATTTTTATTTATTAGAAGCGAGTGATTATTATTCCGTCGTCAATATTTCGCTTATCTTTATGCATTTCGTGTCACAACACTGTTGTATCAATTAATATTTAATTTTGACATGCTAGTTATTGATAGTATTTTAATATTTGGTTTAGTAGATACTTCTTTGTTGTCAGAAAATGTCCATCATAATAAACTTACTCTTTATTTTATAGCTGTACAAAAGTTAAAATTAACAATAGGTTTATTTTATTACATTTAAATCGTTTTCTTTATTTGCCATTTAATGAATCGAACCCTAGCAGAAAAAAAATGTGGTGAGCGCACGCGCAGAATTCAAGGAGCGCGTTCAGTTTTAAATATAAACCGGTGACAATGGACAGTCCGTCAGTGATCTAAATCAAGTATACACTTGTGATATACACACATACATTCGTATAAATGTCATACACGCTATAAAACATGTGGGATTATGATTAATTCATACTAGCGTATACACGCGGTTTCAGTCGCTTATAAAACGCACATAAAAAAAGTTGTAACGCTGAAGTAATTATGATATAGAATAATTTTATACTTTAATTTGTTATAATTAAGGTTATTAATCACTTTCACAGAAGTTTCTTTTCTTATCACCATCAGGGGCCTGAGTCTAATATTACAATTGTGTTCCAATGAACTATCAGTGATGTCAAATTTGACAGATGAGACAGTTTTGATAATCCAATAATTTGAATTTATTAGACAACGCATATTGGCTCAATGGCAAAAGAGTTTTAATGGGACACGATCCCTTACTAACATTTTTGATTTAAAATAGCAGAACTGCCCTCCCCTTTAAAAATGTCGAATCTTCGAGAAAAATATGCCAAAACCATAAAATATCCGTAGCCAATTACAATTAAATAATGGAATCCCATTTGAGGAGGATTCTAAGGACAATACAAAGAAAAAGTACAGACAGAATCATACCATTTATCATAGAATACATCGGTACGGACTTTGGAATGTGAAATAAGAAACATTAAACTGATATTTTATTATAGCCGCGCATAAAGCAGTGTCAATGTGTACGTGTCAAATGAATGTAATTAAAACATAAATGGATTATTAATGTCGTACGTGTAATATATCATTCAGTTTAATTTGGCAAGCTTAAAAAGCTGATCGTTGGATGTAATAAAATTATGTAGTTTAATGCGTGATGTAATATAATTTTTTTGTACGATAATCGGGATATAAGCTTACAGCCCGCCTGATAGTAAGCGGTCACCGTAGCCATGGTCAGTTGCAACACACGGGGCATCACTCACCAGTAACAGACCATTCCCCCCTCCCCAATGAGCTCTGGCGACCTTACTCACACGCAGGAACACAACATAAAGTTATTTGACTGCGGTATTCTGTAAGGTAGAGGTACTTCCCCAGTCGAGCTGCTCTGCTCTGTTTCTGAAATAAAATAAATAAATCGCTGTATAAATGTATCTTACAGTATCTGTTTGCAATGTCAACATAACAACTTTTCACTAACCCCCTTATTCATAATAAAGTTATCAAACGTTGATTAGCTAAACTTCCGAAGTCTTTATCTGACAGGTGACATTTGGTGATCGAAAGAGTGAGACGGGGCACACTATTACACTGATTTAGTTAAAAAGCGATTATGAATACGGGGATAAATATATAAGAAAGTACATACCGAAATTATACAACAAAACTAACTGTTAAGATGTATGTTTGTTCCAAGTAATCTCCGAAACGGCGGAACCAATTTTGACGGGACTTTCACAGGCAGATAGCTGATACTATAAGGAGTAGCTTAGGCTTCTTTTATTCTAGAAAAAGAATTAGTGTACGGTGCAAAAAAATTAAAACCATATGCGGGTGAAAACTTGCGTTTATCTAGTTCCATAATAAAATAACAAATTACATACACACTCATATATTTATTTTTTTGCCTGAATTTTTTTTTAATTTTTTTTTTCCTCTTATTTTGCCATCAATTTATTTCTTGTAATAGAATATTTTCAGAACAAAGACGCCGCTGTAACAACCAAAACACTCGTGGTCATTGTTCCCCCATCAATAACTTTAACACTGTCGACCGTCAAACTGCAAAAAAACGTCCAAAACCCGCCTCTTTAACTCAAAATTCATTTACTCCAAACGCAGTCACTTAAGCCTCACGCCTTCACAGAAACGATTAATTTATTATTTTAAAGCATCCCTTTTCGCGCATCCAATTTAAATTTTGACGTCTTAAACAGTCTTAAATTACATGTGAAATTATTTCATTAGCGCTGAAGGACCGATGGTTACCCTTGATATAATCCGAACAGTTTTTCGGTACGGTAAGATGTAATCAACACGTCAGTTTGGCTCCGCCCTAAGCTCTCGGTTTTAATAAGCAGATCTCGATATCGGTTAGGCTCATTCTGCAAATTGTACGATACAACGTTAACGTCAACGAAATCAGATTTTCTTTATTTTATAACTTACTCCCTTTTGCTCTAAGGTTCTTGATATATTTCACAGGTGCAAAATTATGTTTGTAAATTACCTTTAAGATCGTATTTATTATTGAATGCTCTGTTTGTTGAATTATTAAAAAGATTGGAATATTGAAATAACTATCATTGCGTGTGGCCATTGTGTTTTTTTTACCACTGTGTAGTCTTATGTAATATTTTGTATCGTGCTAAGGCTTTCCACCACTGAAAGCTGTTCAATCTAAAATTTGACTCCTTAATATTATAAATGAGTGTGAGTTTCTTTGTTTGTTTATTACGCACACACGTAAAATATTTTTTTCAAATAGACCTTCGCAGGCACTTATGAAAAGTCTAACTCTAATACCGGTTCGGAAGGTTGCATTTGCTGAGTAGAGCCGGCAATAAACTCAGCAACTACTCTTTTCAAAACAAGCTTAGTATCATTTCATAATATTTACATTCTAATCGCACTGACAATTTAATCCCAGGAACGCGAGTGAAACCGCGGGGGACAGCTAGTTAACGATTTTTGTCACAGCTTTAGATATTCACTACCACTGATATACCTACGCAAATAACAAATCCAGTAATTTTGTCTTCAAAAATAATATACAGGTTGTTGTTTTGGTCGGCGACAAGCGACCCAGGATCGGTAGTACAAAATATATATTCCCCAAAAATGGACTTAATTCCATTAAATACTGTAAATATGTTGAGAAATACCTTATTCGATTTGAAATAAAATAACCGCAAAGTATGGTTACTAGGCACGTGCACAGACTAGAGCTAGGCACAAGCCGCCATCGCCCCACCCGTTTACTCCCTCGTACTCCCGTTGAGTATTATGTCTACACTTTAGCTTATTACATGATTTTCAATATTTTTTTATTTTTATTTTATTATAAAAAAAACTATTTTTTTTAATATTTTTTTTAGCACCAGTGTCATTTGTATTATCGACCCTGAGTCGCTCGTCGCTGACCAAAACAACGACCTGTATAATATAATAATCATTATGATTATTTTTTATAATAATATGAATATTTTTTATGACACAATTACTATAAAAATGACAAATTTTGATAGCCTTTCAACAATCACGATCAGTTATTATTAGAAAATGGATTATTTAGCATTTATTAAATGATACCATCATTTAATAAATGCTAAACAACGACCTGTATAATATAATAATCATTATGATTATTTTTTATAATAATATGAATATTTTTATGACAAAATTACTATAAAAATGACAAATTTTGATAGCCTTTCAACAATCACGATCAGATATTATTAGAAAATGGATTATTTAGCATTTATTAAATGATACCATCATTAATACAATACAATATTATTGTCAGGAATACACGATCCAGCTCCACGGGGTACTCGCACAATTCCGAGAAATAAATAAAATACCATTTCTATTTCATTGTAACGAATTCCAGATAAAGCGTAGTAAAATATGGACAAATAATAATACGTTACTTTTCATGTTTGTACTAATTCAAAATCAATCAAATATTTTAGAATATATTTTAAAAAAAAAATGTGCGGTAACTTTCCTATTAAAATAATATCTGCACCTGTGATCTGCACCCATAGAATGCTTCAAACTCGAGCCCAAAACGTTTAGTTAGGTATAAATTTAGTTTATCAACTAAACTATTTTTAATCGTTTATCGAAACCAACAGAATGTTCCTTAATTTGAATTTCATCAGGGTAAATGACGACGTAACCGAAGGTGATAAGCACTCTAGTCGCGCCTTTCATGCTGTTTTTAATAAATGGCGCTGGCTGTTTTTTTTTAACTGGAACTATTTTGTATTTCAAAATTTTTCTTTTTCTCGCTTCTATTCGCTTCGTTCTGAGCCTGACCCGCTATAAAATTATCCCGCGCCTTTTAATATAATTTAATTTAAATTAATTACAAATATATCGCCAAACACCACCTACACACAGTTAAACATACAGTCACACATTACACTACATATTAACAACGGTGTAAGTGCAGTGCAAACGTCTCCACATCGTGGGTAAGTGGTAGAGCTAAAGTCCTCAATTTTTCCTTCAATTCCCGCGAGATCATCGCAAATCAACGGCCTCAGGGTGAATCCTGTGCCCAGCGGCGTTTACACTCAAAGCCTAGAATAGAATAAGCTCTATAAAGATTACATATTACGATAATATTAATTCTGATGATAATAATAATAGTGTTGATAATTATAATAAAACTACATGCACCTCGTTGCTATGACATTAAATTCTGATCCTCACAACAACTCCCACCATTACAATAATCAAGTTTATCTCAAGAATGTCTTGTTTAAAACCAAACCAACGCGTCGGGCTATCTTTAGTACATATTATTATTTAGTATTATGGCGCACTTGCTCTACCCCTGAGACTTTATTCTTGTTTATTTTAGAGAGACTAGCTTTTAGAAAAATCTGAAGGAAAAATTTAATACGAGTAGTTTAATGATCTTTATTGAACTTTTTCGAGCAATGTCCTTTTTTATTTTACTAGTATCTCGTATGATTATCTAAATACTATAACCAGGGGCAGGTCTGCTATTAAAATTGTGCTCAAATGAACTATCAGTGGTGTCAAAATTAAAAGAATCTGTATTTTTTGTCCGTCTCCTTCGCCAATTTTAATGAAAATAATTTCTATATTCTCTCGTACAAAGTCTAGTTAACAGTACTTGGATGCCTCGAAGGACCATGAAATTTTCAGCACAGCAATTCTCGAAACAGCTTTGAACGTATGTGCTGAATGCCATGGTATAATAATGAAATCTGTTTCCAAAATTTCAAGTTTCAAGACTTAAGTCCGCAAACAAGTGTGCCTGGTGGTAAGCGGTTACCGTACCCATATGGGCGCTTGCAACGCATGGGGCATCACTCACGCGTTACTGATTATTCCCACCTCCCCAATGAGCTGCAGTTTGAGCTATGCAAGCATCTGTAAATCAGTCAGTTTCTGGTTCTCCTTACATATAAAGTCTAGTCTTTTCATGAGGTTGTGGTCACAGACTCCAGTTTTGTTTTACAATAAGTTTAGCAATCTCTTTCTATTTCTAATATCACATACACTTTTTTATCATCAGATCTCACCAAGAATGTGGACTTTAAATGATAATGTGCTTATTTGATTTGATCGTAGCTATGAGTCTGCGCGAAAGGATCAAGATGCGATCTTTATAGATTTTATGGTTTAAACCTGTGCTTAAACAAAATGTAAGACTACATTCTTGTTGGATATAAAACCTCGATTAATACAGAAAAAATGCAGATTGGAATGTACGTACATTTTTGTAACGATAAGGGTACATTGGGTTATTTTTTATACGTCGAAGTCGGTATACAAGCGTACGGCCCGCCTGATGGTAAGCGGTTATCGTAGCCGCTTGATATGACCGCTTAAAACATTAAGGGCATCAGTCACGCGTTACCGGCTGGCAACTTTACTCACGCGCAGGAACATAAAGCTATTTGGCTGCAGTATTCTGTCGTTCCTCAGTCGAGCTGGTCTTTGTTTGGAGCTAATATCTACTTCTAAGTTTCATCAAAGACCCTTAAGTAACTGAAGAGTAAAAGTGCAGCTGTCGGAACACACCAAAAGGTGGCAACAAATTTTAAACTCTATGGTAGAGCACTTGTACGCCATGCTATATATATTTTTGTGATTTCTCTATACCGAAAGTTCAAGTTCATTGTTGAAATAACAAAAATAAAGATAATCATTATCTCGGCAAAACATTAGATCCTTTGGAAACGCAGGTGAAACCACGGTGCGAAATGTAGTATAGAATAAATTCAATCAGGGCCTTACATACAATAGGAGCAATCACTTTATCACTGACCAGCGACAACCTAAGGACCCAAGTCTGCTATTACAATTGTATCCCAATGAACTATCAGTATCAGTGGTGTCAAAATTTACAGATTTGACAGTTTGGTAGTCTACTAATTAATAGCTTCGAAAATCATTATGAATTTAGTAGACAACGCACATTCGCTCAATGGCAATGGCCTTATTAAAACTTATTTTTTTGTTAAAACTAGCTGTACCCCGCAGTTTCACCCGCGTCCCCGGGATAAAAAGTTCGCCATGCCATAGGCTATCTACATGCCAAATTTCATTGCGTTCGCTTCAACAGTTTAGACGTGAAAGACAAGAATATATGGTTCTAGTAGCTTCTCTCTGCACTTGCATCCCCCCGGCTAAGTGAAAATTGTATGAATAAGCATAAAAAATGTTTAATTGTATAAGTATTTGGAACAAAAGCTGTAATTTTAAAAGATCTTCCAGAAACAAAAAAATAACCTTGCTGAATTTCTTGCCGGATTCTTCTCAGTTTAAGTGTATTTCGAGCCGGTGGTAAATTCAACTGTCTGTAACAGCCTAACGTTCATAAGTGCCTTACCAGGGACTAATCTGAAAAAATGACATTTTGATTTTCTTTTTGAACAAACAGAGTTACTTTCGCATAAATAAATATATGCTACATATATGGATTGCAAACTTGTTTATCAAATGCAAGAATAATTCTTCTTTATAATAATAATAAATTACACCATCTCTTCATGGTGTGATGGTGTTCACGAAGCGAAAGCGGTATTTGTTTATCCGGGTAATCTCAAAAACGGCTAAACCGATTTTGTCGGGACTTTTAATGACTACATCTCAGTTACGTTACAGAATGTTATTATTATAAGTATTGTTGTATAATTTACATATACAGCGTGTGGTTTTGCATTATCTGTATAATCTGTGGCATCAATGGCGATCGGAGGGCAGCACTTTACAATAAATATGCCAATAAATAAAATGCTATCGTACATAATGTTTCATTGAAAACACTTATTTGATTAAAGTGAATTGATAGTGTTGGCGATAGTAATCGATTTTATACGAAGCGATTCGATACCGGTTTCATCGTTACAATGTATTGAGATATTTGTGCATAACTATGATAATTTATTATTGTTGGAAAAAGTTGTAAGTTTTTTTTTTTTATATTTTGTTTATTAATGTTAATTGATTCTCAGTATCAGTCCAAAATAACTGTATTTTTATTTCTCCTATACTGAGACTAATGTTATCCTTCGAATATTTTAAAATCGAAAGTAATTTGTTTGTCATATTTTGAGCATAAAGATTCCTCTCATATGCTACTTTTAATCTAGTTTACAAGAGAAACCACGAGAGACAGCTAGTATTTATTTAATATATTTGTCGCAAATAAACAAAATTGATTTAATTTTCATTCGTAATGGAAATGTGGCCTGGGTAAAAAAAATACCTAATACTACTCCGTCAGTTAGATTATCAAAAAATATTGGACACGTATTTTTTATTTATCAAATTAATAAAAAATGACAAAGATAGAGCACGTCAAAGTTCGGGAGTGGAGCTCGTGACGTCACTTGCTTGTGAAAAGTGTACCATGGTGTGACGTCACGAGGAACTTCAACACACTTTAATTGACAGTAGAAAAAATCGTGTCTGATATTTTTTTAAGTCCACTGCTGGACTTAGCCTCTCCCAGAGCCAGAGCGCGCCACTCCTTCCGGTTTCTTGCCACCCGCATCCAGCCTAGTCCGGCCACTTTTTTGAGGTTGTCAGTCCATCGTGCTGGGAAGCGCCCCACACTACGTTTGCCAAGACACGGTCTCCACTCTAAGACTCGTCTGCTTCATCGTCCGTTAGTTCTATGGCAGAGATGACCGGCCCATGCCACTAGTCTATTAGTATTTTCCCAAAAACCTTTTAAATTCAAATCCATAGAGCACATTTTAAATCAGTAAACGAACTATGCATTCTCCTTTTATAAGTATTATTAAGATCTATTATATACCTGACACGTTTGGTGTGATTATTTACTGTAAGGATGCGTAAGCGCCGTTCAATTTACAACTTTTGTACAACGCCGCCACTTATTCCCCGCCCAATTTCTCTTGAGCTTCCAACCGCTGTATTATCAACCTTAGCACTCAGTAAACAGAGTTCTCATAGATGTTTATCTCAATTAGACATAGCATAATGGTTAAGTGTAAACTTTAAATAACTACACGTAACTCAGATTGGGTTTTTAATTTCGGTATGGCTATAATTTGAGGCTTCGTGTTTAATGTTTATTGAACGTAGGGTTGAATTTTCACAATGCAAAGGTTTTTCTAAATTACCTACGTTATCATGTACGGATGAGTTAAATAAATTTTTTGAAGTAAACAGTAATGAACAGTAATCCGCAGCATGTCTGTCCGGACGATAAGTCACAACTTTTGGACTGAACTTTGAAAGAATCATGGCGAGCTCCATACATTGAATTGTACAAAAACATAAAACATTTTAGAGGGTTTTGAATCATTTCTAATGTTGAGATTACATTACCAGTAACCTGTTAATAATACATGAAATATTTTATAAACCCCGCAAAACATAACAACAACATAACGGTTTTGGTCGCGAATAGTCGCGATTCGCCGGCATGCCATAGAAATTCGCATTTTTATGCCGGGGTTCTAAAAATATTTTAAATGGCTCAAGTTGTTCCTTAGGCACCAAGGATCAAATATAACGTCATTCCAACGTCTCTAAAAATCTTTATTTTTTTGTACAAATCTCGCCATGACCTTTAACACATTAACTGTAGGTATACTATCTATACTATACAGGGTGTTGTTTTGGTCGGCGATAAGCGACCCAGAAGCGGAAGTACAAAAAATATATTCCCCAAAAATGGACTTAATTCCATTAAATACTGTAAATGCGTTGAGAAATACCTTATTCAATTTGAAATAAAATTACCGCAAAGTATGGTCACTAGGCACGTACACAGACTAGAGCTAGGCGCAAGCCGCCACCGCCCCACCCCTTTACTCCCTCGCACTCCCGTTGAGTATTATGTCTACACTTTAGCTTATTTCATAATTTTCAAAATTTTTATGTTTTTATTTTTATTATTATAAAAAAAATAAGTATTTTTTATTAAAAAAAAAATTAAAAAAAAATCTTCCCTAATAGAAAGCTACATTTTCCACGAGTATTATAGGCTACATTTTCATCCCAAGAACGTGAGTGAAACTGCGGGTGACAGCTAGTACTTACATAAATAATTTCTGTCCTCATAATGAAACTAAATCAAAAATATTGAGATCTACCTTCTTTCTACGCACATTTTTGTTTGCAGTACGTGCTAACATGAGTTCTAGTTTCCCGATTCTCTATGCAATAATGAGCAAAGCAAACGTGTCTCATATGTTTGCGAATGCAATAACTTGTGCAGTCGGAAAAATAAAATAGGTATTTTTGCTGAAAATTTTCATTATGCTCATCGCTAATTATTTAGCATAAATATAGACAATTATTAAATTATTTATCATCACATGTAGCAAAATAACTCTTATAAATAGTTATACCAGAGCCATCGAAAAGATAAAGTATGTAAACAAACTTTAATTTTTTATTAAATGACATTATGTTGACAGCTGCCTTACCGACCGCTTTCCTGTACCACGAATCAACAACGACAACTGTCGTGGACCAACTGACGTCATTATGGCATGCGAGAGATAACTATCACTCGCTATCGTAAAGTAACTCAGTAGAGGTCGGTTGTTTACATATTTTATCTCCTTTCGATGGCTCTGGTATACAGTAAGGGCAATTTCCTTCCCACACTGATATAAAAAGCAAAGCAAGAACAACCTTGAATGAATTATACAATAATAATAAGAAAAAGGGTATAATTCGTCCAATTATTATAAGTACATTAAAGTGCTTGTCCAGCACGTCATCGAATAACAAATTACTTGACGTCTTTACGAAAATTATATTAATTATACCTATAATTAGAGGTAAGCAGCGCTACGGAACCAGATGGCTGAATTAACAGGCTTTATAATTTTTCTTGTATCGTCAAATAACCGTTATTAGCTGTATTATAAAATAATAAGCCGGTCAAGTGCGAGTCGGGCTTGTTTCTATTTGGGTTCCATACATACCTACATTATTTAATTTATGAGTCCCATATTAAAAATGCTCTTAAAATGTCAACTTTGACGAAGATGGAAAAGAATTATCGGCTCCTATTTCATACAACGGAAAGTATGAGTTTAGAGACAATATTCTACACATAATATCCAAATTTACCAGCAGAAACCAACTGGCTGCCTTTGGGCACGGAACTCTAAAAAACATAACTTTAGGTAGTTATGCTTGTTGGTTTCTTTTCTATGTTCTTCTCGGCTAGAGTGAAGTGAAGTGAAGTTGTACTTGCAAAATGTTGGTCTCGTCCTGTATTTTGCGTGGCATATATAATTAATTAAATTTTACACAAACAATTTTATTAATAGCTGAAAGTTTAATTTAAAAAAAATATATAAAAATAATGTAGCTTCCTATTAGTGAAAGAATTTTCAGAACCAGATCATTAGTTCTAGAGATTACCTCCTACATCCAAACTTACAAACATTACCTGTTTATAAATGTTAGTGTAGACTTGCTATGCTAACCAGTTTCACCCGCGTTCGGTTTAATTTCTTCCGCGGAACCCTAATTCTTTTTCTAAAATAAAAGTTGACTAAGTTACTCCTTATAACATCAGCTATCTGCCAGTGAAACGTCAAAATCAGTCCAGCTGTTTCGGAGATCAGCCGCAACAAACATACAGACAAAATATAAAAAAATGGTATTTTGGCATAAAAAAGTAATATTATTAATATTTATTTGTATGTATAGATTAAAAATAAAAAATATCTACATAGCTACCTAATAATAAATTTATCTCATCTCAAAAGTTACAACCTAGTAAATACAACGTAATGAAGATAGGCTAATAATATCCTCGCATGCCAGATACTACACCTGTTCACCTGGGTGATTATACCTCGTACTCCCCTTGGAAACTTTTGCTATATCTAACAGTGGGTCTGCGCTACGCAAACTGACCACGAGCCGAGCCGCTCTTCGTTCGTCGCTCGCGATGACATACAACGAGCCTACAACACGAGCGCGATGCGAATCCCTGTGTTCTTCAAAAAAACTGACAATAGGCTAGGTGACCACAAAAATCTATTTAGTCCGTCTTTGACATTATTAAAAAAAATATTAGACATGTATTTTTTTTTTGTCATTAAAATAAAAAATATATGCGAAGATATCGAGTTGATGTTCCACGTGACGTCACGTTAGAGTACACTTTTTATTCTAAATTGACGTCACGAGCCGCCACACCCGAACTTTGACTCGCTTTATCTTTGTAAATTTTTAATGATTTGGTAAAGAAAAAAATACGTGTCCAATATTTTTTAATAATCTAACTGACGGACTAATTATAATTATTAGTTGTTTACCAAGGAAACATCCTTATTTGCGGAGTGCAGTCGAGCTCAAGCCAAACGCTTCGAGGTTCCCAAGGCCGTCTACGCTATTCAAATTCGTGCTCCGCGCGTGCTCGGCTCGTACTCGGTTCGCGTAGCATAGACGCACCATAAGTAATGCACCTGCTCTCGCAAGCTCTATGGTTTTAATCTACTCAGCTATTACTAAATCAATTTACCTATTAATGCAAGGATACGGTATGCGAGAATTTATTGTTCCCCGGAAATGCAAGTGAAACCGCGAGGGACAGCTAAGTCATAATAAAGTTATTAACTATGTCAAGATCTTAAACCAATAACTATATAATAATATTGTGTGATAAGTAATGATACCATTAATAATCGAATTCCCGTAAAAGCTTACACCTTCCGTGTGTTAAGCTCTATTATATTATAATTCGAGTTGCCATAACGATAAAAATATGCATCCGTCGTTTCGCCTTAAATATTAAGTTAAAACGTTTAAAATAATTACAGGACAATTTAGTTAAAGAGTCGTTCTACTGATGCGGACCGGCGACTTTCATTTTTTTTATTTTGTTGGTACTTATTATTGTTTATATTGATTATGACCAAAATATCAAGGTGTATGATGTAATTTCAATTGTAAGTATTTGAACGACATAAATAGGTATATTATTTATCCAAACCCAAGTTATGAGGGTTCAAAAAAACGACGAAGCGCTTCGAGAAAAGGTAGGTAGTGCCCTTTCGCTTCGCTTGGCTGTCTTGGCGGGGGGCACTTCCGTGCCCCCAGATTCAATTTATTTATTTAATAATTTGTATCTTAATATATAAAATGATAAACTGATTGTTGATATATCAGCCCACAGCCCAAACCGCTGGACCTAGAGATTTGAAATTTTGCACAAAGATACCTTATATAGTGGAGGCATCCACTAAGGAAGGATTTTTGGAAATTCCACCCCTAAGAGGGTAAAATAGGGGATGACAGTTTGTATGCAAGTCCGTCAGTTTTGAAGTTAGGATCTTCAAATTTTGTGTTTAGGCTGACGATTGAAAATTAATGTGTAGTTATCTCAGCGTTTGTGATAATTCCACCACCGAAGGGAGGAAAAGGGGGATGAAGTTGGGTATGCAAGTCCTTCAATTTCAAAGTAAACTTCACTAAATGTATTATTATACGGTGTAGGCATCCACTAAGGAAGGATTTTTGGAAATTCCACCCCTAAGGGGGTAAAATAAGGGATGAAAGTTTGTATGAAAGTCCGTCGGTTTTGAAGTTAGGATCTTCAAATTTTGTATTTAGGCTGACGATTGAAAATAAATTTATACATGTTTCAGCTTATTTGACCATTCCACCCCCGACAGGTTGAAAAGGTATGGGATGTATGTAAGTCATTCAGTTTCAAAGTAAACGTCACTTAATATATTATTACACAGTGTAGGCAACCACTAAGGATTTTTGGAAATTCCATCCTTAATGGGGTAAAATAGGGGATGCAAGTTTATATGAAAGTCCATCAGTTTCGAAGTTAGGACCTTCAAATTTTTGTTTAGGCTGATGATTGAAATTTAATTTATATGTGCTTCAACGTTTTTGATAATTCCGATGCCGAAAGGGTAAAAAGGGGGATGAATTTGTGTATGGAAATACACTCAATTTATTATTTAAGCTTATGGTTATAAACTAACGCAACGAATATCGGTGTTGTTGGAATTTGAACCCTTAAGGAGTGAAAAGGGGGAGTAAATTTAGTATATGAAGTTCTTTATTTTTTGAGTGAAAATTACAAATTTTATTATTTTGGCTTATGGTATTGGCGTATTGAAATAGCATAGGATGCAATGACTCACGTAAACAACATCAGCAAAAAGAGAGGAATTGGTATTAAAACAAAGATCCGATTAATACGAGCATTGGTATTCCTCATTTTCATGTATGGAGTGGAAGCGTGGACTATAGGTACTGGAGAAAGAAAAAGGATTGATGCATCCGAGATGTGGTGCTGGAGACGGATGTTGGAAATACCTTGGACCGCTAAACGCAACAATGCATCAATCCTATCACAACTGTAAATTAAAACTCGATTGTCCACCATATGTCACCAACGTATTCTTTCGTATTTCGGCCACATGGTGCGCAAAGGCGATGAAAGTTTGGAAAAACTGATCATAGTTGGGAACACGGAAGGAAAACGACTACGTGGTCGTTCACCAACTAGATGGTCCGATCAAGTAAAAGACTCATCGTCCTCCAAGTTTTACACCGTCGTAAGGGACGGGTTGGACAGAAACCGGTGGAGGCAGATCATCCGCTCTAGAAGCAAACCCGATGCTGACCACGATCCTCAGACATGAGGGAAAGACTATAGAGAGAAAGAGAGATAAGGCCTCCACAATTGTGCTGTGGAACTAGACTACAAGTAACAGCTCTCCGCCGCAATGTTATTGAGGCCAAAATATTTACTGGTTCTGTCAGACGAGAAACAGTATTCTTGCCGCGTATACCATTGATCCCAAAACACCTTCCGTTTGAATTTAAAAGATAACAGTTCCTAATTATGGTTTGTTTCGCGATGGCTATTAATAAATAACAGGGAAAAACTCTGAAATTTACTAGAGTTGATTTGCGGCAGGACTGGTTCAGTTTTATGTGGCATCCTCGCATGTGAGTTCTCAATCTAGCTGAACTTTTATCAATATCACACGTAGTGGCGGACAATAGCCATGAACAAAGCTCTATATTGTTACAATCAGTGGCGTGCATTGGTTTTCGGAGGAGGTAGGCAATCAAGTACTATGAGAGTTTTATTGTATATTATCGGTGGTATTTTATCCAATAAAGATCAATCCACGTGCACTAGTGAAATGAAATGAATTATGTGTATCGTGCTTTTACAAGTTGTCTAAAAAAGTTCGTGAAAAGTTTTAGTACAGTGACCACCATTTTACTAAAACACGACTGAACGGTGACTGATAATGCGGACTATGTAAAAGTTCATGTGTGGAGGTAAATGAAAGTGATATTATAAATAAAATGTATGCGACTGAAGGACTTTGTATCCATGGTCATGAACAAATATTGAAAAAAAAAGCCAAACTAGGGTTTCCAGCCTCGGTTGAATCGATCGATTTTTAATCAATATTCGATCTTTTAAATCGTGTTTTGATATACGGATCGATCTTAAGATCGCCACTAAATTAAAAGATCGGAAATCGATTTTAACGAGACCATAATATTCCATTTTGAATTTTCGAATCGATTATTTTTTGCAGTATTATGTTAAATATTAAAGTTTTTTTTAATAAATTAGCACAAGTTACTCTCTTTCTCTCTCAATGCCGAAATCGATGGGAGGGCGCCTAAATCGTTGTTTTTCTAAAAATCTCGACAGTGTAAGTTTAATCGAATAACGATATTCGTTTAATTATTATTAGTGACCTAATAAACAGTGCATTTTTAAAAATAAGAAAACTAAGAAATATATTTTATATCAAAATATAATATAAAATATAAATATTGATTTTCTAAGGATCGACCTTGTATATATTTTTTTTAATCGATATCAGTCACTTCGATTTGAATCTATCGATAATAAATTTTGTCAAAGTACGGTAACCCTATGCAATGCCAGCCAAACCATAAACAAAACAATACAAATAAATTGCGAAGTTATATTTGAGTTGCTCTAACGTTGGTAAACTGTAGTTTTTTTAATTTGGCTGGGTTACTAGTGTCACAACAGAGTAGGTATGGTTACTTTTGGTCCATAAATCGCGAATATCAAATGTCAGTGTGCTACGCATAGCAAAAACGGGATTTATGCTTTCGTCGTATTATCCTAAAGAAGTGTGTGTGCGTGTATGCATATGCCGAAATCGTTTTAGTGTGCGTGAATTTGTTACACGAACTCGCGAGTGCCTGCGCGGCAAAGTGTGAAATTTTGTATTGTTACAACGAATGTTAGGTTAGGATTTTTATTTAAAATGATTATGTAGTTTAATTGAATCAATATATCATATTATTGAATCTTATGAGGTAAGCATTGCTTATTTGCCTATATGGAATGCACGCCACTGGTTACAATTATTCATATCTTGAAAAAAGAAATAATCTACGCGGACGAAGTCGCGGGCTATAAAGCTAGTATAATATAACATAGTGAACGCTTATTCGGATACAAAGGGCCATGTTAATAATGGGCTAAATGTAAAACAAATAAAAGGTATTTGAGTGTATTTCGTTTCTTAGTACGGCAGCTCAGTGCAAATTTAGAGCAAAAATTGTGTTTTGTTTCGGCCCATTTTTTATTTTATAGTACATCAAATAATTTAAATAACAATTTCATAAAAAAAATATTATCTTTATTGTAAATTCAAAAAAGAATCAGCCACATAGGTATTTTTTTAAGGCTAAGTCGGTAATCGAACATACGGCCCGCTTGATGGTAAGCGGTTATGTAGCCATATAGACGCTTGCAACATATGAGGCATCATAGATCGTCTTTACCCCCTCCCCAATGAGCTTTGGCGACTTTACTCACGCGATGGAAAACAACATAGTTTTTTGGCCGCGGTATTCTGTAAGGTTGGAGGTACTTCCCCAATCGACATACCGGCAGTGGTGCTGAAGCGGTGTGCTCCAGATTTGTGTCCTGTACTGACGCGTCTTTTCCTTTTTTTTTTTTTTATATTTAATGGGTTTACGCTTGACCGCAATCCCGCCTGATGGTAAGCGAAGATGTAGTCTAGGGTGGACCGCGCGTACCCATAAGATGCCTGTTCACTCTGGCCTTGAATATACCCATGTTATAAGTGTCTGGAAACACGTTGTCCGGGAGAGCATTCCACAGCTTGGCCGTGCGTATAAGGTAAGAGGAAGCGAAACGCTTGCTACGGCAAGACGGAATGTCGACGACGAAGCGGTGGAGACCCTTCCGATGCCTAGTGGTTCGATAGAAGAACGGGGATGGGGGGACAAGATTATGGAGTTCCCTATCGCATCCTTCACCTAAATGAAAGTCCCGTCTTCGTGGAAGACTGCCAACGTGCAGCCAGTGCCCAAAAAGGGCGATAGATCGGACCCGTCGAACTACAGGCCTATCGCCATCACCTCCCTACTCCCCAAAGTAATGGAGCGAGTGATCAATACCCAACTCCAGCGAGTGATCAATACACAACAGAGCTTAGATGTGGCAAAGGCGTTCGATCGGTTCTGGCACCGGGGTATCCTAGCGAAGTTACCAGCATACGGGCTTCCCGAGGCACTATGCAAATGGGTCGCCAGCTTTCTGTCCAGCAGATGCATAAAAGCCGTCGTTGACGGTAGTTGCTCCGATATCATGGACATAAATGCCGGCGTCCCGCAAGGGTCTGTGCTATCCCCAACACTGTTCTTACTGCATATCAATGATATGCTGTCTATTGACGGTATTCATTGTTATGCAGACGACAGTACAGGGGACGCTCATTACACGGGCCGTGCTAATATCCCTCGTTCCGAGGTGGAGGAAAGCCGCGAACGGCTGCTGTTTGAAATCGAGAGTACACTTTCTAGTATCTCCGATTGGGGTCGACTAAACCTAGTCCATTTCAACCCCACTAAGACACAAGCCTGCGCGTTCACCGCTAAGAAAACCCCATTTGCTGTTGCTCCACAATTCCAGAACACGTCCTTGAACATCAGTAAAAGCATTGGGATCCTTGGCGTCGACATTTCTAGCGATGTTTTGTTCCGTAGTCACTTAGAAGACAAGGTTAAGCTGGCATCCAAAAAGCTTGGAGTGCTCAACAAAGCGAAGCATCGGGCCAAAGACTGCAACTTTGTAAGTCGCAAGTCCGGCCTCATATGGAGTACTGCTGTCATCTGTGGGCAGGGGCACCTGGATACCAGCTTCTTGAGCCTTTAGACTCGGTTCAGCGACGTGCTGCTAGAATTATTAACGATCCCGAGCTCACAAGTGGTCTAGAGCCCCTCAGTCTGAGGAGAGACTTTGCCTCCTTATGTGTATTCTACCGCTTGTATAACGGACAGTGTTCTGAAGAATTGTTTAAGATGATGCGCACGGCTACATTCTACCATCGCAACTCTCGCCATTGATGGGGAGTCCATCCCCACATATTGGAACCAAAATTGTTTCGAACTGTGCGGTCTCAAAAGAGCTTCCTTCCGCGGACGCTCAGATTGTGGAATGAGCTCCCTGCCGTGGTTTTCCCAATGGAGTACAGCATGGGGTTCTTCAAAAAGGGTGTGAAGAGATTTCTGCAGGGTCGGCAACGCGCGAGTAACACCCCTGGTGATGCAAACGTCCATAGGCTGCGGTAACCGCTTACCATCAGGTGGGCCGTATGCTTGTTTGCTAACTAAGTAGTATAAAAAAAAAAACCTGCTCTTTGAGCGAATAAACGCTATGCTCTACCTCTTTTAAAATACAGCTACATTTAAACTATAGCTGTGTGTATAGATAGCATTTTCTAGTAATATTCAATACAAAATATAATCGTGTTCACAATCCCAAAACCCGGCTGCGAGGCAGACAGTTTTTTTTAAAGATTTAAGTACTAGTCGCACCAGTGAAACGACACCTTAAACTTATAGGGCGCCGATCGAATGGATCGCAAAAATTGCGTTTCGCGCGACGGGAGCACGATCGGGGAATGTCATTAAATTTTATGACCTATTTGAGTGGCGGCGAAACGCCGTTTAAATTAGCCCTTAGTGTAGGGTAAACGCAAAAATGCTCTACTTTACGATACTTTGTAGCGTAACATTGAATTATTTATTGGAGCAAATAAAAAAAAGATACCTAATAAAAAAAAAGTTTACATTTGACTCTAAGGAAATAAAAGAAGGAAGGAAGGTATATGGCAAACTTGGTGATATTTCTACCTAACGCAGTAAGATTGTACTTACAATATTAAAAAAAAAGGATATAATGGTTTATTAATAACCTAATTTGAACATAGCATAGCATTTTTTGCTCAAAGAGCATACCCCTCTTGTCTGCTGAGATTTTCTATAGTGGCCACTCTAATATATAAGATTCTTGGTGGCCACCTTTACCGACCGTTAGGTTATAAAGACTTTATGGCGGGAACTTGCAAAGTGACGTTGCGTTTTCGATTTATTTTCATAAATCGTGTATTTTTAGTTTTATTGCATATTATCGGTGGTATTTTATCCAATAAAGATCATACATGTGCACAAGTAAATTGTGATTAAATTAACCCATATATGCCCAGAACTTTTTTTAACTTGAATTTTTGCGATTTTCAACTATATTGGTCATAAATGATTATAAATAAGGGCTATAATAGTAATTTGTGGTTTTCAGTTCGGAAAGTAGATTTTTTTCAGTGGGTCGATAACGACCCCATGGGCACATATAGTCATATGCTAGTATGGAGTAAGGTGCATCGAAATAAAAATGTATATACGCAAATTAGTCTTTATTATTAGGTTCAACAATGAAATAGGAGCTATTAAGTAATTAAATTAGACAGTCAAGGAACAAAAAGCATAATATCAGTTAAGAATGAAATGCTTCAAAGCATTTGTCATGCAAATTTACATTACATTTGCAGCACTTTTGAAGCGTTTTGTTTTTACACAGCGCACATCTGTTTCTATGGGTTCACTTTCTTTGGTGTTTTTTTTTTATACCACTAAGGTGGCAAACAAGCATACGGCCCGCCTGATGGTAAGCAGTTACCGTAGCCTATGGACGCTTGCAACACCAGGGTATATCACTCGCGCGTTGCCGACCCTGAAGAAACCTCTTCACACCCTTTTTGAAGAACCTCATGCTGTACCTAATCCATCGGGGAAATCACGGCGGGGAGCTCAGTGAGAGTACAGTTCATTGAGGCGGAGGTGACCACTCGTTTTTTCGAGGACTTAAGTCTCGCTTTACCCTTTTGCATGGTCTGAATCTGGTATTCGAGACGTTGCGCTGTCTTGTTCGACTTGAAGGGCCCTGGTAGACTGTACTTTCGAAAAAGAATGTCCATCACGTTCAGCGGTTATCGTTTGTGCTTCAACTATTCTACCGTTGACTGTACAACAGGATGATTACGTCGTGCGTGACCGGCTAAACTGGAGCCGGATCCGGTAGAAATTGGTTCAGAGACTCGTAAATTAGGAACGACTTCTTAGATGGAAGATTCATCCATGGTTGTGTCGTCATTTATAACTTTTTCGCAGTGTATTCTTTGCATCGCTACTACTACTAGTAGTACTGTAATAGTAATAGTAGCTACCTACTAGTAATAGATGTCGGTTCCAACGATTTATGTTATCACAATCCTCCACACCTGTGTCGCCCTGTGATAATATGGTACAACCACAGGCGGATTTATGTGTGCATCGACACCCAGGATATCTTCCTCGTCATCAAATGCCTCCAGGGCGTAAGCTCTTTCATTAGTAACAGTAAAAGCCGGAACCTAATAAAAAAAAATTAGAACGTAAAGCATGATATATGCCCACAGGGTCGTTATCGACCCACAATAATTCAATTGATTGCAAATCAAAAATTATAAAATATATACCAAAAAAAGTATCTTTATCTCTAAAATACATATTTCACTTACTAAAAAAATTATGCTATTCATAAAAATAACAAAATACAAAAAAAATACTTACAGTTATGTGCACTCGGTCGCAATTTTTTTTCAAATATAAACAATTATGAATTTGGAATCCTAGTTGTCAATTTAATTATTATAGATTATCTATAAACCTATACTGTGTTTCAAAAAAGTTCTTCAGACTATCAAAATATGGTACTATAATCTAATTTAATGCAACAGGTCGCGGTCAGTGTGCATTAGAAGTCATGAAGGAATTTTTGGTCGTTATCGACCCCGTGGGCATATATGGGTTAATTATATGTATCGTGACTTTTCAAGTTTTCTCAAAAAGTCCACTAAAAGTTTTAGTACAATGACCACCATTTTACTAAAACATGGCTTTGGACGGTGACTGACAGTGCAAACGTGTGAAAGTGATATATAATAACAATTATTGCGGACTATATGAAAGTGATATAAATTCATGTATGCGACTGAAGGACTAAGTATCCAAAGGGCATGAACAAATATAAAAGAAAAGTTAGGTTATAAAAGTCGGCACAGTATACCTGGCAACCTCTTATGAGGTGACTGGAACCATCTGCGGTAGGTCACGCCGCCAGAGTATCCCCTGGTTCTCAAGATGTGAGAAACTGC
Organism: Polyploca ridens; assembly: GCA_951394255.1. Taxonomy (NCBI): domain Eukaryota; kingdom Metazoa; phylum Arthropoda; class Insecta; order Lepidoptera; family Drepanidae; genus Polyploca; species Polyploca ridens. The sequence continues at coordinate 3,848,296 of OX596258.1, forward strand.
GTACTCGCTCAAGGAGCAGCTCGACTGGGGAATTATTCTACCTTTCAGAATACCGCACCCATATTGGGGAGGGGGGAAGAGTTGGTAATGTGTGACCGATGCGTCGGGTGTTGCAAGCGTCTCTTGTGATACAACACGCATGGGGCTACGGTAACCGCTTACCACCAGATGGGCCGTAAACTTGTTCACAGAAACAAAACTGGGATTCTACTGTTTTTTTTTAAATATGGCGGTATTTAAAAAAAAATCTGATCCTGTACTAATCCCAATCGATATATAAAACATACTAAACCCAGAAACAGACATGATTAACAAACAAACATTCAAATACATTAATATTTGGCCTGGCTGGAAGTCAACCCACGACCTGTCTTGGCTTTTATCTAATCCACACAGCTGGATCATCAAATACAAAGTATATAGTGTCGCACAAAGCCAATACCAGAATCTGGTACCCTTTTTCGTAAAGCTAGGTGACTAACAACAGGAAAACAGCAGATCCAGCATTTTATTACCTGCATTGTTGCCAGGTACATATTTTTAAAAATAAAAAAGTCTACGTACAAGTTTGAGATTCCAGGGTAAAGAATTTATTGGCTTACGTCGATGACTCACTAGAGTAGGGTACATGAGTTCATTGCTTCTATCTGTTCCTTGTTGAGAAGCGGTTTCCTGATTTTATTATGAGCTGATGATATATAGATGTGTATATATTTGTAATGAACTTGCGTGAGTTGTTGTGGTCGGGGATTACGCTTTTATTAGCGCCCCACGCTTTTTTATTCAAAGATTGAACGCTTACATTTAGGCTCTTACGGAATAGACAGAGAATATTCTTAGGTTCAAATTTATAATTATTTAACACTTTTTATTGCAGAGCTCTTTAAAGCGTGTTTTATTTGTTTTTTTTAACTGTAATTAAAGAGATGAAACCAGTTCATCATACTTATAAATGATGGTTGGGTAACCTACTAGTCTCAAGGACAATATTTCCAATCTGATCTACTATTATGGTTTCAGTTGGATCCCTTAGCATTCGAAGTGAGTGAGTGAAATACAGGCTAGTTTAGGACGGGTCAGTAAGAGCAAAACAACTTGGGTTGAAGCCACGCGAACAGTCTTACGAGACTAACCCTAACTTTTTGAGTCAAGGCTATCGGCATTTAGGTACAAAATTTGAAATAAAAAATACTTTTCACATTCATTTTTATATTTTTTTGTGACTTTTCTATCACCCTAACCTACAGTTGCCCCATAGAGCCTTTTGATTCTTAATTGTCGGAGACAGGATCAATTAAATTAATAATATTTTTTTCGAAATCTGTAAATGCATATCGTGCAATTAGGGTCAGTTCACACCGGGAGAGACGCGACGCGACGAGACAATGCTTGAAGAGGCCAATTGTTTCACAATGTCCCGTTCGTGCTGCGCAGTGCGGCGCCGCGAAACGCATCGCATCGCAACGCCTCGAGGCGCAGCGCGACGCGCGGGGCCGTGTGACGTACTCTAATTCTCTCATAAAAAAAGTGCGCGCCGCGTCTCGTCGGGTATGGGTGTGAACTGACCTTTACTCAAAAATTAAGGTTGTCCTGAGACCATATATTATTGGCGTGGCTTCAACCCTTAGTGCCTTTGCACATTATAAGATGTCTTATCAGACACGAGTCATAAAATGTATGGGCGTGTCTGATCAGACATTTTTTGTAATATGCACTGTCTCATATAACCACCAGAGCGACTGAATGTCTTAAAAGACATGTCTGATAAGACACAAGACATTTTTCTTATAATGTGCAAAGGGGCTTACGGTATCTGCCCTCACTGTCCAGTCTATTTCCACTTATTTAGAAAAAACTCTTCTTTATCTTAGCATTTTAGTCTACTCATTACCTACTTACCCACATTTACCTATAATACTTAAAACTACGTTACTAAGTAAGCTATCATAAAGTTAAAGGTTAAAAGGGGTGAAACTTGTATGCAATATAAACTTTAATAGTAGATATAAAACTGAGCCCATCATAGACATAGCTATAATATATATCATAGCTAGGCATATTATACATATTTTCATAATATCTTTGAGTGACCGCACACGCAGCTCTAATATTTCTGTGACTTCACTAACCTACACGGTAATTTATATTTTAGCTCAGCATCATCATCATCATCATCAGCCTACAATGTCCCACTGCTGAGCACAGGCCTCCTTTCACAAATGAGTGGAGGTAGGCTAGTGGTCAACCTACTGTTGGAATTTTTCAAGCCGCCTAGGATGCATCGACTATCACAATTAAGTGATAAGCGGGATCAACGGCTTTACGTGCCTTCCAAAGCACGGAAAGCCTAGCATATTAATATATATTATAGCTTCGTCTGTGATGATCTTTATTCTGACGATAAAAAACAGTATAAAAACTACCAGTGATGAATCAAACATGCACAAACCTTCAGCTAAAGGCGGTGTCCATTAACAGCTATTATTCATAAATGTGTCCCATATATTAGTTTACACAGTTGATGGCTCGTGTCTGCACGGTATATTTAAAAAGTAATCATTCACAAGTATCAGTTAAAATTTATGTTAAGGTATTTATGTTAATCAGTATGTTTACAGCGTGTTTGTAAAGTAGCGTAGGAAATATTTTTTCTTAATCTCAGGTTGATAAACTATTTTTGTGTTTAATCGCTTGGCTTGCCGTTAAAAATATAACAATGACATCAATTGTTATAATAGGACGCGCGTCCCTCGCGAGAACCAACGGGTTAAATATTAAATGAATGGTATTTATATTGACATATTTATATTTTGCCAGCTATGCAGTAAATTTGGATCTAGACGGAAATATCTGGATCTAATGATCTGATTTTGATAATTCATTCACTAATAGGATTATTCCCAAGTGGTAAAAGCTACTTTTTAACCCAGCTCAGTCAAAATTTCAGCTCACTTGGAAAACGGAAAGTGGGTCAAATTAAACTTGCAAGATTTGATTAGAAGATGAAACTAAAAAAAACCTCTTAAAATGTACTAGCTTTTCGCCTCGCGAATACGTATGCTTCGATGACCTGAACTTTTGATGAAAAAAAAAACATCGTGAGGAAATGATAACTCGGTGATAGAAATGGTAATTTGTAACTGTCTGGGTGGCACCCTATCGAAAAAATAAAACACCCAATAATGTACCTGATTGTGTGTTTCAACAGCTCAACGTAAGACCCAGTTCGTTTCTAGGATTTGTGTGTTCACTGACAGACGGTCAGACAAAGTAAAAAAAAAAAAATGGACACTCCATATAAGCATCGAATTAGTAAAGTAAAAATTAAGGTCGCAAACATTATCATTAAGGGTACAGCTGAGGAATTAACTGAATAACAAGTCTATGGAAATTGCTTTGATTGAATTAATTTGTTGTGATTTATGGTAATTGAACGAATGCGAATGAATATTCATCGTGTTACCTTATTTGGCACGTTCTCCTAGGTTACCTAGGTTTTTTACTTTTTTTTAATTAAATAAGTAATTGTGGTTAGTTAGTTTCTTTTACTATCTTCACCATTAATGTATGGTAATCTTATTATCATGTCTGCGTTTTAAATTTAATCAGATTGTATTGTAAATTAATTGAGAGAAAAGATTTAATTTTTCAAAAAAAATATGACACCTGTGAACGAAAGATAAAATCTTTCATGTTTTGGAACATCAAAAATTCTATGAATACTTAATCTGATGAGAAATAAAACAACGCTGTTTACCGGTATACATATACCTGCTCATGTTTAGAATTTTTACATGTATGTATATCAACTAATAGGTATATACAAACATATATATTAAACTATATTACTAAAAAAACTGATTAAAGCATAAACAAATCACGATATTATTTTAATGACTAAATAATTAATTGATTAATAAATTATATAATTATTTATTTAATCAAAAATAAAGGAAACGAGTTAATCCATTATATTATTATTTATTTATTTAATCAAAAATAAAGGAAACGAGTAAAAAATAAACAATAATAATAATGAAAATAAATGAAAAAGCCAATTTTACATTCTACGACATGGAGATAGACAGTCCCGGAATTGTCAAAATTTTTTTTTCATAAACTTTATGCTGCAGTTTTTTTTACCTTTCATAACTTTGAAAGTCTATAGCTATGACATCAATAGCGTTACATTTGAATCTGAATTTTATTTACACAAGTTTAAGAGATAAGATCTGAATTATCAATGAATTGAGTGACACATTTCATTTATTATAATGTAACTTAGCTATTTTATAACGTAACATATACATTGATATTGATTGTAAACACGTGTAAGTTTGACCACAGTGTGTAAATAAATGAATGATAAATATTGAAGGTGGATGGACGGGACTAAATGAATTGTGAGTAGGATAATATAAATATGAAAGAGATTAAATGCAATATAAGGGATGAAGATAGGGTTGGCCCTAAAACAAAAGCTGGACTCGCCATACCTTTTAAAGCCTAAAAGCCGGAGATAGTAATATGCTCTAAAAGCCGAACATGTATCATAAAAAAAAATACTTATTTTATTTATTCATTAATCACATGATCAACAAGCTTATCTTACACATTAAATATAACGAGAGAAATAATAAGTCTTGAGCAGCCAGTCCGGCTATTTGCCGGACAGATCGGACGCGTAAATATTAGGCCGGGCCGGCTGTAAAAAGTAAAACATCCGGCTAAAGCTGGACACCTGGTAACCCTAATTGAAGATGATGGTTGAAAATGTATTCATTGTATATGGTGTATAGATTCTCTATCTCGAGATAATCTCAAAAGGCATTTATTAATCGTGTAAATACACAGTAAAAACCAACAACTAGTAAATTCTTATAACATTAATAATTAACTATCTCTATTGCATCATTAAAAAGCAATAAATTCCGCAGAAAATTTTACACTAGCCGTAAAATACGTAATATTGATAAAGGTTCGTTTAACAGCCTCGCTTACACGCTGGAAAGTAAGCATAAACTTTTTAAGTATGCCAAACTATAGCCGGTACCTACAAACGATTCCGAAATCTGTAGCTAATATAAAATACAGGATTCACCTGCCAATAACATTTCTTTGTCCAGTAGTCGTTTCAGAAGAAAAAGTCCAGTTTACATCGGTTCATCGAATCGAAGCCATAATATTACCAACTTATCTTCTCAATCAAATAACATAACATTGTTGGATTCTGGACCTTGAGCATCACCAATACGGTTTACTTAGAGATTTATAGGTTTATTAGATAGCATTGTGAAGATTTAACATTGATGAATCTCCATCCGGTTTAGGAACAGCCGAAATTGACATAAACATGAAACTGAATTAAAATTTCAAATAGCCACACACGACTGTTGCCGACCGAACGGCACAAAAACTGCGTTCGACAAAATCAACCTGCTCTTAAAAGTTGCATTTCGAATTTTACACAAAAAATCTGGGATAAGAACCGTTTGTTAGTTAAATTGTTTCTCATTTACTACTATCACAAGATCCCAGGGCCGCCAGACCTTCCTTATTTTCTCATGGACAAAATGTATCGTGGATAATGTAGAATTAAGTAGTATTAGTACGTACTTCAACATTTTAATGATTGTAAAAATAATTATGATGTAAATAAGAAGGTTAATTATAAAAAGAACTATTATTTGTATAATGCTTTTTCAGCAATAAAGTTATTGTAAAAATGTGTTATTACAAATTAATCGCAGTGTTATTTATATGGCTAAATTTTATTATTTTTGTAATTGGTAGTTAAAATAAAAGGTTTTTTTCTATTAGTACGAACTTCAAACATAATATACATACATATCTGTAAATTGGCCGTCCAATTTACGGATATCAGGGATAAAATGTATGTAAAAAAATTACCTACTTTACTTAAATTCTGAGTACTGATTTTATTATACTTTTGCTGTTTTCTTTTTGTATTGATTGTCTTCTATCGTCCACCCATTATATTCTGGATCAAAAATGCTAATCATCGTCTTATTTGCATTATAACAAAGCCCTCGAACACTACTCAATCCTACACATTTTGTCCAGCAGAAAATAAGTAAGGTCTGGCGGCCCTGGGACCTTAAACCATACGAAAAGTATTATATTCCTGAAAAGCATAGCCTGAATAAATTTTGTTGGCTATTAATTTACAATAACACTATTTCTATCACCAATTTAATTTATCTCAGTTGAATGATCATCATCAGCTTTTTTTTACTATCACTAATAAAATATTGCATGCCAGAAAAAATAATCTATTAATTATTCACAGGCCATACTATGAATTTTACAGATTCTTACTCGAACAGCATCGCGGACAACTGTCTTTATCCCTTTTGTTGTTATTAGATCCTAAACGTAAGGTCTTAAAAAGAAGGCAATGGTTCTCAACTGCAACTATCGGAACACCCAGTTCACATATTTGGAAATTTGAGGGTGGTAGGTAGGTAGTAAATTTACTACAAAGTACAACTTGCGATTTTCTTCACGGCATATTTTGACGCCCGTACCATTGTGCTAACCGCTCATAGGAAACATCAATAATCAAAGTTCAAAATCATTTATTCAAATAGACCTTCGCAGGCACTGACTCTAATACCCTAATAATCTCTTCTCAATGCTGGGTGTGTGGAATTTTTGCAGGGATGGCAACCCGAGTGTACCTCCTGATTTTGTAAGCGTCTACGGAAACTGCTCAGGCAGGCCCTTGTTAGCTACCATAGTAGACAAAATATCTAAATCAAGAAAATAGCACAACAGGTAATCAATTCAGCATACCAGCCTACCCATCAATCTAATCACGTTTTAGTGCATAGCGTCGTTATCTTATGTTTTATGGTGACCTAGTCACGATGCACATAGTCTGACATTGTCCCAATTGAGTCACGTCCTTAGCCTTGACAATGTAACACTCGCATTATGTGTTACTAATGTATTCGAGGCACCACATTGCCTTGGTTAAGGCCCTACGTTATATAATTTTGTTTGGTGTGAGTTTGGAATATTTTCCGCAAACTCTTTGCTTTCAAAAAAATGTATGCTCTTGTTAGCAAGCGGCAAGTTGGATTGCCGATTTTTTTTTTTTATAAATATCAAAATAAAATGTTTCCGTACCCAAAGGGTGCCAACGGGACCACGGACAACGGATTTTAATTCAATTTGTTTTGAGTACATACATATACATACATATTTCCATCATACTTGGTGTATGAATACAACTAAATGTATTTTCCATTATATTATGTTTAATTTATTATCTTAGCTCAACGCGTATGTATCTCTATACTCACCCCTCAGATTACAGAACAAAGCAGATGGAACGCGCGGAACACGGGAGTGAGGCCAAAAAAACAAAAACAAAAACACATAGCTGGTATTCGCTTTTGAATTCTTATTTGCTTTGTTTGACAAACTTTATTTAACGAAAAACACTTTCCTTTTAATAAACTTTGTTTAAGGCCCGTTACAATTTGTATTTGCTTTTTTGGCCTCACTCCCGTGTTCCGTGCGCTCTATCTGCCTTTTGTTCTGTAATCTGTGACTCACCCCTATAAAAGCCGGTTGAGACGCGTCAATAAGGGCAGCTTCAGGAGATACACGAGTAATAATCGCTCGGCGATTATCACCGCGTTATCCCTTTAATTGCCAGTCACTTGTTACTCGTCACTGCTTACTATTATTTTCTACCACACGAACATTTTATTATTATATTCTACCGTAGAGTCAATTAACGTTTTTCTCATAATGCGTCTATGCTCAAAATACCTGTCGGGAGATTTGAGACGGTTCAGTAAACTGTCCGTCCGATACGTCTCATTTCTCTACCCTGTATAACTCAGAGAAAGGGGAGACTTTTGAGCCAAAGATTGGACCCCCATTCCACCCCGTAGTTCCACCCCGTAGTTTCTCCCACAATCCACTAAAAGGATTTACTTAACCGCTAAAAGGGCTGAATTTTTAAAAACCCTTCTTTAGAGCCTTACAATAAGTAAACTTCAAGTTTTAAAATACAGGATTAAATCTGTTCAAAATCAAAATCAAAAAGTCATTTACTTTGTTTAGGCCCAGATAAGGCACTTATGAACGTTTTGTTACATACAGTTGAATTTACCACCGGTTCGGAATACACTTAAACTGAGAAGACTCCGGCAAGAAACTCAGCAAGGCTTTTTTTGTTTTTGTACACAATTTATATTAAATATTTTATTAATTTATTTAATTTTTAAAATTCAAGAAATAATCAACTTACTTAGATATCTATTGCATTAACGTTAAGCAAATGCGGGCATGCTCAGACTGTTAACTAAACGCGGGCCTTCACATGACCTCTGTTTAGGAGTTATCGCCACCATACAAACAGATGGAAACTTTTCCGCGTGCAGTTCCGACTTTGATTGTCTATTTATAGCTGGAGGACATTTTTTGTTTATTTTGACTCATTAAGATAAACACCCACGTGGTAAAATGACCTTTTAATCGTTTGAGGTAAGATCCAAAATAGTGTTTTTATAGATAAGATAGTATTTTTGTGGCCTAGATGTTCAATGTTGTTTTTGTAGATATGGCATTTGAATTTTACTTCCGTGCCTGATGATTCACCAAGTAAAAATTTTATATAATTCAGTAATTTATGGGAATTCAATTTACTATATCGAGGGTGTTTTTCATCATAAGTCAAAAACTACTCAACAAAAAAGTAAATAATAAACCATTCTGAAAAAAAAATAAGCCTAGGTACCCAATTTAAACTTGCATACTTTGAAATTTCGATTCGGCTCTTTATGAGTTTTTTTTTTTTTTTTTTTTTTTTCAATTAGGCAAGCTATTTAAAACTATTTCAATTAAAGCCTTCTGGGAACCATGCCGTTAAACGGAAGCAGCGGCTTGAGGAATTTTTCTATATATAGATTGTATTTTGTACATATTTGTTGTTAATTAAATATAGTTGCTGAAATATATTGCTGTGACAGACAGATAGAGTCGCACCATAAGGGTTCTTTTTTCCATTTTTGGTTCGGAAGGAGTTTTCTCTATTTGACGCGCATATTTTCGTTTTTTTTTTAAACTTCATTCCCGATTCTATAACTTTAAGGTTCAAGTACGGAAGTGAAAATGAATGAGTAGAATAAAGAAGATAAGAGAGGTAGAGCGTAGAGTTTATTCGCTCAAAGAGCAGCTCGACTGGGGAAGTACCTCCTTACAGAATAACGCGGCCAAATTTGTATTCCTGCGCGTGAGTAAGGTTAGGTTAGTATAGAGAAGCTATCATAAGCAAAGGTGATGTCCCATTTTTTAGAGTCAACTAAAGTTCTCTTTAGCGCTGAAACTATAATTAGTCGTCTAAGGCCCGGTTTCAATAATTTACGGACCGTTATCGGTTAAGATTATTAAAATTAAGACCTATTTATCTTTACTAATAATGAAGCAAAGAGTTCAAAGCTTTGCATAGCAGACCCTCCCATATAGAAGTAGCTATCAGGGCTTACGAAATGATCTATATGCCCAGTTTAATAATTAAAAAACCTACCACTGGTAAGCAAAACGATTCGTTTTTGTTTATTGAAACCGGGCATAAGCAGACTGCAGAAACACGTAGCGCTATCAGAATGCTTTTAGGAGTATTTTTCTCGCAAACATCGTAATTTTCCACGGCGCTTACGAGTTTTGTTCATCGTTCTACAACAATAAGTGTCGCCGAATGGCCTCACTTGAATGAAACATAGTTGTGATGTGTGGCGTCTTCTCTATACGTAGTAATAATAGCTCAATGCCAACTACATACTTTTCTATGGGTTCCTTGCGACCATTGCTACTAGTTTAAGATGTCAAACTGGTTAATTAATGCAACTCTCGTAATTTTATTATTAATAATGCTTTGTTAAGTATTCAAACGCTTTAAAGAATTCGAATATCCATTGCAGGACCATTATGAGTCAACATTATCCAATTATATAATAATTATAATTATATAATACAAGCGAATTGTAATCTTAGAAGCAACAAGAGACCTAATAATGCATTAAAATGATTATACAAGTTCAGTTACCCAATCAAAATTGGACCCAAGGTCTTCGTTACACAGTAGCAATTGAATTAAAAGAATTAGATCATCGAATAATAAATCAAATTCACAATATAGAATGAAATTCACACATGCGCTCTAATTACACTTCATTTGATCTTGAAACAAAACATTAGTTGATTTATTCGCGTTATTGTACTGTGACCATACTTCTGTTTAAGACAAGTCTAGCTAAAGGAAACTTATAGATTTCTTGGAATCATTTGCCAATGTGCTCAATAAGAATTTTTTAAATTCCTTTTGTCTTTCGAATTTTAGTTAACATACTAAGTAGTTGGGCTTAAATAGCCCGTTAAATGTGAGTTATTTAATTGAGTTTGTGAAAGAATTTTGATGAAAAATGCGGTAGTTGTAATGAAATGAAATTATTTATTTGTGGACAATAGGTAGAAAAAGCTCGTATTACATAAAATATTTATATTTTTCCTGTAATATTTACACCAATTTTTATCAACTGTAATTATTTCAGATTGTTTGCATCGGGAACTTCGGAGATAAGGTGGCGGAATGATATTTTTTTTGTAATTTTTCATTATAAGTCAAAAATTACGCAACATAAAAGAAAATAAAAACTTTTTTGGTATTTACAGATAAAATTTCCCCATTAAAACTTGTAGCCCCACTTTAAAATGTTGGTCCCCCATTCTGGCACCTTTTGTAAAGAAAAATAAAATAATAAATAATATAACAACATTGCAACATAGCAACATTAAAAAAAAAATACAAATATCAAATCATCAGCATTAGTGGTTGCTGAAATATACCGCTGTGATAGACGGACATACAGACAGACGGAGTGGCACCATAAGGGTTCCTTTTTTCCTTTAGTTTTCGGAACCTTAAAAACGGGCACAATAACAAAAAAAAAACTAAAACCTGATCTATGATCGACTTTTTCATTTCATATAGTAAACTGTTTTAGATGAAGAAGACGAGAAATAACACTTTTTGGTGTTGTTTTATTATAAGGAGCAAAAGCGTTCTCGTTAAAGTTAAGAGTTTACAAATACACGTTTAAAATGCAAATATTTATGTCAAAGTGTCGATCCCTTTGTGCAAACGGCAGATGCACTAAAAACCGAACTAAATAGGTCTTCTGTATTTGAATCCTTTCTTATGCTGCCAGCAATGTTTTTTGTTTTTATTATTTCTTTATTATCGTCGGCACTGGATTCGATTTTTAAAACTACTAATTTGATCGGTACTATAATGTTTTAGAAAAAAGAATTTCAAGGAATGTTTACGATATTAGCAAATAACATTCAATTTGGCATATTTCTGAAAGTGCCAGAAGAAGATTTTACTAGATATTGTTTTATCTGGTAATTGTGAACAATAATTATCTTCTGGCCAAAAGTATGATGAAGAAAAATTTATAAAGGCTGAAAGTTCTCCTTTGCTATAATTTACATTGAACGGCCCCTCATCTCAGTTTAAAATTAGTCAGCGTAATATTACCGTTTTTTTTTCTGAAGATGACATCTGACGCATAATAGTTTACATAAATTTACGACGTGTATTTAAAATAAATCATGTTCTGGCAACACCGCCATTTATAAATAAAGTGATTTACGCAAATGAGTCAGTCTGTCGTTCCTCGTAAGAGTTGCTATAATTTGGGAAACGAAGTGATAAATGCATGGGCAGTTTGACAGGGTGCGCTTGGGCATCTGTCATGTGCAGTTTTAGCAAGGAATGTTTGATTCTCACTTAATCCATTTATTGCTTTTTATACATTTATACACTTAGTTTATTGATGATGAAATATCAGCCAGTTACATACCTCAGTAAGATTAATAGTACATTAAGATACATGTGTGCAAATTTGGTTATTAACACTCCAGGCTCTACGCGATAAGGGAGCCGAGGGTGTAATAATCAATGCACACGCGTATCATACGACGTTTTTCAATACACTTGACAGGAAAAAAACAGACATGTATTTTTAAATAAATGTCACTTTACGAGCAAGTGTGTTGAAAAACATATTATATTTTCAATACGTCTGCTCGCGGTTGGAACGTGCGTGCTTCCTATAGCGATGAACAATCAGAATTCAATAAACTGTAAGTCAACTGATTAAGAACTGCAGTTATTTGCTTTTTTGTTGTATCAAAAACAACTGTCAACGTAATTCGATTTCTAAATCTACGCTACTTTCGAAAAATACCATTTTATTTCATTTTCTACAAATTATGGTTACCATAAGACATTATTACCTAAAATTTGACATTGCATACAAATATTTCGATAACTCGTAAGTATTTATTTACAAATAATGACAGGCAGTTCCGCGACTCTTATCGCCGCTTATCGACCGAGGCTACGCGGCGAACCTGACAATGAATTCGTAATAGTGTTGTACCGTTGCTTTGTCGATATCAATTGTTTGGTATTGGCTCATTTCACTTTCTTTTATAAAACAATAGGTGTTTTTGAGTGTTGTGTTCTTTATATAAAATAAGACATTAAAACTAAATATGCTATATATTATTTTAGGAATAAATTATTCATATTTTATTTGGCTTTTTCTTTATATAGGTCTGCAATACGTTGACGTATCCTCGTGATATTGCGAATGTCTAAAAATGACAGTAGATGCTGCTTGTTAACCTTCTGATAATTACTGTAACGAAAGAAAGAAAATAATAAAATTTAGGTCACTTTTGTTAAGAGCTAATTCATATTCAGAATAAGAAACAATATTAATGTTTCATTGAAATACAAAATGTTTGGCATTGAGATTCTTTTATATTATGAGCCAACGGTATTACTTGAGTGAAACCAAAAAAAACACGTTTCATTTCAAAAATTGCGTAACACTGGGAATATTTAACAGTATATTATTAATCCTCTTTTTTAAACTAGAAAGGGTAATTTTACAATACAGTATCACATCTAAATGCAAAGAATAATAATATATTGTTTTATTACAAAATCCTCATTTCATAATTATTTTAATCGACACTAATTTAGCTGCAACGCCCGAATGTGCATTCTTATCGATAAAATCACACACAGTGTAACCTCACTAAAAATCAGATATAGGGGTCAGGCCTTCAAAACAAAGAAGGAGGGTCATTTCAGAACAAATCATAGAATACTTTATATATCCTTATGAAATACAGTCACCATGTAGTAAGTGCACAATCTGACACGTGTGTGCACTCCACGTGTAGTGCTTAGCTCCAATATATTTAAATATATCCTAGACCTATATTCATTGGAGGAAATATATATATACAATTGTTTCAAGTGTCATCTTCAGATAATTGTTTGAAGTCGTGAAAATGTGTCGCTTATTTGCACTCGTGGTTATCGTTTTCACATGTGCCGAATATGGATTTTGTTTTATTAATTGTAAGTTAATTTTTTTAAGTTGTTTTATTACAGCTATACTTTTTATTTTTATTTTAATAATGACATGAATTTAACTACGTTTTTTTAATATTTTAAATAAAAGGGAATAATATTCCATCAACCCTTCGCTACACATAAGCGCAACAAATAATTATTTTAGGTTACAACTTATTATTATTAACTATCAATAAAGTTTATCATAAAAAATATATACTAAAATGATTAATTTAAACAATCAAATATTAATAATACGTATAATAATTTTCATAATTTACAAACAATCTTTTTTATTTACGGTCATCGCTTAAATTACATACGAGGATGTTAATTTATACTTATTGACAAATGTAGTAAAATATTTCGGTGATTGGTTACATACCTACATACAGTTTTTAATTCATTCAATCTACTGTTGATCCCTTTTCGGACAACTGCTACCTTCATTTTACATGCCTTAATTATAATATAACGGCAAATATAATACTTTTGCTACTTATCCAAAGGATAAACGTTTCTTACCGGAAGTCTTCTCAGTTCAAGTGTAATACGAACCGGTGGTAGAATCAATAATTGTAACGTTCGTAAGTGCCTTATTAGGGCCTAAATTTAATAAACCTATTTGAGTTTGATAATTATATCCAAGCGAATTAATAAAGCAGTTAGCTTAAATTATAAAAATAATCAATAGCAGATATTTTCTGTTCATCATAAAAATTATGCTCTTGCATTATCCGCATTGAGACAATTCCGTAAATAAAATTAACCACCTAAATAATCAGAGGATCACTATAACGAATATTTTTTGTATCGCGAGTAAACTAGGGGGTAGTTTACTAGCTTAGGGATGGATGGCTTCAAAACAGTGTCAGATAAGAGTTATTTCATACTTTTTAGTGTACTTTGAAGGCGGTTTTTTTTTTTAAAAGTTAATTTATTTTTGAATTTTTAGTTTCATGAATATGACATTTATATGGGACCATTTCGGAACAAAAAAATTTTTGCAAATCCGTCTATACATATATGATGGAGTTATGCCCGAAAATACATTAAAAAAATACAAACATCTGAATTGATAACCTCCTCCTTTTTGAAGTCGGTTAAAAATACATTCCCTATTCACAATTATATACAAAAAAATGATCCCGATCAAAAACTCGACGAACGCAGTTTCATGCAGCCGGAGCTTAGGCTATTAAAAGTTCGCTATACATTGGGTATATAAAAGGATTTTTGGAAATTCCATTCCTAAGCGGGTAAAAAAGGGGGCGCGGGTGAAACCGCGAGGTGGAATGCTAGTGCATAAATAGAATTAACAAAAATACTTATTATTTATCTTTATTTGGCTATTTTACGTTATCTTTTATTCTGTTGACTTTGCACATCTAGTATTCTTTATCCATAACCGTAAATATTCGAAAGTACTGAATAAAAAAAAAACTTTTTAAATAAAAATAAATTGCATGTATGTAGGACCATCACTTGAGAATAGCTTGACCGATTTGGCTGGTTTTTTGTTGTTCGTAATTTGTTAGGTCAAAGTTTGTATGAAAGAATTTTTTTTTGCTATTTCAACCCGAAACATCATAAATTTCACCCAGTAAGAACAGCTAGTTTTAGCGCTCGAGAGCGCCAATAGTTAGAGTATATGACTTGTAGCTTACACCCGAGTTAAACACTCTATTTTTCATTTCAAAATTCAAAATTCAAGAAAACACAATATTCAAAATCATTTATTCAAATAGACCTTCGCAAGCACTTATGAAAAGTCTGACTCTAATACCGGTTTGGAAGGTTGCATTTGCTGAGAACAGCCGGCAATAAACTCAGCAATTAAAACAAGCCAACAATTGCGTGTCCAGGCACGGCGGTAAAAACTACAATACAGACTGAATCGATATTTAATAAGTAAATAGCAAACTTAAGCAGAACAGCCCCCAACCAGCACCTGTTCACAAGTATGACGCATGTGGCAGCCATCGCCCTCCTCGCCATAGTGTGCGACCCGTCACACGACGCCGCCGCAAGCAAAGGCCTTAAAGTGAGCATGACTTACTTAAGTCTGCCTTAGAAATTCAAATAAAACTAAAAGAAAACTACTACATACACACAATTTGTTATCACTGTGACTATATTGACATGTTTAGACTAAATATCATTTAAATAAAAAAATAATTAATTCGAGCATGAGGAAATGAACAAAAGCAAAATAATGCAAGAAATAATAATTTCTTACTCCCGAAAAATTTGCCCTTTTTACTTCATTGCAAACTATTTTGGCATTTATTTTTTAAAGCGCTATAGTGCCTGTTTCTTTTCTGTTTTGAGTCAATTTTATCTAAACCACATATTTATTTTTAACATTTTCGGTTTAGCATTTAACAGAAAAAAAAACAAATAACTGGTCGGCACTATAGCGTTTGAAAAATTTACAACAAAATTCAAAATTCATAATAATTTATTCAAATAGACCTTCGCAGGCACTTATGAAAAGTCTGACTCTAATACTATAATACCGGTTCGGAAGGTTGCATTTGCTGAGAAGAGCCGGCAATAAACTCAGCAATTACTCTTTTCAAAACAAGCTTAGATTCATTACATAATATTTACATTCTAATCGCACTGACAACAATTGTGTGCCCCGGCGCGGCGGCAACACTACAAAGTAGACTGAATCTATATTAAATAGGTGTGCTTAATAGGTCTAAGTGGTACTTTACACCACTCCAGCGGCTGCAGCTATATAAAGCGCAGGTTAGGCCGCATATGGAGTACTGCTCACACCTCTGGGCAGGCGCACCCGCTTACCAGCTTGATCCACTTGCTTCGGTGCAAAGGCGGGCCACTCGTATAGTTGGCGATCCCGAACTCACTGGCGGTTTGGAACCTCTCAGCCTTCGGAGAGATATTGGCTCTCTCTGTGTGTTCTACCGTCTGTATAATGGGGAGTGTTCTCAAGAACTTTTTGACCTGGTGCCATCATCACCTTTTTACCACCGCACCGCTCGCCGGCGATGTGGAGTTCATCCTCATATCCTCGAGCCGCCTCGATCGTCCACACAAAGGTTTTTTTTTTTTTTTTTTTTTTAGGCACCCGCCATCTCAGGGTGTTATATCCTTATATTATCGTCACTATTTATTTTGTGACGTTTGATTCTCTCGTTTTGAATTCTTTTATTTAATCAGTTTTATTATTTAATATACATTACATATCACTTATACATATACATTACTGCAATTTCTTTTATTGCTCTCTACAACAATTTTCCTTGCAAAATCAATGAATTTATCTCTGCTATGATCGTCCCCGACTAAATTAGATAGTGTTGTCTTTTCTATCTTTGCTCCTATAGAATGTTCTAAGTTGAATCTAGCTAGACCATGCCTTGGGCATTCAGTGATCAGATGACACACCGTCTCCGGAATATCATCATCACACTTACAACTTGCACTGTCTTTTAGCTTGAATCTATTTAGATATTCACTGAACCCACCATGACCCGTAAAAAGTTGTGCTATTAGGTTATCACGTTTAATTAAAGTTAGAATTTTGTGGGCTCGGTGAACATCTGAAAAGAACATTTTGGTGACACCTCCAGTGCTCGACTCGTCGTACCGTCGCTGCCATTCAGCCAGGGTGTCCTTTCTCAGCATGTACTTCACGGAGGACTGTGGGACCTTGTCATACGCAGGAGCCGACTTTTTTTGAGTAGCTTGTTTTGCCAACTGATCTGCTCGTTCATTCCCCTCGTGTCCAACGTGGGCCTTTATCCAGAACCATCGCACGTCCAGAGAGCCCAGTAACATCCGGATCTCATGGACAACTGGATTTACGTTTTCGGGATCTGCCAAAGCCTGGAGTGCTGATCTGGAGTCTGATATGATGTTGATCCTTTTAATACTTTTACTTTTGGTAACAACATGTAAAGCCTGGTAAATCGCCATCAGCTCCGCTTGGTAGACACTGCAGTAATCTGCAAGTTTTATTTTGCCATTTTTGACCTCAGTTCCGTCCTCCAACCACGAGAATGCAGCGCCAACTTTCCCATCAAATTTACTGCCGTCTGTGTAGATTTTCGGCCAATTGTTCCTTATTTCATCTAAATCATTAGGGCTGTTCAACAAGTCAAATTTTATGGGTGTCCGCTCGGTTGGGTGTGGTAGGTCAAAGATATGCACTCTCGTCTCCATCGTTCTGCCTGGGTAGTGAGCCAGTGGTTTCCCTCTTTTGGCCATATACATTTCTGCATTCTCTTTCACCCGCAGATCTAGGGGTAGAATTCCACTGAGTAAGAGGCTGGAAGTATAGGATACAGTGCGATGCGCCTTACTGATTCTGATAGCAAATGATCTAGTTATACTATCGAGTTTTCTTTTGATAGTTTTTTTAGTAGCTGCACGATACGAGATACTCGCACCATATAAGATTATAGGCTCAATGACGGAAATGTAAATTGTCCTAATGATGTCGTGATTCAGCCCCCACGTCGCTCGTGCCGCCCTAGAAATGGCTCTGTAGATTTTCACAGCTTTTGTTGTCACCTTTTCTATGTGAGATGTAAAGGTGAGTTTACTGTCTATTGTGACACCCAAGACTGTGAGCTCACTTGACGGCTCTATTCGGACGTTGTTAAGGTAGAACTCTGGTTCCGGTTGCCGTTTCTTACGGGTAATTAAAATTGCCTGCGTTTTATGGGCAGCAAACTTCATTTTATTCCTAGCTCCCCACGCAGCTACAACTTCCAAAGCCTCATTGATTTTGGCGTTGAGGTTGGGGACCTCATCGTCAGCTGCCATTATAATAATATCGTCAGCGAAGGCCTGAATATGTGCCCGAAGGTCTTCGGACTCTACCAGTAGTGGATCAAGCTGAACATTCCACAACAATGGACCGCTGATAGAACCCTGGACACAGCCTTTCGTTGTTCCCTTTGACGCCGACGCACCCGCATAGTGAACTGTGACCTTACGGTTCTGTAAATAATCGTGAACTACATCTAAAATATAGGGGTTGCATTCTTTACGCAGTTCATTTTCGATTGCTGGCCACCAGGCATTGTCGAATGCACCTTCGATGTCCAGCGATACTAATGCTACGGATTTTTTGTCATCAAGTTTTCCTCTGATTTCCGAAATCAGGTCAAATAATGCATCTTCGGTACTAACTTGGGGCATGAATCCGTATTGTCTTCTGTTTAGTTTGTTATGTCTCCCTAGTTCCCACATTAGTCTTCTGGTATATAATTTTTCGACTATTTTTCCAAGCACTGGCAGAAGGCCTATGGGTCTATAAGACTTGGGTTGACTATAAGTAAGTTTTTTGGGCTTTCTCAAGACTTTTACTGAGGCGTGTTTCCATATTGTAGGGAAGCAACCGAGTTCTAGGCATTTATTGACTAGTGCCTCAAAGATTTCGGGTTCTGTGGATATAGCTCTACAGCAAATGTCACCAGTCAAACCGTCGGGTCCAGGTGCTTTTTTGGGGTTTATACTAGCGGCTACTGACATTATTTCGTGGATTTCAAAGGGCTGAAATGTTGTGTAACGTTTCTTCTTTACCATTTGCCTGAATTGTTCGTCTACATCGAGTCTGGTTTGAGTGTGAAGTAGAGTATCATTTGCCACCTCGTCATCCGGATAAAAGGTATTAATCAATAATTTGGCAGAACCGTCAGGATCCAGAGAGTTACCATCTTGGTCGTCCAACGGTTCAGTCGGACGTTCCTACTGCGGACTATTCGGATGTGGAATGAGCTCCCCATTACGGTTTTCCCTCAGCGCTATGATATGGGGTTCTTCAAAAAGGGCGTAAAAAGAGCTCTTCAAGGTCGGCAACACATCGGCAAGCCCCCTGGTATTGCAAATGTCCATAGGCGGCGGTGACCACTTACCATCAGGTGGACCGTCTGCCTGTTTGTCAACCTTTTGACATAAAAAAAAAAAAAAAAAAAGTAAATAAATAGCAAACAGAATTAGATTCACAAAATGTCAAAAACTTTGGATTTTAGCAAGCTTAAGGAATAGCACTACCGTTTTTGAACCAACACTATCTACTAGTACTATAAATGCGTGTGTATGTTTCTTACCACTCAGCTTCGTAGCGGCTGAACAGCTTTGGATGAATCTTGAGCTAGGGCTTCATCTGCGTGACGCTTAACATCGGAACAATTAACGTGCAATAAATGATTCACTAAACTATACACTAAATAGGTGACCACACTATCATTTTATTTGAGCTATCGCCTAACGTCTAACGATATTAATAAAAATTAGCGCGCTAACATACGGTCTTATCTGCGTACTATGTCAATAACGTGCTAATTAATGGCATTACACACAGGTCTTTAGACAATCAACAATCGACGACGTTTCCTTATTTATATGACTAGCTTCCGCCTCGTGGTTTTACCTGCTTACCTATGGGATTGAATGTCTTTTGTTGAAAGATTGTGCCGAGACCGACATGTACGATTGAGGGAACGGCACTCGAAGTTGTCCAAGAATATGTTTATCTGTGTCAAACTATCCAGGTAAGGAGAAACAACTTCTAGAAAGAAGCGGACCGCAGGATTTTGGGCTGTGCAGCATTTGAAAAACTCCATCATATCTTTAATTCGCCTATACCGCAGAGTCTCAAGACAAAAGTATACAACCAATGTGTCCTGCTTGTTATGACACTTCGGAACTTATGGATAGACTGGTCTAGTTTAAATCACTCAGCGAGCTATGGAAAGGGATATGCACCAGGTTTCTTTGAAAGATAAAACAGGCAACGAGGTCATCCGACAAAGAACCAAAGTAACCGACATAGCTCAACGCATTAGCCAGCTGAAGTGGAAATGGGCCGGTCACGTCTGCCACAGAACCGACAGTCGATGGAGCAGACGAATCTTATAGTGGAGACCGCATCTTGGCAAATGTAGTGTGGGGCGCCCCTCAGCCCGATGAACTGACAACCTCAAAAATATGCCTGGACTATGGATGCGGGTGACCAGAAATTGCAAAGTATGGCGGGCCTTAGGCTGCGGTCTATGTCCAGCAGTGCACTTAAAAGGGGGTTGATGATGATGACAAACATCCAAACAATCTGATACTGATCAATCCTAATAATCTGACACTAATTTGAAGTCAGCGAAAGAGCACGACGTATTCCATTGAAAATCATCGCTGACTTAAAATCAGTGTCAGATTAGAGTTATTTCGTACTTTAAAGTGTTTAATTACTTTTTTATTTGTATTTATGTTATGGTGACTATTTTTAGTTTCAAATAAATTCATTTTGTATTTGATTCATAAATGTACTGTGTGAAGTTAAAATCTCAAAATTAGTGATTCGCGAAGATCCAAATAATAGATTGCGCGAATTGCCCGTTTCTTAAAAATTTATATAGTTTCAAAGTCTGTAGCTGATCCCACAGCAGAAGACTATAGAACATAAAATAATGGAAATAAGCAAAGTATATCCTGGCTGTAGCCACATCTGTTATTTGTCTATTCTTTCTAACGGTGAAGAGGGCGGAACACAATTTACTAGGTAGCTAATATCGGTTTTCCGGTCAAATGTTACGCCGAGAAAAGCTGTCTTGTCCGCTAGTCTTTTACCGTCGACGAAAATATGAGTGGCACTCTTAATAACATTGGGAAGAGAAAACCTTATACATTTGGTTTTGCATAAGTGATTATTGGTGGCAAGCCCTTTCGATACATACAGCTGATAAGGTATTATTGAGTTGCGTGAAGTCTGTATCTTTTCTATTGACTAGAGATCAACTGCTAAACATAGGCCTCTTTATTGATTCCTGTAAATAAAGGCCTTGAGTCAAATAAGTTGCAGCTATCTGCAGTGACCAGGTAATCATGACCTCTTAAATATATGTCATTTCCAAGTTTCAAGAGAGTATACATCACATTCTTGGGCTCCACTAATTTGTGGATACCCAAGTGATGTTCACCTAAAAACGGCTTTCAAGATTTATTTGGCCCTTCAAAAAATGTGTGAAAAGTTTTCTGTAGGGCCGAAGATGGACTCGCATTACTTCAAGTGTTACAAGCGATAGCTCAATGCCTATTTCCGGCCGTTAATGCTGCAGCAATAAACAAAAAACAAAAAAAGGATTGTATTTGTAGGTTCTGCACAATAAAGTTTTAAATTGTCATAAAAATCGATCTAAAGTTTGACCTACTAACATAATACCGTTAATACCTTGAACTATTTACTTATTTTGGTAGATTTTAATAACTTCCATGACCTAACAAGTGTTTGAACCTCGAATAAACTCGAATTTGTGCACAATACTGACCTCTACACCTACGCAGCCATTTCAATGAGTTAAATTATATATTGCAGTTTTATAATCTCCTGTTACGGAATCAATGTCAGGAATAATTGTATTTATGCAAATTCTCCCTGTAAATTTTATTATTGTGGCACAGTATTGATCGATGTAGTTTACAAAAGTATAACTTTTTTTAATTGAATCCTTAACATTCAAGTAAGAGTCCCCTTTACTTAAACGTCAACAGACGTCTTGTCTTTGAAATGCATTATTAGGGTCTATACTATGCCTAAACTGAATAAAAAAAGTATTTTGAATTTTTATAATAATAATTACCCACTCAAACTCGAGTAAATTTAGAAGAGCCTAGAACCTCGTTAGTGCCC
Source organism: Polyploca ridens (assembly GCA_951394255.1). Taxonomy (NCBI): domain Eukaryota; kingdom Metazoa; phylum Arthropoda; class Insecta; order Lepidoptera; family Drepanidae; genus Polyploca; species Polyploca ridens. The sequence goes on from OX596258.1 coordinate 3,870,435, forward strand.
CTTGTTTCAAGTGTACAAGCCAGAATGTAGGTCATAGCCTTGCAGGGCACTTTTGATAATTATCCATATTATTGTCAAAACGTCACAAATTCAGTTTTCAATTAGCCATATCTTAGGAGTGTATATGTATGCATAAATTATTTAAAATATTTAACCTTCTTTTGCGAACTATTCTGATTAAAGCACCATTTCTAATCTGGAAACCAACTCATTTTTATTAAAACACAGGGAAACAAATTTAGGAAGTCAAAAGGTGCCAGAATAAACAAAAGTAAAATAATGTGCTTGTGATGAAACAGAATAAATTATTATTAATTTTTTAATTATAAATAATTGTGTTGTTTTGGTCGGCGACAAGCGACCCAGGAGCGGTAGTACAAAAAATATATTCCCCAAAAATGGACTTAATTCCATTAAATACTGTAAATGCGTTGAGAAATACCTTATTCAATTTGAAATAAAATTACCGCAAAGTATGGTCACTAGGCACGTACACAGACTAGAGCTAGGCACAAGCCGCCATCGCCCCACCCCTTTACTCCCTCGCACTCCCGTTGCGTATTATGTCTACACTTTAGCTTATTACATGATTTTCAAAAAAAAAAATATTTTTATTATATTTTTTTTTTTTTTTGCACCAGTATCATTTGTGTTATCGACCCTGAGTCGCCCGTCGCTGACCAAAACAACGACCTGTATATCTTATCTTTTATTAGATAGATAGATTAATTATTTTATTTTTCTATATTCGAATTTTATATTCTTCTTTTATATTTAATTATATTAAGCTAAAATGATTTAAAATTGTATTAATCGGAAGTCCGTATGTACAGCACCATTAGAGGAACCCGAATCACATGCATGATGCATCCCGATGTACATGCACCGAGAATGTTACTAACTACTATTAGGTTGGTCATTCATTGCATTGGTAATTCACACTGCAACGTAGGAACGTAGTAATACTTACGTAGTATAATATAATTCCTCCAAAGCATTGTACTTAATTTAAAAGATAAAATACAAACCATATATGTGACCAGGATCCCAACTTTACACTTTCCACAGTGGCTGACGTAGAATGTGGTATAGACGTGTCAAGAAGTGGCAGAATCGTCGGTGGTGAAGACAGTCTTCCCGCTGAATTCCCTTGGGCTGCCAGCTTATGGAGACAAGGTGCTCATCAATGTGGGGCCACTGTTCTGAGCGATAGGTGGCTCGTGACTGCTGGACATTGCGTTTGTAGGTAAGTATAGAACTCTTCATAGTAAGTGGTTGAGTTCTGGATTTTATATTGAATTCCTTTGTTTGGACCTGTGCTTATCTCGATGACATTATTATTCGCGTAGCATATAAAACAATCTGTTTTATAAATTTTATTTGCTTACACGCTGCATGTATTTATTTCAAGTGAATTTTCAGTGTATTTCATGACTTCTATAAATCGAAGCAATTGAGTGTTGTCGTCGGTTATACGGATATATCATCAAAGGATCAAAATCAGCCGCTTTCTAAAATTGTACCTCATCCTGAATACAGGTAAGTATCTGTACACAATTTCGAATTACCTATAGTTTTTATAACTGAAAATTCAAAATTTATTTCACGATCACTTTATTTATCTAAATCATTTGGCTAAAAAGTTGGGAAAACCATTAAAAATGTTGGGTAGTCCTGAGATTGTCACAATAAAGTTTCTCGCGTTACAAAAAGTTTATTTAACGTGAGCCTATTTTCAGATGCAACAAGAAATCTAATGATGTAGCTTTGCTAAAAACTGCTCGACAATTAAAATGGTCGAATGAAATACGTCCAGCTTGTCTTCCGAAGTCTTTGGAACAGGATTTCAGTGGAACGTTGGCGACTGTTGCTGGTTGGGGCTTCACTAATGAGGATAGGGGACAAGGTTCTGATGTTTTAATTCTTTGTTCTGATTTGTACAAAGGATAGGTTTGTGCTGTAGCAATATTTCGCTGTTGTAAGTAATGATGTGATAAAAGGTGGCGAGCATACACAACCTAGAGGGAAATGGATTACCAGGGGCTGCTGCCTGATTATACTGGTTGGGGACACGAAGTAACATAATTCTTGGCTATATTTCAGATATCTATTTAGTGTAAAATTTCTCTATAGAAGCACGATTTGTAATAAATAGGAAATATTGGATTACCCTTAGGAGAGTGGCGGGAAGTGGATAGACCTAGACGCAGAAGACTAGGTATTTTATGAGGAAATCTGATTGATAGAGGGAATTTTGATGATGATAAAGATAAAAAGCATTAAGCTAAATTAAAACAGAAATTACTAATTCCTTTATATTCATTTTATTTCTCATTCTTAGGTGCAAGACCAAACGTACTTCAGAAGACTGATGTGGTGGTCGTTACAAATAATCAATGTAATAGTTGGTATCAATCACAAGGAAGCAAAGTGAAGATCATTTCTACTCAAATGTGTGCTGGTCATGAAAATGGGGGTCATGATTCATGCTGGGTGAGTGAGAATATTCCTAAGTTTCACATTAGTTACCTGTCCCTTGGAAATTCTTAAATAATTTGCACTTTAGTTCATATTACTTCGTTAACATCCTAGTCATAAACAAGATCCTCTCTTTATCTAAGATCTGTGATTTAGATATCCTGGATAAATCTCCTTCTTTCGTCTTTTTAAATAACTTCCAGTGAACACATAAGAAAAGTTCTAATTATTATTATGTTCGCAGGCTGATAGTGGCGGTCCTCTCATGATCAGAGATAAACGCCATGTTATGGTCGTTGGAGTTGTTTCCACTGGCAGTGGATGTGCAAGACCTAGGATGCCTGGAGTCTACACAAGAATATCTAAATATACAGACTGGATAGTTAACAGCATTAGTTATGATGATGCTCGGTCTGGATTGAGCTGGTACCCTAGATTTGGATGATGCTATAATGTACTAAATTTAGTAAATTATAATAGAATACCTCTGGAAAATCCCCGAGATTACGCATATCTCAGAAGCCTGAACTTTTTTAATACACATAATGTAAAAAAAAACATTTTTTGTAATAAATTATGAATTTAAACAATTATTGGCAAAAGTATTATATAATATGCAAAAAAACATGCAAAGAAATAACTGTGATATTATTTTGTAAGCTATTTTTAGGGAAACAATGGTTAAATAAAAATATTTAAATTGTAAATTTCTTTTCTTTGCAATACTTTTTGAAATCATTTTTACTTTTTACGATTACTTCGAAAAGTTTTTTTCCAGATGTTTCCTCAGTGTCATCTTTTAAACAATTTAAAGCATCTTCTATATTTGCTTTTGCTTCAATAAGCAAATGTTTAATTTCTTGCTCAGTTTTTTTACTACCTTCAGAGTTAGACATTTTGATTTTTATAAACAAAGCAGAATGTAATTCATGATGCAAAACACTGCTATATAAACTTAATCTGGCATTACCAGGATCTAGGATTTTTGTAATCCTTATTAAATCCATACACATTTTAATTTTCTTATCCAAAACCTCTTGAGTGCAACCAAATTGTCTTCCAAGTAACTGTACCAATGAATGTTTAATAGAATACAAATGATAATGATTTGGATGTAAAAACGTTGAAAGTCTACAAAGTAAATTTTCTAGCATAGTAACAGAACCACCGACGATTTGAACATTTTCGACTTCTTCACCCATTTGTGCTATAAGCATATTAATTTGTGAATTGTTAACTTTGTTTGAACATTTATTGCAAGCCCAATCAGTTTCATCGTCTAAAGGATCTTCAGGAAGGTGAATACCATCACAAACATTATTACCGTCTCCCAGGCATTTCATAGCACTCAGATAAGTTCCTAGTTCAGTAGGATCGCTACATCTTGGACATTTACACGAGAAATATTTCGTATCTTTCAAATGCTGTCTTCTGGCTTGGGTACCCCATAAAGCATGACTGTACATTGTTGTAATATGATTATCTTTTTGTGTTGGAATGACTACTTTGATCGTTATTCTATATAAATCGCTTCTATCCTTAGTTGATTGATTGAATGTATGTTTCGTATTCGGGATACAGCTATGCTCCATCATATAAGTATTAGCGTATAAAGCTAACAGCTCTGCTCCGTCGGGCAAACGTATTTCTAAAGCATTTGTATCGATTATGCCGCAAATTTTGTGAATCAGCTCTGATGATATTTCAGGTAAATATTTGCTTTTGATATTTCCATCTAATTTCCTAATGAACTCATTCATTAGATATTCTACGATAAATTCGTAAGCTTCACTGAAAACGGAAATAGCTTCATTAATCAATGTGTAAATAATCATTTTCCTCCTCTAACTAATACTATGACAATAAGGATAGTAGAAAGAACTTATTTCATGTTTTTTTTCCTTATATAACTAGATTTTCGTAAATCGCATAGAAAGTTCTTTGAATTATAATACATACTCATAAGCTTCAGTTCCTGGCGTGCGACACTCCATGTGAGATTCCATTTCTAATAACCTCTTCCACTTCTCAGGGACTGTCTTCTGAAGAAGAACACATCTAAGTGGCAATAGGGCATCATGTCTGGAATATAAAATTACATAATTTAATCAAAAATAAGAACTTTATTATAGAAACTCTCCGTTATATGAAATACAACATGAATGGCTTTTAATAATTCGCAGATCTATCTGATCGAATTCTTTAGGATACCATAGGAACAATTCAAGATAATGATTTTAGGTTTAGATTAAAATATAATAAATGTACAAAATTGTATTATAATAAATTAGATTTAGCCACAACTAACAGTATGACACATGCACGTAAAACAAAAGATCTTAAAAAGTATCAGTGATGCATTTCTATGACTTGAGTCCAATTATTCGTACTTGCAGAGGTGCAAAGTACAATGTAAATTAGTTTCGTTAAAAGTAAATATATCACCTGTAATAATCAGCCATATCATTCAAGACACATTCAGGTCTAGCACTCAGGATTGCACATTCTAATCCGTGGTGTCTAGGGTCTGTCAGACCTGGACAGTTGCCAGTGCACACTGGCCAACCGCATCTGGAATTTAATGACATCAAGTTGTTATTATTGTATTTTTTATGTAGGCTTGTGTTCGACAATAACTTTGCCATTGTTACTGATGATATACCCGAAGGTAGTAGAAGAAGAGGTCCGAAAAAGAGATGGATTGGGTGAAAGATTATATGCATAAGAAAGGAGCGGATGTTGGTATGACGGATAGAAGAGACGAATGAAAGAAGCGTACATATTGCGCCGACCACAAATGATTGGGAACAGGGCAGGCAGGTGATGATGTAGCCGAAGATGGGAAGCACACAAAGCTTATATGGGAACTGGGTCTCAAGTGCGGCGTTTTCGTCATAGTAGGTAAATGTTCTTCAGCAGGTCAAACATACAAAGGTTTCGAAAGGTGCTCCCAGTATTAAAAGTGTACCTATGTCCTACATACAATACCAAATTAGTAGGTACCATATTTTGTTCAAGATCTTAATTGTTTCACACTTCGGATATGATTGTAGTAGAGTAGTCTATTACCAGTGCATATGATTACCCTGTAAAATAGGCCTGAAGAAAAATTAAAAGAAAATATTTTGTTTGAAATGAAATGAAATGAAATGAAATGAAATGAAATAATTTATTCATTCAAATAGGCCTTCACAGGCACTTATGAATAGTCAAACTCTAATACTCTAATGCACGGTTCGGAAGGTTGATTTTGCTGAGAAGAGCCGGCAATAAACTCAGCAATTACTCTTTTCAAAAACAAACTTAAATTTATTACATCAGATGTTTCCTGCGAGAGCGAGCGCTACAACCACGCATTTTTATCATTTAAATATTCTTTAATATTGTAGTAAGCCTTCTGTACTAAAGCGGCCTTTATACGTTTCTTAAACTTTAGTGACGGTAAATTTAAAATTTCATTAGGGATCTTATTATAAAATTGTACACTCAGTCCTAAAAATGAACCTTGCACTTTTTGGAGTCTATAAGAAGAGGTCAAAAGTTTATGCTTATTTCTAGTATTAAAAGAGTGCACGTCACTTTTTTTTACAAAAAGATTAATATTCTGATGTACAAATAATATGTTTGCATAAATATACTGCGATGCTACTGTAAGGATACCTATATTTTTAAACTTATCTCTGAGGGAAGCTCGAGAACTCATATTATAAATAGCTCGCACTGCTTTTTTTTGCAAAATAAAAATGGTTTCTATATCAGCAGCTTTACCCCAAAGTAAAATGCCATAGGACATAACACTATGAAAATAACTAAAATAAACTAATCGAGCTGTGTCTACGTCTGTTAGCTGTCTAATTTTTCTAACTGCATAAGCAGCTGAACTGAGCTTTCCCGAAAGACATGCTATTTGGCTGCCCCATTGAAGTTTCGAGTCTAAAGTAATCCCTAAGAATACTGATGATTCAACAAGACCTAAAGGTTCATTATTTAGCATTAAATTACAGCCTACTTTTTTAACATTTGGAAGCGCAAATTTAATACATTTAGTTTTCTTTGCATTTAAAACTAGATTATTTACAGTAAACCAATTTAATACCCGAGATAATGCACCGTTTACATCGTCAAAATTAGATTTCAGTCTATCAACACTAAAAATCAGTGAGGTATCATCAGCAAACAGTACAATTCCACAGGTATTTTTGACATAAAAAGGAAGATCATTAATATAAATTAAAAATAGAAAAATAGAAGTTTCTCCATGCAAGCACGTAAAGTCTCAGAAGAAGACTTACTTTGCACATCTTTCTCCAACGTCGATGAAGACAGGCTTGTAACAGCCGACACAGGGCATACTTGCATCAGGATTGAGCATTCCCTTGGGACCGAAGACTATCGGCCTCTCTGTTAGGACCACTTCTCCTGGCATCAAGTCTCGAGCAGCTACGAGATACCGTCCAAGTTCTTCAGATGTACGGACCTGGGGATGATATGGGTAACTTATTAACAAAATTGCGAACATTTTTGGAACAACCTAGGTCATTTATTCTGGTTAGGCCACAGAAGTTAACATATATTTGGATGTCAGTCTTTAACTAAAAAGAACTAGGAAGAAGAAAAAAATCCCAAACTAAACTTTAGGTAATAGCTCTTTTAAATATTACCAACTAATATTAATGTATCGGGATTATTATCGTTAGTTGACAACACAACTTGATCGAAACGAGGTTAGTCAAAATTAAAATTTTGATTATAATCTGTGCGCGAATAGACCCGATACATTAATATTACAATGAATTTAGTTCGCGAAAGCTTAAAAAGTACTATTACCAACTAATTAATATTTTCACCTAGGGTATCTAATGAAAATATTACGATATACCTACTAAATACCTGCGTGTTACCCATTAGTATTAATAGCAACATTGCAAAATTTAATCAAAACGTTATTGTTTTACAAGTCACCAATGAACTAAGTATTTAAAAGTTATTTTGAGCACCATGCCTTTTTTGAATAGGTAACTCCATCTAGTGTACTACCACTATACGAGCTGTTATAACTGAAACTGTTTTACTGCCATCTATGTGGTAATGGATGAACTTCACACTCAATTCATGGCAGTAGATTTTAGGCTTGTTTCTCTGTCAGCTAGTAGGTGGCGTTAATTTAGCCAGTAGAAAAAGAAAAGCGAAAAATATAATCTAGTTCATACTAACCTCATAAGCCAAAGTATTTCCATTCTCCATCTTTCTGAAAGAAAAAAAAATATAAAAACTGTATGAATCGTAATTAAATATTTGCAACATATAACTATTAGTCATATATTGAAGAATATTTCTACTTCTTAGTATGATTATGCCCTCTTTCTAGATGCAAACATCGCCTCAAAATATCGTGACAAAAATCAAAAGCTAAAAGTAAAAGTAGATATAGGAAAACTCATTACTTATGCCCGATTTCTATAAACAAAAACGAATCGTTTTGCTTACCAATGGTAGGTTTTTTATTGCCAAACTGGGCATATAGATCATTTCGTAAGCAAATTTTACCTGTGATAGCTACTTCCATATGGGAGGGTTTGCTATGCAAAGCTTTGTGGTCTTTGCTTCTTTATTAGTAAAGATATAAGAGTCTTAATTTTAACCGATAAGGCGAATTATTTTGGCCCTTAATAATAGACCTTCATAATCCATGAACCAGAAATTCTTCCGCATGAATTAATCGAAGGTTAGGAATGACTGGACTAATTCACATAGTAGGTACCATATCCATACTAATATCATGCGAAAGTAACTTTGTCTGTATTTTAACTTTTCATGCCCCACATAGGCTACTTTTTATCCCGGGAACGCCGAAACCGCGTGGGACACCTAGTTATTTTATAAAAACCTACCTACCTACGAAGATACCTTATCTAAGCCTATCGCCAAAAAACCTAACCTAATTAATACATGCAACCTAGTTCTATAAATACCATTGGATCTAAGAAAGGTAGCTCATGACATCACACTGCGATTACAATTTTGGCAAGTGTCTTTACACTGTATTGGTGTCAAGGCACCCGTACCTATTTATTCTAGAATAGAAGACTTTGTGATCAATGCTGAAAGACCTAGGAACTGGAAAATAAACATAGGCGACTACGATACGATACATACCTACGACAGATATAGATATAACTAGATAACGCAAGAGCACCTACTTCGCGTGTCAGATTTAGTGCCAGACTTAAGTATAAAATGCTTAACGTGGCCATAATCGCGCTCACATTGCATCGGTTCACTTGAATTGATTTGGGTTTTCCCGTTGCTAAATAGTGCTTGTGAAGTCATAGTATGTAGTTAAAAAAGGCAGGATCTAGAGTTGTTTTTTCGTTACCAATTAGTGGTTGTGCCGAAAAAATGGCACGCTTATTTTTCATACAGATCATGATACTTGCGTTATCTAGTTATATCTATATCTGTGATACCTACCATCAGGTGGAACTGCTTGCTTATCAACCTTTTGACATTATAATATAACAATCTTCTATCCACTGTAGATTACTAATTCATGAAAAAAAAAATTTTTTTTTTTTGGTAAACAAGCATACCGCCTGATGGTAAGCGGTCACCCTAGTCATATGGACGCTTGCACTAGGACACAGGAGGTATCACTCACGTGTTACCGACCCTTCCACCTCGTCAACATGCACTGCCGACCTTACGCGCAGGAACACAACAAAGTTATTTGCCTGTGGTATTCTGTAAGGTGGAGGTACTTCCCCGGTCGAGCTATTCTTTGAGCGAATAAACGCTATGCTCTACCACTCTTATAACTTATATATGTGTTTAAAAACATTGAAATGTAAACTATTTTCAGTTTTCACATAATCAAATGAGCACCATGAAAATAGATTGGGTTAACCCACATTCTGACGATCGATTGGTGTTCTAGTTTCGTGGAACACTGGGGAATGTAGCAATACTTGTACATGTTTCTTTGACTTATCTACTTATCTCGCTTTTGTTTTGGCTGATATTTATTTTTACTATGCGTCAGTAAGGCAACGTTCGCACGCTGACGCTTTTACTCCAGATGTAAAAAAGCCACGTCCAGTTGTTAATTGGCGATTATAAATCAACATCATTGTGGTAACCAGCCAGGCGCGTACGAAAAACGACTCTACCATCATGCTATGGTTTTTTTCATAATGTTAGCATTGCGATTTTTCGCTCATAAAGCAGCTCGACTAAGTACCTACCTCCACCACCATACAAAATACCGCAGTTCTTATGCGTAAGTAAGGTCACCTGAGCTCATCGGGGAGGGGGGAAGGCCCGGTGTGAGTAAATGCCCTGGGGTGCCTCGGGTGTTACATGCGTCCATATGGCTACGGTAACCGCTTACCACCAAGTGGATGCTTGTTTTTGACTTCGTAGTAAATATAAATAGAAACCTTTCAAGCTGACCCAGACTTCATCATCAGTTTTTCATTGTTTTCTGAAAGATATATAGCTCTCATAAAACACTTTTTCCGAAAATGCCTTTATACTTACACTTTTTTCACTTCTACACTAAGACTGATGCGTTAGGGTCAAGTTTCAAATGAAATTGCTATAGTCTCTACTCAAGACTTGACCCCCAGACTCAATACCACTTATAGTATGAGATGGTTTAAACCAAGTCTAGTGAAACCCGGTTTTAAATATATTCGTCACTTTCTAACTACATATTATATCTACTACTGATAAATTCAAATAAAAAAAATGTTTATTTCAATATAGGCCATAATAAGGCACTTACGATAGACTGATAGAGTTTCATTCTGGCTCGAGCAATACTTTCCTCTAAGCCTGATTTGGTTAAAACAATATTATCTGTTTATTTTGGTATAAAATCCAGTTTAAATTTATGTTTGACGTCATTCCGGCAATAAACCCAGTACAGTACGTGCATACAACTTGATTTTAGATGACTTATATTGAGATCAAAATCTGTTGACTTATCATCATCTGCCTGCCCTGTTCCCAATCATTTGGGGTCGGCACAATATGTATGCTTCTTCCATTTGTCACTTCTACCCGTCATACTAGCATTCACTTCGACTTATTAAATTAGTGTCGGCTGTTGGAAAATGCCATCAATAAGTACAATGATTTTGATCTACAACCTTCTAAACATGAAATAAGTCTATTTTAATATCCATGAGACCACGTATCGCTGCGTATCTCGTCTAATTTATAATCCTAAGGAACATATATTGTATTTTTTTAAATAATTTAGAAATTCCACTTACCGTATCTGTTACACAGTCCACGTGTTAGTTTCTGTTCTAGAAAAAGGCACTTATACCAGTCCTAACAAATCAAAATCGATAGATAACACAATCTTTTAAAAAGTCCGAAATCACTTCCCCAATGCCTTCACAAAGTCACTTTTTTATTTAACTGCGATATGATTCCCATGAAAGCAGCATGCGCGGGCGCCGTTGGTTTCTGACTACGTAGGTACCGCCGAGGAATGTTTAGCCTGTTGCGTAATAGAAAGATGAATATCTGTGCGGACTGAAAACTGAATGGTTTCTCGATTTATGTTTCATATATTCTGGGAAGAAAACTCGCAGTACGTGAATTTTTGTATGAAAATTTAAACAGTTCAGAGATATCACGAGTCAAGTGATTTTATTTTATCTTCACATTATAATTATAATAATAATTCCGCCAGAATTCTAACCCTATTTACGTAGATACTTAGGGTTAGGTATATTGAAATGCTTTTAAAAGATTTATGGATACAAATATAGATAGTACTTTTTAAGCTTTCGCGAACTAAATTCATTGTAATATTAATGTATCGGGTCTATTCGCGCACAGATTATTATCAAAATTTTATTTTGACTAACCTCGACGTTTCGATCAATTGTGTGCGCGAATAGACCCGATACATTAATATTACAAAAAATATAGATATATACTTCGCGGTGGTATGATAAGTTACTTCTATAATAATAGCAATTGAACTTTATATTCAAGTGCATAGTTATAAAACTCATAAATATATCAAAGCAATGAAATAAATACAAGAGAACATAAAAACAAATGCTTAGAATGTCAATTGGTGCATTACAATTTGTTAGAAGAAGCATAACACAAGCAAGGCACATTATTTCTTCATTTCTTTGGCACTCATCCCATTTTTGTAACGCGGGTGTTAATTACGTGTGTCTATATACATCGAGTATTGTGTGAGATACCGTTCTGGACGGGCGTCTGATCGTTCTAATAATGTTCGCTAGCTAGAAACGATAAGAACATAATGGACTTCATGAAACGACAAATGCCGATTTGCGAAGTCTGCCAGCAACCAGCCAACCAAACTTGCGGCGGCTGCAAGCTCGTCTACTACTGCTCCAAGGCTCACCAAAAACTAGGATGGAGAGAAGGTCACAAGTTCAAATGCTGCGCCTTCAAAATCCAGTACTCAGACACCTTGGGACGACACATGATCGCTACGAGAGATATAAAGCAAGGTGAAATGATCCTAAAAGAAAAACCAGCTGTTATAGGACCAAGAATATCCTGTCCAGCGCTATGTCTCGCATGCGGGAAAAATTTGGAGCCAATAAAAATTGGAGATAAATATGATTTCTACAAATGTTCGTTGTGTAACTGGCCAATGTGTGGTCCGGAATGTGAGAAAGCTGATGTTCATAAACCCGAGTGTAAAGCTATGACGGATAGAAAATATAAGTGTAGCGTGAAATATGAACAGCCTAATAAAGTTGAGGCTGCATATTGTGTGATTGCTCCTCTCAGAGTTCTACTGATGCATTATTCGAACCCACCTCAGTATGAAAACATTATAAACCTTGAATCTCATTTGGAAGATAGAATGCAGACTCCACTTTATGCCGTACTTAAAGCTAATCTAGTGACATTTATTATTCAAGTTCTTGGACTACCATTTGATGAAGATACTATACTAAAAGTGGCTTCCATATTTGATACGAACTCGTTTGATGTTAGGTCCCCCGATGGAACGAAAAGATTACGAGCTATTTATGTGACAGCATCGATGATGGACCATAGTTGCAAGCCAAATACTCGACACATATTCTTAGGAGAGGATCATAATTTAGCTGTGATTGCAACAGTGCCAATAGCTAAAGGTGAATTGATAACAGCTACTTATACGCAATCATTGTGGGGAACTTTGGATCGTAGGAGTCATTTGAAAACGAACAAATGTTTTGATTGTGAATGTGAAAGATGCATGGATCCAACCGAACTTGGAACGAACTTAGGAAATATTTATTGTTCTGTTTGCAATGGCTCGTTAAATTATGAAAGTGCATCGTTGCGAGCTATGATGTTGTCTACTAATCCATTAGATGAAACGGCTCCATGGAAGTGTGAGAAATGCGATCATTTTATTTTAAGCAAGCAAATGATTTGGGGAAATAACGCATTGAAACAAGATTTGAGAAAGTTAAACAAGCAAGGGCCTAAAGAATTTGAAGACTTCATCAAGAATTACAGTCAAACGTTGCATCCGAGTAACCATCTAGTAATTCAAGCCAAATTGGCACTAGTACAAATATATGGAAATTTTAAAGGATTTACTTTGGCAGGTATTGGCCGAATTTATTATTTAGTAATCAATACATAATAAATTTATTTAAACTATCACAAATTACGATGAATTATGACGTAATATTAATATTAAATGGCTAATATAAGATTCAGCTATAAAGAAATATTATTTTCCAGTCGAACGAACCAAATGAAAGTTCTAAAAAAACCTGTCTTTCTTTGCAGAGCTTCCAGAGCACCTTCTAAAACGTAAAATAGACCTCTGTCACGAGCTATTAGAAATAGCTGATAAGCTTGAACCTGGCTGGACCAGGTTTAGAGGCACACTGCTATTAGACTTGCAAGCTGCGATGACAGTTCAAACAAAGAGAGAGTTCGATGCTGATAAGTTGACTAAAGCTGGTGCTCAGGTAGGTTATTCTATAAACACTTTGATTACTATTATGTGGCTTACTATCTTTTGAATGAAGCCATCTGAAGTACAGAACAGTTGGTCTAAAATTATCTTTGTTTATAGTGACCTTGGTTTTCAAACTACTGCGCTAGGAAAACCTTGATCTACAGTCAGAGACGTCTAAAGCACACTGAATTTAAAGCTCATGATTTCATTAAATTATATTGCTTTGTTTCTAATAAAAATGACATTTAAAATCATGCAATTTTACAGAGAGAGCTTTGATCATGATGCTATAAACAAAAACTTTTGGCTTTCATTTTAGTTACAAAGAAATGTACCGTGATTTTAAACTCATTCGAATATAACGTTACGTTTAATGTATTTTGGATTAGTGCCAAATATAATTACTGCTAGCATCTGACATTACGTGTTCCATATTTTACAATGAATAAAAATACCAAGTATGCTATACTTTATTGCGTCTGGTGAAAAGAGTTATATGAAACTTCCAGTTGTTCAATCTATCTAATAATAGATTCAGTATTTTGAGGTTAAATCACGCTACGATTATCGAATCATGGTTTTTAATATTGCTTTTACTCTAAACATAAACCTTTTACATATAATTTCTCTGAATGATTGTCCCACATACATCTATGGTATAGTGTAAAAGAAATTAGGGCTAAAACAGACAGGGAAAGTTGTTAGCAATAACTTACTCTGATGATATTTTCTTTACAGGACCAACTGATGGAAAGCATGGTGTTACTTCAAGAAGCAGCAAATATTTTACAAGTAGAACCTCATATGCGGGATACGCTTGAAATAAAAATACGAGAACTTGCTTCTCAATTAGATGATACAGAAAATAATACAGAGGCTGCAAATGTAGTTTAAGCAAAACATAAAAAAGGTGTAATTACTTTCCTGGTGATCTTTGAGAAATCTATCGTGTAAAGAACTTTGGCAGCAAGGAACAACTTTTTCCTAACTTTATTTACATTTAAGAAATTTATAAGTGCAGAGCTGTAGTGTATTAAGTTATGTTCAGATTAAATAAAATACGACAAAGTGTAACTATATGTAAGACAATTTATTTTATAAAAAAAATATTATAAAGCTTAAACATTTAAATGACAATAGTTTCATAATAAATAAGAAAATAGTAAGGGTAATAGTTTCCTTTTACTTTTAGCATTCCTTCTCTTTCATCTTATCTTTAAAATACTGAAGAATCTGTGTACTATTAATATTTCTTAATCTATTTAAGGTTTCTTTTTTATAATTCGTAGCAACTTCTAGGCAATGCAAGATTCTATGTCAAGCTGTATCTGCTACTTAAACATGTTCAGTTTTAACGGGTGTAACTTTTGTTGGTCTAGTAATTTCTTCGACTTTAACACTAAATTCAACTGACTCCTTATTTATATGCAATATGTTCTTGATGACTCGGGTCAGTTTCTTGTTTGGCTTAGGCGAGTTTTCTATTACGAATATCTTCTCTGTGTTCTTGTCTTCTATCTGTATTTCTTTTCTTTTGAACTGTAAAAAAGTTATTGTTTTTAATACTTATCTAATAATGTTGGACTAACTGCTTATAAAAAGCTGTCAGGAATAGCTGTTAATAAATAATTCAAGGATAATTTTGAAACTTTATGCTAAAGAAGCATATCTTGAGATAGGTCTTTGTTTTGATACAGGTTTATTTTTTTTAATAATTAAGCATTTAATAGGTTTCCTAAAACTGTGTGAATGAAGTGTATTGTCATAAAACATGTCGCTTTTTTGGATTCATATAATTTCAAATGCAATGAAAAAAATGTTCTGCTAATGAAAAATTTGATAACAGGTAATCAATAATATTTATAAAACATACTGTATTTACATACCATACTGCAAACACAGCACCAAGAACCGAACTTGCACCAAGCAATCCCTCGTGTCCTGTCCATCGCCTTCCGGAACCTAACGTTGGTAAAGCCGTAGATGAGGGGATTGATAGCACTGTTCAAGTACATGAGAAAGTTAGCTAAAAACCACATGATATCAAAGCTGCCATCTACCTGAAATATAAAAATTACATATTAAATTGGTTTTAATAGTGAGTTTTTAAGGGTTACCAGCAAGGAAGATGTAATTACCAGATACGTTATACTTAGATTAAGAATTATGATTAAATTAACTCAATAGTTATATACCGCAGCACTGGAACTTATGAAATCTTAGGTTTAAACATTGAGTTATGTTCTGTTCAAGTGAGGCCATCCGGCCACAATTATTGTTGTAGAACGATGAACGAAACGCGTAAGCGCTTGAAAATCACGGTGTTAAAAAAATACTCCTAAAAGCGTTCTGATAGCGCTACGTGTTTCTACTGTCTGCTTAGACGACTAATTATTGTTTCAGAGCGCTAAAGAGTAGGTACTTTAATTGACTCTAAATAAGTTCTTTGTTAAGAAATTCATTTTTAATACAAGCTGTTTTTTGAGTGACTGTACTGTTTGTTTTTGACTGACATTGTCATCCAATATTGTAATATTTTGGTATGTATACCAAATATCAAGTCAATCCGACCACTGGAGGTCGGTAAAATTCGACTTGCAAGATTCCACCCGAACAAACATACATACATACATTGCAAGTTAAATAAAAGCTTGTAAAAAATGGGACATAACCTTTGCCTATGATAGCTTCTCTATACCTAGTAATAATAGCTCAATGGGTTTACAAATATTTATTATTATGGGTATTTACTGTTTTTCGGAAAACTAACAGAATAAAACAAAAATAAAAAAAAAACATAAAGATGAATATTATTTTGATACTAATGATACTAAATATTATGCACAAGCAAGAGGTTTGTGAATTGTTAATTTAATAACATTATTAACTATTTGTGAAAAATAACATCAATTAATCTTACCGCGTTTATTTCGTTATTCAAATTATTCCTCCAATAAATCAAAGCAGTGTAAGGAACCCTGCACACCACAGCAGCCAGAAGTACACATGCCGTTATCCTCATAGCTCTTCCCTTAGCCCTGGATACAGACTGACCACCACCACGTGATGACAACTCCCGTGCACTACATTCCAGTCGCCACATTATTGTTCCATACTTAAAAGTGACAAATTAAGCATAATTAAAATAAATGTCTTTAATCAGACAAAATTAAATTTAAATAAACTCACCGTCAAAACCATAAGACCAAATGGTATCCAAACTAACAACGTCAGGGTAAAATGCCAATAAATTCCCATAACCTGCACATCTTCGACGCAAAAAGTCTCAAGGTAGTCCAACCATTGTCGTTCCTGAAAAGCAAAATCTAAAAGATCATCGAGAAATGTTTTTCCGAGAATAAGATCTGAAGTCATCATACCATATACTCCCGGTTGATAGTCCAAGGTATAGCAAGAGCAGTAGCTAATACCCAAGAGCCAAGAACCAGTCTCGGTGCTGCTTTTTTCGTAATTCTCGCATCTGGTTTCAATGCTGCTGCAGCCAGCCTATCGTATGAGACCAGCATTACTGCACCCACGTTTGCAAGAAGAAATGAGGCTAAAAATTACGAATAAGTTGTAAATTCCAGTATCAAATAATCTGCATATTCATATTAATATTATGTAATTATTTGTATGTAAAATCACTAGCGCAGATTACATCTATGCTGTTTGTTATAAAAGACTACGAGTAAGGTTTAAAGTAAGAGAGAACCCTGATACCCATAACACAAGTTTAATCTTAGCTTGGGTGCCAGGAGTTTCAACTGATCTGTGACTTCAATTGTACAAAACAAACTATTGTGTAATTTTTTTGTATAAGCCACATTTTTGTAATGATTAGTTTTTGTTAATTGTAAAACTGCAAATAAAGAAATTTTATTATTATTTTATTATTATTATTATAATAGTAAAATATTGTTATAGTAATCTAACAATTAGTGTAACAGTATCAAACGCTTCAGTAAAATCTATTTAACAAAAATATGGCTCAAAAGAATATTATTCTACAAGTAGTACTTTATAGCAAGTAAATAATTTTGATCTTTAAAGAAACATAGTTTATCAGTGTTCTTACCTTGCATAAAACCTTCAAAATGGCATCCAAAAGTCTTCAAGACGAATTGTTGATAAAAGTCCCTGACCAGCATAAACCAAGGACAGAAAATCAAAGTGACGAGATCTACTAAAGCCATGTTTCCAATGAGATAGTTGCTGGTGGTCCAAAGCCACTTGTTTTTCGCTAAGATATAGAGCATAATAGAGTTAAGGATTATACCAAAGATGCCAACAAATAACATGAAGGAGGTCTTCAGAGCTATTTCCTTCGCTGGTTTTACATGCCATAGTGTATTGGGAAAAGGGTATTGGGATGTGTCCAGCTGAAAATTTGATAATATGTAAAAGCTGTAAATTAAAAAAAATATGAACATCGGAAGAACAAATTATTTCCGAAGTCCAAACTACCCATCTGCCAATTTGTTTCAATCGTAATAAACTGACTGTCCTACTCACTTTAGCTTTTATAAAATTGGTAAAGATTAAAAAGCTATCTCATTCTGTTTACTAGCTGCGCCATGCAGTTTCACCTGCGGCAGAAATATGACAAACAATTCCTGACATTAACGCGTTTAAACATCCATAGGACACTATACTGCAGCTATATAATCATTATGCTAGAAATAACTCACATTTTCCAAATAGTCTACGCTCCAATTTGACCAGAACCTCGGAACAGCATCATCAAAGTCATCTTCCACCATATTCAAATCATTTCCTGTTTGTTATAAACCAAACAACAGCTTTTGTTCCATGAGATATGATACGTGACTAAAACCAAATCTATGGTACTAATATTTTCAGAGACACTTGAGATAAAGTCACGGTTGCAATATTCCATTACCATGAAAGCTTTATTATCATTATCAATGGATATGATTGATAATGTCAAATATGAACGTGGCAGCGATCAGAGTTAGTTTATTATGATTTTGGAAAAACACAAAGTATATTGATAGGAGATGAGTACATTTTCAGATGTGGTTTTTAATCTTATGTATTCATTTATTAACCGACTTCAAAAAAAGGAGGAGGTTATGTCAATTCGGTTGATTTTTTAAAATGTTTGCGACCTCATAACTCCGTCATTTATTATTAATCGATTTCTCGTTTGGTCTCAGTTTCATCAAGTCAGGATTGGATTACTTCTTAGTGTACTTTGAAGTCGGTTTAAGATTTTTGTGACAGTTTTCAATTATTTATTTTATTATAGCACACAGAATACAATCAATTTATGCCAATTACAAATAAATTAAACCCTACCGCTGTCACCATGTAGTGAAAAAAACGTAGTTGATTGAACACTGATTTATAGACCCACATTTACGGACACGTTATGAGGCGACCACCCGACCACATGACCAGGAAAGTGCTAGATATTGAAACCAAATCGAGGAAGACCCCGAATCACATGGATGTCCGTAATAAATAAGAACCTCAAAGAAGCCCAAGTCAACCAGGAGACGACCCAGGACCGAGCTGTCTGGAGACGCATGAGACGGAGGGCCGACCCCAAATAAAATGGGAAAGGGGCAGGCAAAGAAGAAATAGATCCACATTAAGGAACATAAAATATCCTACCCACGTAGATATACAACAATACCTTATATGGAATGTATTCCATTCCATTCCATGTATGCCTTTTTTTATACGACTAAGTCGGTGAACAAGCGTACGGCCTGTCTGATGGTAAGCAGTTACCGTAGCCATACAACACGTCCGCTTGCAACACACGAAGCATCGCTCACGCGTTACCGACCTTTCCCTCCTTCCCTATGAGCTCTGGCAACCTTACTCACGCGCAGGAACACAACTTTACACAATATAAAGTTATTTGGCTCCGGTATTCCCCAGTCGAGCTGCTCTTTGAGCGAATAAACGTTACTCTCTACCTCTCTTAAACACCTAAATGCATCTTAGCAAAAATATTTAGTGATGTTCGCTAGAAGGTAAGTATTACGTTAAAATATCTCTATGGTTAAAAAACAAAACAAATATTTAAGAAAAACTATGCAGTTTTGGATAAAATTTTTGGAATTAGACAGATTAAAAAATCTGTAGGGTGTTCTGTTTTTCCATTTGGAAGTTAATTAATTCAAATCTCACATTAGTGCTTCAAGTTAAAGTTTTTATGAAAACCTATATGAAAATTTAATTGTGTATACACAGGATGAATTGTTCATAATCGAATGTGTTAATTTTGAAAAAGAATTACATAATACTGTATTATTGCACGAATTCATAGTGTCGCTTCTAAGTATCAAATTCTGGGAAGTAATGTTTGGTGACAAACTAATGAAAAGGTAACAAAAATAAAATATAAAATATAATTTTATATTTCATACATTTATTAAACTTTATCTAATTCGCATCATCATCATCATAATCAGCCTATAATGTCCCACTGCTGAGCACAGGCCTCCTTTCACAAATGAAGGTGAAAGGGAATGGGCAATACTCCACCACGCGTGCCCACTGCGGATCGGTGGAGGTAGGCTAGTGGTCAACCTACTGTTGGAATTTTTCAAGCCGCCTAGGAGGCATCCAACTAGCTTAACGACTATCACAATTAAGTGATAACCGGGACCAACGGCTTTACGTGCCTTCCGAAGCACGGAAACGCTCGATTTGAAATACCACTAGGCGGTCAGCCATCCAGGTACCGACCACGACAGGCGTAGCTTAACTTTGCCGATAGATTAAGAACGGCTAATCATGCTACACCACGAGCGCTTCTTAATTAATCTAATTCGCATATATTACATTTATTATTTCTTTGAAAATTCTAGTACCTAAGTACTTATACAGTTTTAATTTTATCATAATCGGTCTCGAGACTCCTTTCTAGCTATTCATGCAAATGTTAATAAATATTTATAGGTATTATTTGTGATGCGAATTATTTTATACGGCCTGGGATAAACCGTATAAAGCTACTAAAATAAACGCCATCTGTCCGCACACGGCTCAATCATCAAAGTATGTTGCTACGATAGCCATCACGATGCCTACGAGTTTTATTAGTTCTACAAAATACGAAACTCTCTCGGTGGATGGCGCTAAATTGTACCTATTTTCTAAAAGTAAAGTATTATCTCAGAGTATATAAATACTACGTACAAGTATTATTAAATAAAGAAAATTTATATTGTAATAAAATCTTTTTGTTAAGGTAGTGACAGCTGTGGTAGTGACGTTGAATGCGGGGACGAAGGTCCCGGGTTCAAATCCTGCAATGCGCTTGAGCTTTCAGTGAAGGATAACATAGTGGCTGGCTATCACCCGGCGTAAGTATACCATCTGGGGCCCGTGGAAAATTCTTTTGATGGGGCCCTATCTGTAAAATCGTCACGTTGTACTCAGTTTAATTTTAATAAACTTCGAGATTTTCAGCGTACTCAATTACACGTTGTATATGTCCCACTAATGGCCATAGGCCTCCTCTCTTAGGCGAGAGGGAATGGTCTGTAGTCCCCACGCTAGCCCAATGCGTATTGGAGACTTCACATCCATATCCATAGAACATAATATCTCAATGCATTCATCATCTATTTGCGGTGAAGGAACAACATCGTGAGGTCTGTAACTCAGGTACAATGTAAAAAAAATTTTTGAGCTCGCGGCCTCTTGGGCCGGGGCCCTCTTGGGTCGGGGGCCCGTGGCATTTTGCCAGCCCTGCCACCCTATTGTTACGCCACTGCCTTTAAGTTGAAAATCTGTTGCCAAGCACCTATCGGTATGCTCCGACAGCTGCACTTGAGAGCCAGTTCCTTCTAGGCTTTGTGTGTGCACCACCTTCGGTCACATCATCACTTACTATAGTGAGATTGTGGCCAAACACAGGCATATAGTAAGATCATATGGTTATTTGAACATTACTAAAACCCTGGATAGCTGATGGCAATCAAACCTACGAACTGTGGCGTGATAATCTTACTAATCCATCTAACAAAGCGGAATAACATTAATTTTGCTTGAAATCAATTCCCCCAATTTTCCACCATAATGCGCTCTGATTGGATAAATCAAGGACACATGCACTCTGATTGGCCAAGTCAAGAACTCACGACGTAGTGATTGGTCCTTACTGTTTAAAATCAGTGCAAAATCACTGTCTAGTTGCGGAATTTGATTGTTCGGTATTACTACCCTTAAGGGATATTTCCTCGATTTACTAACCCCACAGCCAGCTCATAATTGATGACTGAGACGGTTCCGTTTCGCTACGGATCCCTTAAAAAAGGTATTTTTGAAGCTATAAAATTCATCACTTAACATAGTCCAGAAATAATTGGACTGTTTTACAAAAAACTTAAATCGCCTTCAAAGTACACTAAGAAGTAATCAAATCCTGATACAATGGGACCAAACGGGAAGTATACCCTTTTAAATATAACCGAATTGAGAACCTCCTCCTTTTTTTGAAGTTAAAACACGTTTTTTGTTCTTAAAAGCGATGATAGCTCAGTGGTAGTGACGTCGGATACCGAGACGAAGGTCCCGGGTTCGAATCCTACAATGAGCTTGAGCTTTCGGTGAAGGAAAACATCGTGAGGAAACCATAGCACGGTGGTAGGGTACTTTGTAGTACCCGCCTGGCTGGCTACCACCCTCATGTTGAAAATCTGTCGCCAAGCACCTTTCGGTGTGTTCCGATAGCTGCACTTGAGAGCCAGTTCCTTCTAGGCTTTGTGTGCTTACCACCTTCGGCCGCATCATCACTTACCATGGTGAGATTGCGGTCAAACACAGGCCTATAAATAGTAAATAAAAAGTTGGTTAAAATAATTGGGCTGTTTAACAACAAACTTAAACCGACTTCAAAGTACACTAAGAAGTAATCAAATCCTGACCTGATGACAATGGGACCAAACGGGAAGTGTACCCGATATAAAAAAAGAATAAGTTAATAAATGACGGAGTCATAACTCCGTCATTTATTAACTCATTTATTAATTTTTTGTGTTTGTTACCTCATAAGGTAACAAACACAAAAAAAAAATACACCCGAATTGAGAACCTCCTCCTTTTTTGAAGTCGGTTAAAAATACAGAAACGCAATCTCACGTGTGATGTGATTTTAAATAACTTACGTAAACGTAACGTGATTGACAATAATTTGTCCATTTATTGTAAGTAACTTCTCAGTTCACACCCATTACGACAAAGATATGAATGTCATCAAGTAAATGACAATAAAATGACCATTTCGTGTGGTATCACTGACGTACGCCAATTTGAAACAAACACGAACTCAATGTCACACATCAAAACGACGTTTTACATAATAATGTCATGTGAAAAACGAAACAATGAACTTTATTATAAACTTATCGTGTTTTGTTTTTGGGAATAGTTAAATTTGTGTTTGACTATATTCTCAGCATGGTAAGTAACACAGAGAATAGGGATGATTCCCCAGTAAAAAAATAACAATTCTAATTAGTCCGCCAGTAATATTATCAAAAAAATATTGAACACGTATTTTTTCTTTACCAAATTATTAAAAATTTACAAAAATAAAGCGAGTCAAAGTTCGGGAGAGGAGGCTCGTGACGTCACTTTAGAGTAAAAAGTCTACTCTAACGTGACGTCACGCGGAACTTCAACACACGATATCTTCGTATTTTTATGTTTGATTGACAAAAGAAAGAATACGTGTCTAATATTTTTTGATAATGTAAAAGACGGACTAAATAGATTTATTTTTGTCATCTAGCCCATTGAAAAAATAGTCGCCCTAGAGTCGCCTTGATCAATAGATTCCATAATATTGAAGCGTGTTAGTGGGCGGCACCGACAGGTGACTTAGGCCCGGTTTCAATAATTGACCGACCGGTATCGGTTAAGGTTTATTAAAATTAAGACTCTTATATCTTTACTAATAATGAAGCAAAGATCTCAAAGCTTTGCATAGCAGACCCTCCCATTTGGAAGTAGCTATCACAGGTAAAATTAGCTTACGAAATGATCTATATACCCAGTTTGGCAATAAAAAACCTACCATTGGTAAGCAAAACGATTCGTTTTTGTTTATTGAAACCGGGCCATAAACGCATCGTCTTCACATTTCGTACCTACTGTGCTGTGATGTAGAGTCGATATTAGACTGATGGCCCCGCACTCGGCTATGCGATATTCACAATTCACGGGGCACGGGTATATCATTGCTTTTATCTCTATATAGGCATGCAAGACTCGTTGCTCTGTGGCATCGAACAATTAACCCAAAAAAGAACAATGACGTTCATTTTGTTTGAAATCCGTTCCACCATATTTTTCCTCGATGCTCTGTGGTAAGTAGTGATGAGGCCAAAGGTATAACTCACAAAGCCTAGAACGGTACCTAATAAAGTCCTGAGGTCCAAAATTAAAAGCCAAAGTCATTCATTTTTATTTAGATAAGACATTAAGATACACGTCAATACTTTTAAGCCTGGCCTTTGTTAGGTTACTTTTGACAAAAAGAGACAAACACGAGAAAGAGATCCACTCTCTTATCAAATATGACTTCTTAGTTTACTCAAAGTTTAGTAGTAATATTCTAGTGTCTAATTATGAAAGATACAAACAAAATGTAAATCCTGTAATGTTGCCAGTTGTAATGTGACCACAATTAGTATGTAGACACAATATTGTATTACCACTGTCTATGCAAGTGAATAATGTCTGAAGTAAACTTACAATTGCTGGAAATATGAAGAAAGAAGCAAACGTCAACCGTGCTCGTAATTACTGATGTCTATGGAATAAGAATGATGTAGAGTAGGTACGTTTTTTTTCAGGTTTCAAACATTTTATGTATTTTTTTATCTCAACTTTGGTGCGACTCGATTTAGTTACCTCATTCATCATCATCATCATCAGCCTATAATGTCCCACTGCTGAGCACAGGCCTCCTTTCACAAATGAGGGTGAAAGGGAATGGGCAATACTCTACCACGCGTGCCCACTGCGGATCGGTGGACGTAGGCTAGTGGTAAACCGACTGTTGGAATTTTTCAAGCCGCCTAGGAGGCATCCAACTAGCTTAACTACTATCACAATTACCTGATAACCGGGACCAATGGCTTTAAGTGCCTTCCAAAGCACGGAAGCCTCATTACATGCATACAATACCAAACAATACAACATTCTTTAATGTGTACACAATACAAAAACATTAAAAGTGTAATTCAGACGGCCTTATCGCTGAAGCTACCTCTTCCAGGCAACCAGGATAAGATACGTGGTGCAATATATGAAACTAGCTGTCCTCGCGGTTTCACCCGCGTTTCCGGGATAAAAAGTAGCCTATGTCCTTCTCCATACCATAGGCTATCTGCATGCCAAATTTCATCGCGATCGGTTCAGCGGTTTAGGCGTGAAAGCGTAACAAACAAACAAACAGAGTAACTTTTGAGAGATGAACTCGATACCTCTGAAAGTACTCTATGGGACAGATCCGCAATGGAAAAATGCGAGTGCAAAAAGAAGGGGGAAGCCAATGCCCAGAAATATAATAAACATAAGTGGAATATTGTTAAAAATAAAAAACTAATTTAATTAATAATCATAAGGCTTAAATAAATACACTACACATACTATCTACAAAAGCACAGCCATCACCTCACCTGTTTATCATCACACACAGGGAGATAAGAGTCCACCACATAGGACCAGTATACCAGTAGTACTTATACCTAAATTCTTACTCCTCATGGTTATATTTGCCTCAAGATGTCAGTAATGTGGTATTTGACGGATAAACCTTTGACCATGTTACCTTTTAAGCAATTGGTCCTTCGAGCCGGATAAACAACAATGTAGTTCAATGAATCTTATCCAAATATTCATATAGATACCAATTAACTAAAAATTTAATTTAATTTTACATTCACATAAAAATGCCTTTTTTTTTTTTTTTTTTTTTTTTTCGTGGGGAAATCCTCATAGGATACCCGACCGCCCCGGGGGAAGCGGCCAGGTTATTCCGGACTTGTACCGGCTAAAACCCCACGGTGGTCGCCATCTGCGCTGTAGAGGGGGGCGGGCTCTCGTGTTGAACGCGTACCATAAAAATGCCTACTCCAATTCAACAACATTGTTGCCACCTGAGTTGCGAAGTTAATTTGCGACAGACAGACATGCAATCTCACACGACCACCGACTCATTTGTTTAACGGTGTTAATATTCCGTGCGATTATTATTTATTTTTTTAATTGCGTTGTCTTTGTGATGAGGGCTATATTCTGGATGCTGATATTTTTCTGTTGCAATTCATCAGATATCATTTTTTTACAAGCTTTATATAAAACGAGCTGTCCCCCGTGGTTTCACCCGCATTTTCGAGATAAAGTAGCCTATGTAAGTCTTTCTCCATACCATAGGCTATCTGCATGCCAAATTTCATGATGATCCGTTGAGTAGTTGAGGTGTGAAGGCGTAACAAACAAGTTCACTTCGCATTTATAATATTAGGATTGCAATGTATGTGTGTGTATGTTCGGGTCAAATCTTGCACGTCGAATTTCAGCCACTTCCAGTAGTTGGATTGACTTGATATTTGGTAAACATTTGTATATTGGAAGACAATGCAAGTACAGGCAACAAAAAGTACAGATACAAAAAAAAATGTTTAAAAATGATTTTTCTAACTAAAACTTATTAATATCTGGAGTTAGTATTTTGGACTATAGGAATAGAAACCAAGTCCTCACGGTGCGAGGTATCACGGACGCGCACGTGTCACAAACTACACTGTACTGTAATACGTTTGAAAATCAAAATCGCTGGTCAGGGTAGCTTTTGTTTTGAAATCCATGTCGTGCTATTCTGATCTTTATTGTGTTAGAAATACGGAGCCCTTATGTCTGTTATCATCTTGCTTGCCTCAAATAAAGGTAACTATCCCTTCTCTTTCTAAAAGAGGCACTTTCTTAATGTGTCTTTTTTCCCCGTAAAGATTCGATTAAAAAAACATTAGTTAAGTTAGCGTGAAAATTAACGCAAAAGCTCGGTAAGGAAATAATATTTCCAGCGCTTTAAATCTTGTAATCATGTCTGAACAAGCCACGATTGACTGCCTTAAAAGGGCACAGGTTTACGTGATAATGTATGTTAGTCTGGATATGGGACGAGTATTCTGTTTAAATATTTTTTAAGAAAGAATATCGATACTTAGATATATAATTATTAGGTAAGAAATTACTAATGTTTTTAAAAGTACAATACATAAACCAGAATAAAATCCATTTTTGAAACAAGCTTTCTTTTTTATATCACTTAGGTGGCAAACAAGCATACGGCCCGCTTGATGGTAAGCGATTACCGTAGCCACATGAACGCTCTCAACACCGGGGGTATAACGCGCGCATTGCCGACACTGAAGAAATTTCTTCACACCCCTTTCGAAGAACCTTTTTTTATGTAATCATCGACGAACTTAATTATCAGACTCTAGAACCAGAGTCCTTGTCAAGAGGAATCAAACGAGCCCAACTCGATGGGATTGCGTCGTTTTATTACAGATCCATCATCAGATCAGCTCCATGATATAATAAAATTGCATTGTTATCGGAATTATATGTGTGCACAATTTCAGCTCAATCGGAAACTGGGAAGTGTACCGAGAAGTATATACGAACGAATTTAGAACCTCTATTTTTTTGTTGGCAGCGTTTGGAAGCATAAGACCATGTTAAGCGACTTATTTGAAAATGATGAGGAGGTCTCTATAGCAACAAAACTTTTTGATAATCCTTTAAGAAGTTCTGCTCCTACAGGGTTTGTATGGGTTAGTTATTACTACTACCCGCCTCGGCTTCGCACGGGTAGTAGAGTAGTTTAATCCACGCGGCATGATTATTTCCGACATCTTCAACAATCATCGTCAGGTTTGAGCTAATTTACACAAAACCTTAAATACACCTAAACGTTCCTCATGAATTATTCCGTCCATTGGTGAAAACTGTATGAAAATCAGTTCAGCAGTTTTTGATTTTATTGCGTTCATAGAAAACCAGACAGACAGACGCGGCGGGAGATCGGTGTTGTTTTATGACATGTAAGGATTATGGTAGTATGTATTTTAATGAAACTAAAATGTCAAATATCAAATACCAGGTTTTTAAAAAATTATTTCCATTACGTTTTTCAATCTATATGTCATTGTAATAATTTAGCATAATAGTATCCAGAATAAGACTCCGCGACTTTAAACCACAACTGTCGACGGCAATTTTGTACGAATGAGGTTAGCCTACACGTCTTAATTCTTAAACTTAGCATATCACAGTATTGTGAACTTTAACCCGTTGTGTTAAGAGTCACGGGTAAGGAGATAATTTTGTATGTATGTAATAGAAATCGTGCGGCTGACATGTTGGTGGCGAGACGAGGCAAGCTTTGATGTCTTTTGCGACAAGTTGCATTGTTCTTTAGGTTTTGTTGCTTTATTTACATTTGTATACTTATAAGATACTAACTTTCTGTCCTCGGAGTCACCCGCGATTTGGTATTTTACGCCTCGAACTACCGTACTCTGAACCGTCAATTGTTTCTAGATCTGTCCCTTTCTATAGCTAATCAATAAACAAAGATAGATATATTATAATCTGTGATTAAATTCTAGTTGCATCTCTGAGTACGACAGTAAGAGTTCAATTTCCAAAAATTATTCTTGAGTATCGGACCCCCATAAGACCAATTTTAATTCCAAACTTCAATATACATTATTTGGTTTTGGCTTAGTTAGCTAATGAGCCGATACTCTGGTGGCGAAAATGGCTTCTTATAAATATTTTTTCCATACTTATTAGCTAGAAAATTTTAACGATTGGGGCACATCACCTCATCTCAGATCACAGCTGACGAAGCTCAAAATCCGTTCACAACGTTACGGTCCTCGCCGTCAACGGCACGCGTCACGATGTCTCACTCAGTCTCGTCCCGTTCAAGCGGCCCGAGCTGCCAATAATAACCCGACCGCCCCTAATTAGACTTAACTCATTTCATAAATAAAATATCCATTCCCTTCCCCGGTAAAACCCTGAGCCGAGGTTCGTGCCCCACCTGGGGCTCCCTCAGGCGTAGTTTCCTAAATATAATAACGCTGGAGCTTTCTTAAGGAAAAAATTGGGGCATTTTCAGTAAATAGGCATCTTCTAGCTTCTCCTAAAATGAGTCTGACTCTAAAGCAAGCATTTTATTAAAAAGCTAAATAAACAAAATACAAAACCCAGTCACACATAAATCGGCGCGTCTAGGGAATCCCCCTAAATATCAATCTCGCATCATTTCATTCTATTACCATTAACTCCTCATACTCATGTCTCAGTGGATTTCTATCAGCGGCGACAGACTTTATTAGATTTTATTCAGTCTGTGGATCTGAATGTCTGGGCTTAGTTCTTATTTTTTTATGGAGGGCGATGTCTTGAGTAATATTGAAAATGTGTATGTATGTTTGTGGTATTATGTATTTCTTAATAGGTGGAGATCCCAGTGCCGCCAGACCTTATTTTCTGACGGTCAAAATGTACTTATAGAATTATTGAGTAGTATAAGTACTTCAAACGTATGTGTTAGTGATAGCTCGGATTAGGGAAGACTAGGGTTATTCGGGAAACCAGGAAAGAGAAACGATTGAATACACAACTTGAACCAACAGCTTTTATTGACAGACATTCATAAGAATAACAATAGAATAACAAAATAATAAAAAAAGGTAAACATTATATCGAAATAGGTCAGTTAGCCAGATTATGAATATTCATATTCATATTAATTTATTAATTGTAACAAGTATTTACACATACATTTAGAAGTTTAATGGTAGTGGCATACATGCATCCTGTAAGGGTATTACAATTTTAAGTAGGTATTTACCATAGTTGGTACAAAATAACAGTAGGTACCTATCTTATATTCATTTTATACAATATATACCTGCTAACTTGTCCCGTCGGCCAATTCACAGGTTATTGACAAAGAGGAGAGGAGAGGAGACCTTGAGGTCCGATTTTTCAATAATTTATCTTCTGATGATAGCCTATAATTTGTTTTTATAATTTCAAATTAGCAGCCAGATACCGCGTATCTGCATGGCCATTGGCCAATTATATTATTCCTTTACAACAAGTTATCTTACTGGATTCGACGGGATATACATGTTATTTATATTATCGGGGGGCACGGCAGTGCCCCCGCCGAGTCGAGCGCGAAGCAAACACTGCCGTACCATCCTTTACTGGAACCATTTCGCCGCATTTTCAGGCCCCTATTTGAGAACCCTTGGATAAGACCCGAACGCAGAAATTTTCGTCATCCATATTTCGTAAGCTATAATCATATACTTAAAATCCAAAATTTCAAGTCTATAGGTCATTTAGTTCCGAAGTGAAGCGAAAGCAAAGTTTCACATTTATGACAGTCACTCACTCACTCACTCACTCACTCATGATCATCAAAATAGAACTGGTACTTCCCATAAACTCAGAGAGCTGAAATTTGGTACAGAGTTAGGGTTTAATGGCCACATAAAGGGAAAACTATAAAAACTAGGATTATCGAAGATCTGGAGTACCTGGTGACCCTGATTAGAAAACACAAGAGCCCAACCAAACTATTAGAGATCGACATACCGCCTTTACAAAAAATATTCAACTTGGTGGGCCGCTTCATTTTCTACAAAAAGAAGTGATATCCCATCTTTTTCCCAGATTATCCTTTACTGTTTTACAGCTTCTTCGAATTTTATAATGAGATATAGCTTTTGTTGAAGGAAAACATCGTGAGGATATCATAGCACTGTGGAATACTTTAATATACTCAGCTCCCTGACTACCTCAAGATGAAAAAGCTGTCGTCAAGCATCTACATTCAAACATTTGCACTCGAGAACCCTCTCAGGATTTCTGTTACCATCTTCTGTAGCATACGGAACCTTATCTAAACTAATAAGATCTTTGTAAAAAAAAACATTTTTAATACAAGCTTTTTTTGAGTGACCGTACTTTTTGTTGACTGTACTTGCCTTGCATTGGCATCCATACACTAATATATACCAAATATCAAGTCTATCCGACCACTGGAAGTAGGTGGAATTCGACATTTGTAATAAAGATATAAAGTTTGTATGTTTGGATGTAAGAGGTAATCTCCGGAAATACTGATCTGAATCTGGAAATTGTCCCCATGTGCATAGTGCCTACTTCATATTATTCTTATAGGCTTTCGTCCTAGAGATGCGGATAAAACCGCGGGGTACAGCTAGTCTACCCCAGCAATCTTTATTTCCATCAAAACGATGAGTATTACAAATATTATATCAGCAGCTACAGAGTGAAATGAAGCTAAAACTTGAAACATGGTAATCGGTGATGCGAGCTCCAAGAGTGACCTTTCAGTAAATGCAGTTCACCGACTGCGGAGATCTGAAGACGGTATAATGTGTGCACTTCTTATCGTGCGAAGACATGCAGTCTGTGGGCGAGTACGGGCTGCAGAAAAAGATTGAATAAAATGTTTATTTATATTTAATTATTTTTTCCATAAAAATTATGTTCTTGGTAAATAAATTTTGAGAGCGATTTTTGTTCAAAAAGCAGCTCGACTGGGGAAATACCTTCAGAATATAGGAGTCAAATAACTGAATGTGGTGTTTCTCCGCGTGAGTATGGTCGCTAGAACTCATTGGGAAGAGGAAGGCTAACGCGTGACTCCACGTGAGTAATGCCCCATAAGTTGCAAGCGTACATAGTCCTTCGGTAACCGATTACCACCAGGAGAGCGTACTTACCTATTTGCCGACTTAGTGCTAAAATATGTTTAAATAAACCTTTTGATTTGGTAATTTAAATTGTCATAAAGGCACAATTTTTTGTCACACTGTCATCTTTAACACCGGTTTAGCGTCGGGCGGGTCATTTAGTCAGGGTAGGCCCGCGCAGTCTAGACCCTCGCAGACCAGAGACCGGCTCTTGCGACCTATATGTAAAATAGAGAACATACATATTCAAAATTCAAAAAATATGCATCGATTGGACCCAACTATATTTTTGTACCTTTTGCGGTCGAGACCATGGGACCGTGGGGGTCCGAAGCTCGCCGTTTTGCTCGCACCTTGTCATCAAAATTGATCGAGACCTCCGGAGACCAGCGGGCGGGGAGCTTTTTCCGCCAACGCGTCAGCTTGGCTATCCAAAGAGGAAACGCTGCCAGCCTTCTGGGAACCCTGCCGTTAATCGGAAGCAGCGGCAGGCTTGAGGAAATTTTCTATATATAGATTGTATTTTGTACATATTTGTTGTAAATAAAGATTTTATCACATATTTAAATATAAATTAAACAAATAAAAATCTAATAATAGAGGACCCTGAGCATAGGCCATCCCTAAAGCTTGTTTTGGACTTATGGGGAGCCACCCAGGCCCTTTTTTATCCAGTCTGATCTATGCTTCGGTTATACATAAATCATTTCCCACAACTCAAAATTAAAATGAACAAAAGAATGAAAATAATATTGAATAATTTTGAACCTGATGGCTTATTTTTTCTTCCAACGGTACACACGCTAAGCAAATATTCGCCGGTCTATCGGCGCATCGGGCACATTTGAAATATTCATATTGTAACTAGAAAGCATTAATGTTCAATGGCTGCCTTTATCATAAGAGAGTCGGCATTCTGTCGCCAATTTGCAAAGTTTCAGATCAAAATTTAAATCGCTTACATTGCATAGCTATTTACTTTTGCTGGATAATGTTAATGTTAGTAGATTTTAATCATTGAAACTTGGTGGGTTCTTTTTATTATGTAGTTTTGGGGCGCCCATCAGGGGGCCATTAGGGAGACGACCGACGGGTGAATGCAGTTAGGCAACGATTTTGATGAGATTTGCTATATGGGGTTTTTGGGGGAGAAAAATCGGAACAAAATCTCTGGGTAAACGCCTTTTTCCGAGTTATCGAGCAAAGCTCGGTCATCCAGGTATGTACGGGTAATAACGGTAATTTCACTGCATCATGTGTGTGCCCAGTGGTCAAAGCGGTAGAATTCCGTCTCGTAGGTCGTGAGTTCGACCCCGAGTCGGTCGAATCTTTTTGTATTTTTTGGACACTGAGCAAGCTCGTCATCCAGTGGCTCGATTCTCGTAATATGAAACGTTCCAAAAGTCGCTAGAGTTCAGAAATCGTCCAACAAACATTAGTTTTAATTTCGTATTCCCGTGCTACTTCATTCGAACGATAACTCAATAGGATTGAAACTCAACGACAAGCAAGCAATTACCTAACTATTCATGTGGGCAACAAACAATATTGCCACATTAATCCTAATTGATTTACCAATTAGCCTTTTAAATCATTACTTTTTCGATTAACGAGTTCGATTTCATTACCGGAATACGCTTGCAACGACACGTTACTCGAACTTCGATAGGATCGTTCTTCAACCGTGCAAAATGTGTTACGAGAATACGAAAAGCAGTTTCGATTGCAATTCAATTGTAAAATCGTTTAGAAGTCGTTGACGTTTTGTTACGAGAATCGGGCTACAGTACTTATCTGTAAGAAAATATAAAAATTTATCGAAACTAGATTTAACTTAGGTATATGTTACTTGCGATGGAAGGATAGTATGTGAATGCATAAGTACCTATTCAATAATGGTGCCGATTCTGTTGTAAATCGCGCTAAACTAATTTTAGTCACATCTCATCTCTTTCTTACGAACATTATTGAAAATGGATAGAACATATTTTAAGTTGTCAAATTAATCTTTGCCGTCTTATTTTACGTGTATTTAGGCGTAACCGCGATAGATGGCGACTAAATTTATATTGAAAACAAGCATTGGACTAATTTGACAGGACTAAATTTCTTACATCCTTTTCTTATGTTCTTTGTTAGAAAGAGACATAGTGACATTAAAATTAGTTTAGTTGTGAACAACAGAATCACGGCCAATATCAGATTACATAAACTTAATTTCTTTATAAATACTTTTAAAATTTTCCAAAACAATTTCCTTATACTCAAATAACATTGGATTCAAATTATGTTTCACCACCCTCTACGTAACGAAAGCTTTCGTTACGTTATAAATAAATTAACGGAATAAGCTTAGTCATTCGTTCGTATTCATTAATTAAGATCACATGCGGAGGCTTAAACCAATCTGGAGAACAATTGGCTTCATACTCGAGTGTTAGGGATACCATATTTTGGGGGAATGTGAGGAATGTTTTTCAGTTTTTTTTTTAATAAATAGTTGCTTTAACATTTAAGAAATTGTATCGTCAGTAATTTATTATTGTTAAGGCAATCTTTAAACATTCATTTCGATTTGCGTTAGATTATAGCCCGGTTTCTGAGAAGCAAGACGTCCTATAAAGTTGCTGTAAGACTAGTAGTACCAATTAAATAATTACCTACATTATTCATGGGTTTACAAAATTGTGGTTGCTGACGAGAAGAAAGCAAAAGTAGAACTGTTTTTTTTTTTTACTTTTTGACAATGATAGACGAGGCAAACTTAAAATTAAAAAAAAAAACTTGATTTACATCGCCCACTGCTAGGCTTAGGTAGTACTCTGAGACATTGGCCTTTTTAACATACATCACAAAAAAACATCTTGACTCACTTTAATTAGTAAAAAAAACTTCTTCGGTAAGAACAAAAAGCTTGGTCATACAAGTCTCAAGACAACAAGACGTGTATTACTCTTACTCAAACTTTTGTATAGAATTCGTGGAAAGAAAGGAGCCGGGGAGATCCGAGGGGTGTTAATGATAACACACTCACCGCCCGCTTCTTTTGTTTTATTGTTGCTACTTAATTTACATATATACTGTAAACAACTGCGAGATAGAGGAACTGACAAAAACTGTTCGAAATTCGAAATTGTTATTCGAGAATATCTCGCTGAACTGATATATTATGGAAAACCTAAAAAAATATTAGAAGACGTACAAGTGGGACTGAAATATTATGTTACTGAGTAAAATATAAATGACAGAGAGTGAGAAATAAGTATAAATGTAGTTTATTGCCGGCTCTTCTCAGCAAATACAACCTTCCGAACCGGTAGACGTATTAGAGTCAGACTTTTCATAAGTGCCTGCGGAGGTCATCATCTATCATTAATTTGATTTGTATAATGATCTTATCAATTTTGATATACCTAATTAAAACTATGTTCACTGATTCGACATTTTCTATAACAATCTTCATGCGAAAATTCGGCTACGAAACTGAACACTAGTTCATAAATCTTAAAAAATAAGCACAAAATAAAACAAAACGAACCCCGAATGCGAAGCTCGACAACGTAACAATGCTTAATAATGCTTTTGCGAATTTTGCGATACATTCATTAAGGCCTTTTGTTCAAATATATTTGGGGAAGGCAAAAATTATAACATACAGTAGTATTGTGCGGGCGCAGGGAGGCGACGCGGAATAAGTGGAGTGTTTGTGTAGGGTTGCCACTTGTTACTTATTTTTAGAAAAATATATTATTTTAAATGTTTTAAACGGCTGTTTGATCTTATCATCATCTCGATGTGGTCGAAAGTGGTAAGCACAAAGTCGAAGTGAAATGGTTCTCAAGTGAATTGTGCAAATGCTTAGTTGCTGTAATTGCATGAGATTCTCGAAGTCAATTATTGATTTGATTAGGTACCAAACCAACCTGTTTTATTTTTGGCTTATTAGCAGTTCATATCAGTAATAAAAAACCTTTCTTTCCTTACAGAAAATATCATAACTACATACTATGTATGTGGTAAGTGAAATAAAATATATTTGATATAAACATTTAGGTAGTAGAAGCTTATCACTTTACTAACGACACGCAAAGTATAGAGTTCTTGAACATACAGCTAAAGTCATGCTAAGTGTTTTTTAAGTGTGATGTAAAAATAATAAATACACATATTTTGGCAGCCCTATCATACGTAGTCACCAGATTTACAGCGGCGGCGCCTACCTCGCGCTAATGCTAAGAAAACACCGACTCTAAGGGGTGCTCTAAATTCATTCAACAATACAGATAAATAAAATTTGGGGAACATACGTTTTTGTTACTTTATACGCTTGCGGTTTCTTTAAAATGTGAAAAATTTTAGTAAACATGTTATAATAATATATTGATGTAGATATTTTTTTATTAACAATAAATATGTACTACATAATTACAAATATGTACAAACAATTGCTTCCGATTAACGGCAAGGTTCCCAGAAGGCTGGCAGCGTTTCCTCTTTGGATAGCCAAGCTGACGCGTTGGCGAAAAAAGCTCCCCGCCCGCTGGTCTCCGGAGGTTTCGATCAATTTTGATGACAAGGTGCGAGCAAAACGGCGAGCTTCGTAAATTGTTATACGGGACATGCATCAAGTTATCATGTGTTAATAATATTCACAGATCGATCACGATGTAGTGAGAGGAGGATAGCTTCAGAATGGTTGAGCGAACTAAAATAAAATACGGCAGCACGTTCTATTAGTTCTAATTTTCAACACTAGATGGTAGCAGTTGTCTTGCTATTTCGGTAATGATAGTTTTAGGGCTATACTTAGAAAATCCTTTATTCTCCACTATGAAGAGTACAAACTTATTTTTATTTCTAAAATAAAATAAATAAGTGAGAATTTGGACTTTGAGTTCTATTGTTTATGTGTTTTCCAACAATTTAAAATTAATTTAAAAAATAATCATCCTGTTTATAACAAACAAATCGAATTAAGCCGCAGCTCATAAAGAACGTATCAAAGATGGGTGAGCAAGCAATTAACGCAATGTTGCACGCATGGCTTTACTCGCATTTTGCCTTGTTTAACTTAGCTTCCAAGAACTTATTTTAAATTCGTCGTTGAATTGTCACAAAAACATTTAGGATCCTATGAAATGTGTCGATAAAATGACCAATGACAACCTAGCACTAACAGTACAAAATACGCCGCTACCGCAAATATATCTTTATAAATAGGTACTACACATAATTCAACTGAAAAGTTTTTTTTTTGTTTGTTTGTTGAACGGGCTAATCTCTGGAACTACTCTGGAGTTGGATTCAAAAAATTCTTTCACTAATAGGATCTTATCTATCTTTTTTTAATCTATGCACAGATAGTTCTTGGATTTGTTTAGGTATGCGCGCTCCCACTCCCATAGTATCTTTCCTCTCGCCTGCTAAGGACTTAATATACTAGCTAGAACCGCCTGTACTAGCGCATTTTTTTTTAAAATCGCTTCAAACCTTTATAGGTACGTATATAAATTTCATCTGCACAGAACAAAGATTATTTTAAATCTTATTATATTGAAAACCTTTCAATTCAACTGTCAGGTACCTACTTGTGGTCGCCAAAATCATCAGTCAATATTATTTTTATATTACAATATTTTTACTGCGACTAGTTTTATTTCTTTATTTTTTTACATTTAAAAATATAAGGGCCGATGATGGGCAGGACTGGTGGTTACCGAACTAAGTGTGCTGACTCTTCACTAAAAGAATTTTAAGCCTTACAGAAATACAGTCTATTAATAAATTATAAAAAAAAACATCATCTCAATGGTTGAGATAGAAAACGGTTCCGCTATTCGACAATAGATGGCGTTACTATGCACTACATTGAAGTTTTCTATGATTTGACTTTATATTAATTTGTTTGATTTATTACAAGAATAATTTACATTTATTTATCCCTAAACCCAGTCAAATCTACATTCAGATAATATTTCAAACAAGGTGTATCTTATCATCATCAGCCTATAATGTCCCACTGCTGAGCACAGGCCTCCTTTCACAAATGAAGGTGAATGGGAATGAGCAATACTCCACCACGCGTGCCCACTGCGGATCGGTAGAGGTAGGCTAGTGGTCAACCTACTGTTGGAATTTTTCAAGCCGCCTAGGGGGCATCCAACTAGCTTAACGACTATCACAATTAAGTGATAACCGGGATCAACGGCTTTACGTGCCTTCCGAAGCACGGAAACGCTCGATTTGAAATACCACTAGGCGGTCACCCATCCAGGTACTGACCACGACAGGCGTAGCTTAACTTTGCCGATCGATTAAGAACGGCTAATCAAGCTACACCACGAGCGCTTCATCTTATATCGATAAGCAATTGTTTTTTTTTTTCAGTTTGTCGTTGAGCTTCCATTTACTTCTGTTGACATTTTCTTAGGTTTCCATTATTGGAAGAATGGCCATCGTCGTCATGATGTGTGGCTAACGGCTTGCCATGACAAATCACTACTTCTTTTAACTGCTGCCATCCTGGTACAATCATTGAAGGGTCCGCCTTGCCGCTTTAATTCTGGTCAGCCTATCTCATGGGCCATCCTCCTAAAAGAAGAATGCGATTCGCAATGATCGCCACGTCCCCGCGTACAGTCATCGTCAAAAGTATCTGATAACTTTACGCAGTTTTCATACAAACTGAGAATGTCAAAGATTAGGTATTATGAATGTCTAGGTACCAAAGTGTCTGTCTGTCTATCTACGTTTGACGCCATACGCCCAGAGCCGATTGCAGACTTTTTTATTGTGAATAGGCTTGTACTTCACAATGATATGGTTGAAGGTGGTATGCACACAAAGCCTCGAAAAGAACTGGCTCTCAAGTGCAGCTGCTGCGCGCTCTACAATATATTAATTTAGAGAGGTAGAGCATAATGTTTATTCGCTCAAAGAGCAAATCGACTGGGGAAGTACCTCCACCTTACAGAATACTGCAGCCAAATAACTTTATGTTGTGTTCCTGCGCGTGGATAAGGTCGCCGGAACTCATAGGGGAGGGGGGAAAGGTCGGTAACGCGTGAGTGACGCCTCTTGTGTTGCAAGCGTCCATAAAGCTACGGTAACCGTGGTGTACGGCCGTACGTTTACCAACTTTCTTCCAGTAGCAGTGATAAAACTAAACGAAAGCTTTCTTTAGGTACCTACCTATCCTAATCAACAAACAACAGTCATAAAAAACATACAGTCCGATTCCACAGATATCTTCAACAGTTAATAAGACGTCAACATGTCAAAATATCATTATCTGTCTATTGTTTCTAGTGCAGATAATCTGGACATAGATTATTGTTCTCAGATGGGTCAATCTGATAGTCTTGTTTTGATAATTGGGATGGTTTGTTTCTTTTGTTTTGATTGGTTGTCTGTGGCTATTGTAAGGAGGGATTCAGTTGTTTAGTAAAATATATTGAAAGCCAGTCCGCCAATCCGCTAGAAATATTATGGACGGTGTTAGGGTAATTTGTAGTACCCACTTGTCTGGCTTACTCTTTCACGTTGATATTCTGTTGCCAAATACAGTTAAAATCCATGCAGCCCACCTGATGGTAAGCGGTTACCGTAGCCATGTGGACGCTTGCAACACCCGGTACTTCACTCACGCATTACCGACCCTTCCCTCCTCCCCAATGAGCTCTGGCGACCTTACTCACGCGCAGGAACACAACCTAGTTATTTGGCTGAGGTACTACTTCCCCAGACGACACTACGCTCTACCTGTCTCAAAACCACCCAGTTATCTTCAAGATTGTCTTTTGGGCATGGGCATATGCCTATTATGTACTTAAAATAACAAACTTATTTAAGGTGGCCCTCTGTGGCCGGCGCAACTTCGACGCAAGCATAGTCTAAAAGCTTGTTGTTTCATCCAACGTAATGTTTGACTGCGAAAAAAGAGAGACAGCATCATAGCCGTCGATTATCAGTCGGTAAATTCCGCTGATCACTCGCGCCCGCTTCGCTAGGTCGTCATTCATGATTTCGCATTCATAAAACTTGTTCCAGGAGTATACTTCTTGTGAAAAAATCTTACAAGTTTGTGAAAAAAAAGTTAGTTATTTAGAATCTCCAATACATTTGCAAGCCTGGTATCTTAACGTTTTCTTTACTTTTACAATTTATAGGTACATTAGATATGGCCAAAGTTCCGGCAAAAACGCTGTTTTTCGGAGGCTTTGACTGAATTTGTTTCACACTTTTTTTAAATTACGCCAAGATAGAAGGCTAGATATAGTACACAAGATATTAATTTGTTCAAAACATCTAACGAAAAATTTTTAACAACGCCATAATAAGTACAGGGGTTTTGTATGAAAAGTATGACGAATTGAGTCCTCTTAAGTACATATTATAGATACAGTCCAATTAATTAAATCTATCTTAAAATTTGTGGCATGCTATCGGATCATGTTTTTACGCATAGCTTTGAACGATTGGGGAAATCGTTAAGGTTCGAAATAACCCAAAATCAAATTTACGAATGAAAAATTCCAGTTTCTAACAAAATGTTCTTTTATCCAAATTTTCTTTGATCATAACCCTTTTGTTACTATTCAAGCCTTTTCCAGTTTCATTCACCTTTGAAGTCACGAAAAATCTCTTACACGCATCCAAAATACGTCATTACAAAAAACATCGATTCTCGATCGAGTTCTCGATTTAAATCGAACAATGGACAGGATGTGGTCGTCGCGTCCGAACGCACATGCATCTTGTAGAAACAAAGTTATCTTTGAAATTTACAAAGTTCTAAGGACGAATAAGAATAAAGTTGAATTTCAAACAGCACTTGTTGAGTCAACGGTATAATAGGTTGGTGAGGTCGCGTGCGTGTAAATCGATTATCGAAACGATTAGCGATATGATTGAAGATCGCGGGATTTATCTTAAGATTAACTGATGCGGGAGTAAAAGTATACATAAACACGCCTAAAAAGTAATTTTTTTATGAAGCATTTTATTACTTTGTTAATGTCATACATACATTTACGATTCTCCTGATTTACTTTCCATAATTGGACAGTAAGTCAGCCTTCTTACAAACAACACGATGTATCAGTCATTTCTATAGCATTAACTCTCAAATACATAAGTAGGTACCTACTACACTATTCCATATTAAAGTCTTCTTATAATGTTTAATATCTATTTATTACAACCAATAGGAACAAAGCAAATATTTCGCTACAGTTCTTCTTTATCTTCAGACCGATCGCGACTTCACGCTCTCGTTTAAGCACCAACATTACCTAAACTCGGCGATCGTTCCCACGGCATCCGCACATCACTCTTCTTCAACCAACCTATGCATTATTTACATTGGGAATCCAACCTTATAATCAGTATCCTAAAACTCAAAACGATGAGAAAATTATGAAGTTTTAAGATGCGTTCAGCATAGCTTTTGTTCGAAATTTAAAAGTCGTTCTCCTATTAGTTGTCAATCAAAATTATGATTTGTTTTGTTAGGATTAAGGCAGGTTTTTGTTTGTATTAGAGTGGGCAGCTGAGTCCGTTTCAGCGTAGCGAATGTATGTAATACAGTATTCAAATATTTCGTGAATCATGCGCATCCGCGTGTATAATTACGTTTTTACCAGAGTTCGATTTATCTGTCAGGGGTGCATAACCCAACTATTTATTTTAGGCCAATAACCGAGTAGGTATCTACTTATATTTGATAATTCAAAAAAAAAACGTGTTTATTTTTTGCATTGTTTTTTAATACATAGATACCTACACTAGATATTGAGATATTTTTACGTACTAACCCATCCCTTTTTAAAATCTTTACTGTTTGGAACGAGTACCCCCTTCTATATTTTAAAAACAGTTTTTATTTTACCACTTCTATGAAAATTTAAATCTCACATTTTCACTCTCACTGTTCCAAAGGATTGTGACCTGTTATTTTGTGAGTGACTATGACTCATCACATTTTAAAATTTTAATCATCATAATTTGAATTGAGTTGGTCAGCCCTGCACTAACGGGCCTTGCGTAGCTCGGTAGCGGATTTGCATTTGGCCACTATCACGCCGAGACTGATCTGTGACCCCTTTAATGAGCCGACATCTGTCAGATTATTTTTCGAAGAGCGATTCAAACGAGTCATTCGAAATTTAAATCGTTCTGTTTTCTTTTTAATTGATTTTCATTTTATTTTTTTTGAAATTCGAATCATTCCTCTTAGGTTTTTTTATCTCGGCTAATCTCAGCACAAGCTCGAATCACTTTCGGCCATCGAAAGTAATATTTGTGGTAGGTGTAGGCCTACCTACAAACATAATGTCTATGCATAGCATGGATAAATTTAAAACTGGTCTAGTTTAGCTCGTTATGGCAATATCAACTATTCCATACTAAGCAATATCTGGCCGCCATCTACGAAAATAATTGACATAAGCTAAATAACCTTATATTCATACAACCATACAAGTAAATTCATATAACATGACCAATATAACTTGATATCCCTTTCTTCCCTACATTCAAGCAAATATTAGGACGGAGTACTAAATCGACAGGTCAATCTAAATTGGCCGTATAATACTGGCGTATGGGTTACGTTCTCTTGTATTAAATATGTATGAGTTTGTGTGTGTGGGTTAATTATTGTCATTGAGTGGGCGTGGTCAGTGCTCTATCGAAGATTGGTGTGTCTATGAAAGGTTGTGTCGTGATATGTTACGGTGAAAGTAGAAAAAAAAAATTGGATAAAACTTTGAATTACGGGTTACATCCTACACAACCACAGGAGTAGTAGATAATTAATGTACCTGAAGATAGTTAGTACACAAAGCCTAAAAGGAATTTGGCTCTTGTGCAACTGCCAGGAGACACTGGTGTTAATAGACAAAATACAAATGTACCTGAAGATAGTTAGTACACAAATCCTAAAAGGAATTTGGCTCTTAGTGCAACTGCCAGGAGACACTGGTGTTAATAGACAAAATACAAATGTAAGATAGTTAGTACACAAATCCTAAAAGGAATTTGGCTCTTAGTGCAACTGCCAGGAGACACTGGTGTTAATAGACAAAATACAAATGTACCTGAAGATAGTTAGTACACAAATCCTAAAAGGAATTTGGCTCTTAGTGCAACTGCCAGGAGACACTGGTGTTAATAGACAAAATACAAAAGGTACATGTCTCGTCGGCAAAAATGTATGATAAGCTGTAATTTTTTTTTGCGATTTCGAAGTTGGTCCCATAGTAAAAGTTGGTCGTATTTATGAGTACTTTACGTAGTTCAATTTAAT
Organism: Polyploca ridens; assembly: GCA_951394255.1. NCBI lineage: Eukaryota > Metazoa > Arthropoda > Insecta > Lepidoptera > Drepanidae > Polyploca > Polyploca ridens. The sequence continues at coordinate 3,913,003 of OX596258.1, forward strand.
GTCGTACTGTCGTATCCACCCCGTAGACTATACACTCTTACATTCGGCAGGTATTTAAAATCTTATAAATACCTCACTAATAAAAAAAAACCTCAAAAATCAGACTGAAAGTGCTAATCGGTGAAACAACTATAACTCATCAAGACACTTTCACCGACTCACAGCAATTTACGACCATTTTCTCAAACAGCCCACATATCCACATCACAAATCAATAAATTCCAACACACTCGATAGCCAACAAATTGCGTGGCCACATTTCAACAATATCAGATCACACCCGGCCGTTTATCCAAATGTCTTAAAGTTATGATTGTCAGCAACAGATACATGTCCTGATTTATGAACAGTTGGAGCCCCCACACGATGGAAACTGACCGATTTAGATAATACACGGATAACAAAATTAGACGTCACACGATTCGTTCTAAAATCAAACTTAATGCGAACTAGAAAAGTTGAAAATTATGTTTTGTGACGGCATTATATAAGTTTGTTTAGACTTTGCAAAATGGTCGCATTGAAGAAAATGCCAATATAACAAATAGTATGTTCTAGTGTTGATTTATATGAAGACAATCTAGTATAATATATGCGTAGCTTGAAGGTTAGGCTTATCTTACAAGGTACGTTAACTAGGTTAGAAGGTATGTTATGTTCTTTGTTTATTCTTTTTTGACTTTTTAAATTAATAGATTAATAGAGTATAAATCATAATTTGGGGTTTTTCTAATTCCAGTTTTCCATGCTTAAATTATCCGCGAGAGGCGCTAGTGTAGTCGTATCTAGAAATATCAAATGTACTGAATTACTATTTGGAAACTTTACATCGCAAATTTTCACTAAATTTATTAATGATTGTTGTAAAATGATGACATTCTTGATTAATTATGACAGACATATCTGCAAATCGCTACCAACCTTGTGTAGATGAATCTTGTATTTCGGTGTACCCATGACCTCCTTTTTTCCGAACAAAACGGAACTGAAAAACACTGAGGCATAGTCAATATTTTATATATTTGGTTATTAACAATTATTGGCACTGCTACGCTAACAAATATGTACATTTTCAACGACAGCGATAGGACCTTACTCGCTAGTGCCACCAACTGGTAGCCACAGAAAAGATTGCCCTCATTGTTAACCTAAACAACAATTTAAGGTGCTGTATGATTTTAATTGACCGTTAATTTTTTTTCTTTAAAAGTGCACCTAATTCTGTGTTTGTCAAATAACATAAAACCACAGATATAAATCTAAATCAATAACGCAGACACTCCATCCGTATGAAAACCAAGCGTGTAATTTTTTTTGTACCTACCATAATGTCACAAGATTGATTTAGTTAGGCTGGCATTCGATTTTAAACGTGAAGCTATCCTATTTGTCAGCTAAACATATCCCTCGTTACACATCTCAAGTGGACATGGAGCCTCATGCGAGTTTCCTGTCCGCGCGAAACTGTTTCAAAAGTAGAACATTTTATCCCATTTTTGCACAGATTTTGACACGCGAAGTACATACTCGCGGCATCTATTTAGATATATATCTGTGCATAAAACCCATATGGGGATCGTTTCCACTCGTGATGCTCGCGATACCTAGATTTAAATATAACGGTACAAAAAATAACTATTACGCATTTTCATAATGCAAAATAAAATCCCGCAAAGTAAGACAAAGTAAACGAGCTTAATTAACGGAGCATGCAATACCCAGGATATTATGAACTTCACACGGTCTTTATCACTTATTTACGATAGCTTGATTACTTTTAAACCGGGATTATAATTTGTAGGGAAATAGGTGACGCCCTGCGGTTTGCTCTTTCCGAGGATCTAATGGTTTCTTGATATAAAAAGTAACCTGGGTTTTATTCCAGAATATTCGTTTCATGGCAGCATTACAAATACCCGTGCTCACGGCACATCCTCTAATATAGTCGCTCTATTAATATTCTATCTCTATGATACAGATATACACATACACTTTTGCACCTTTAATATTATAGTTATTTAGATCAATATTATTTAATAATCTATGATGTTTGAATACCAGATGGTCTGTCTACCGAGCCGCGTATCGCGGGCTGCAGAGTACATCTGCTTAATCCGAGATAGATGCTGCTCATATGCCCCAGTGTTCATCATCATCCTCATATCAGCCTATGGATGTCCTCTGCTGAACATAGGCCTACCATTAACTTCCACTGCGAACGGTTTTGGGCCGTTTTCATCCAGCGGCGCCCAGCGACTCTGACCAGGTCGTCAATCCGCCTGGTGGGAGGTCTTCCCGCTCGGCGCTTTTCAGTACGTGGCCCAGTGTCTCTCTTGAGAAAAATATTAGTGTTAATATGTAAGTAACAAACACTACTGTACTTTCTACTGTCTGTTTGGAGCAATTGTACATTCTGGACAAATGGTAGTGAGTGATCACGGTGCGACTCACATTTTTCTTGAGTACCAGGGGCGAGTACTCTGGCGGCGTGACCTACCGCAGATGGTCCCAGACGCCTCGTAAGGGGTTGCCTGGTATAGTGTGCCGTCTTTTATGACCGAGAGGTTGGTGAAGGTGGCCACTATAGAAAATCTCAGTAGAAAAGAGGGGGTATGTCTGTTTGGAGCAACCGAAGGTATGGTCCCTGGCGCCTCGTAAGGGGTTGCCAGGTATAGTGTGCCGTCTTTTGTTACCGAAAGGTTGGTAGAGGTGGCCACTATAGAAAATCTCAGTAGTTCAACAAGGGTTTGTTTGTTTGGAAAGATACTTATTTTCGAACAAAAAGTAGTATTATGTAGTATGTCAGTTATATGGTTTCCATAGTACAAGCTCTGCTTAGTTTGGGATCAGATAACCATGTGTGAGGAATGTCCCAGGATATTTATTTATTAACTGGTACCTAAAGTTTCGAAAGTTTATAGTTTGAGACAAGCCTAATTATATCAAAATCTGTTCCAATAAATCACTGTATAACAATACTAACATATTAATCTCCAACTAAAATTTCAATCGAAAACACCAAACAACCGAAACTCGATAATCTCAGCTCGAGTGAGCGCAAAGTAAATCGATACATCGGTCGGCGTCTAGCGAATTATCGAATCGAATAGAATATATTAATACGTGAGAACGGTTCGAGTTAGTTTGGAGATGTCTGCCGTTCTAAATCAGTGCAACAATGCGGCTCTAGCTTGCTCTGATTTGCCTGTAGGTGGACGTTTGATTTATATGGATACACCTTTACAATATCATTAATTCTGTCTAATACTACTAATGTAGCTAACATGCAAAATCCACCTGACCGTAAGTTACCGTGGCGTAGTTTTAAGAGAGCTAGAGCATAGCGTTTATTCGCTCAGAGAGCATCTCGACTCCTCCACCTTACAGAATACCGCAGCCAAATAACTTTATGTTGTGTTCCTGCGCGTGAGTAAGGTTGCCAGTGCTCATAGGGTAGGTCGGTAACGCGTGAGTGATGCCCTGTGTGTTGAAAGCGTCCATAGGGCTACGGTAACCGCTTACCACCAGGTAGTTTTTGCCAACTTAGTAGTATAAAAAAAACTATAAACACTTGCAATACCAGTGGATTTGATAGCGCGATGCTGACCTTCCAAAAATCTTCACACCAAAAAGTTACTAATATTATTGTTTTTGTAAGTTACTAGCAAAAAGTCCTCAAAATATACTAACAACTGCGGAGAAAACTCACCAGATCAAGAGTTCTTCCAACAAGATATTCCATCAGGTATGAACAACAAAGAAAGAAAGGGATATCACCATCCTCATTCAGCCAAGGAACATCCACTGCTAATGCCTCTTCCACAGATTCCCACAGTAAACTATCTTGCCGGCCGCTTGCATCTAAGATGCGACAAGACTCGTCAATTTTTGAAAATCTCTCTCCAAGCATGTATGTACACGTGTCTTCCTATCTAGGCTTTGTGTGCTTACGACTTTAAGCCATATCATTCATTACTTTCCAAAAAAAATGTTACAAAAGTGGGTAATTCATAATAAAAGCGTTTTGTGAAGGCACCTACGAAGGTTACTGAAGGTACCAGGGCGATGGCTGCCATACGCATCATACTTGTGAACAGGTGCTGCTTGTGGAGGCTGGTCTGCTTAAGTTTGCTATTTATTTACTTAAATATCGAGTCAGTCTACTTTGTAGTTTTGCCACCGCGCCGGGGCTATGTATTGAATCTAAGCTTGTTTTGAAAACAGTAATTGCTGAGTTTACTGCCAGCTCTTCTCAGCAAATGCAACCTTTCGAACCGGTATTAGAGTCCGACTTTTCATAAGTGCCTACGAATGTCTATTTGAATAAATGATTTTGAATTTGGAATTTTACCACTAACGTCAACGTGAGTAAAGACCAAAACATAGTCAGTTACTCAATGATATTATAATAGAGATATGCTACCCTCATACTAAGCGGCGTTCAGTTATTGTTGAATTAGGTGAATGCGATAGATAATACGGAACGTATGGTACAGAAGGAGATAGCTTTATGTAGCCGCTAAGCAAAATTAAGACAATTGTCTGAATTTGTCTGCAACAATTAGCGTGCGTTAATGCGATATCTACCTCTTTTTATTATGAAATCATTGCAGTTACTATAGAAGTCGGTACTCATGAGTTTTTTTTCTACCCTCACTTAAAAATTAAAGGCCCAGTCCACACTATGCGTATCGCAAACGGAGACGCGCGGACAGTAGACATCACAAAGTCCGTTCGGATCGGCTTATCTCTCACTGCGCATTTCCTGCTGCAACCGCGCCAAGTATGCGTCACTCTGCACACTGCAGTCTGCACAATGATATATTATATCTCATCTTTATCGCTATCTTCTTTTGCGTGTGTGTTAACTTTTATTGGTTTTAGTCCGAAGTTGAAAGACGAAGTATTTTTTTAGTATGGTTTCTAAAATAATGAGCTATAAGTCTTTTCTTCTTACTATAATATTAATTGGTCACTAAAATATAAAAACAAAAATTGATTTAGTGTATTTTTGAATCAAAGTCCGCCTTTTATTTATTTTGTGACACTAAAAATATGTTAATTTAAAAATAGATGATTGTTCTGTAATTTTATTCTTAGATACTTATGTAGTAATTCTTCATTGATTTTGCCATAATATTTTTTTCACCCGCGTTCCCGAGACAAAAAGTAGTCTTTCATATCATTTCATATCATAGGCTATCTGCATGCCAAATTTCACGACTATCCATTGTGTAGTTGAGGCGTGAAGGCGTAACAAACAAACAAACATACGAACAAACTTACTTTCGCATTTATAATATTAGTTTGGATTAGGATTGGTGACAGCAAGTTCGTCATTTCAGGTCAGTAACTTAATTTTATTAAGTCCTAACAGTCTTTAAAAGCTAGTTAATATAGAATAAACTTCAACCTAACACATTATACTAACCCCTGATCCAAAATCCCGATCCAATTCGCTCATCCCGTCGGCCAGCGCACGCGCACTCCTTCACCCGCTCGTGACTCTCGCAGACATTTTATTACCATAATTTAAAACAAATATCTGATTGTGTGTACTGGGCATTAAAGTGTTAAACCGAATGAGTAGGGGTGCTACTTACTGAATTAGGTTAGTTAAATTATTAATAAAAATAAAACTTTATTTTTATGTCAGAAGGTTGACAGTCGACCTGATGGTACGTAGATACCATTGACTAAAGACATCATACCAGAGGGATTATCGATCATTACCGACCTTTTACAATGCTTAGAAGGGAACAGGGGGCCTACCACAAGCTCTTAAAACAAGGTTAAAATACCTTATTTGTCTTTTGTCCCGTTTTGACGCCGGATGTCAAAGAAAGACAAAAGTCAAATAAGGTTATATTAATATTGTTTTAAGAGCTTGTGGTTCGCCCTCAGGCTCTCAAGTGCAACTGCCAAAGACGCTTTTAAATGCTTGGTTACAGATTTCAAGATGCTGGAGCTAGGCAAGAATACTACAGAGTACCTTACAACGTGCTATGGTTTCATCACGATGATTTCTTTCACGGAAAGTACAAGTTCAGTGTAGGATTTGAACCCTCGCTCGTTGTCTCGGCATTTGACGTCACTCTACTGAGCTATCATAGCTTCTCCATCATCATATCTTTTTAAATCCACCCCATGTTCATAGTGGCTCCAAGACAAAGTCTTTCTCCTTGTGATTGTGAACTCCTCGACATTAACAGACCAGCACTGTTAATCCTGACCTGTTAAGAATTGAAACTGTGTCTATCGTTTATTTAGAGACTCCAAAATTGTTATTATGAAAAGGATCCTCAAAAGAAATTAGGTGCTAGAACTTAATAGCTAAGGTCTAAAGTTGTGAGAATTTGAGACAACAGCGAATGCTTATAACTTCTGTGAAAGAATTATATCACTCATTATATACGATAATTATAATTCCAAATCAATTTGTAAATTATCATTTCAAGACAGGAGATAATATATCGATGCATTTCAACAACCATATGAAAATTCAGTATCAATATCCAAACGTGACAACTAATAATATTTGCCACCATCATTATTATTGTCAGTTCAAACCTAGTTATTTACTCACCCCCGAGTTCTTGACACTAACCTATGACCTTTATTTTAGGGTTGGCAACGCGCGAGTGATACCCCTGGTGTTGCAAGCGTCCATAGGCTACGGTAACTGCTTACCATCAGGCGGACCGTATGCTTGTTTGCCATCTTGGTGGTAAAAAAAAAACCATTGATAAAAAAAAAATTTTTGAACCAACATCCTAACTCCAGAGACTTCAATTGATGGTATACTCACATCCACATAATTATTGAACAGTTCTCATGAATTTTCTATAGGTTCGGCCAGGCCCTAACAGCAGCAGCACTGGCTCGTCCAATAAACATTCCTGGCGAGAGTCACGGCGCTGTGGGCATCACGCGGCACACATGGCTGCCGCGGCCGCGGGCGGGACACACCGACACCTATTGTATGTGCTATAAACACGTGTGGGTTGCAGATTGGTAGGCTGGGAGATCGGGGACATAGTTGAAAGAATAATTAGGTATGGTACATGTGTTTGTTTTTTTTTTTTGCAAAATAAGTTTTGATTTTCAATATATCAATCGTCGAGATACATAACACTTAAATGTAGTGAATATTTTCTTCAATTAATAATTAACAAAAATAAACAGAAAAATAAGTAATTTTTTATTTTATTATAAAAAAAAATATTCATTATTTATCTTTTTCTTTCCATCGTTTATCATAATAATACATTATGATACATGTGTACAAAGTTGGTTATTAACACTCCAGGCGGAATTAAGCGCGTGAGCCGAAGAAGAACGCGATAAGGGAGCCGAGAGTGTAATAATAAATGTTAACGCGTGTCATACGAAGTTTTTTAACACACTTGCGAGGAACAAAACAGACTTGTATTTTGCAATAAATGTCACTTTACGAGCGAGTGTATTGAAAAAATAATTACAATATTCGCTACCACCGCGTTGTTATCCTATACTCAGTTACTCCTAAGTTTATGATAATAACCGATAAAAAAACTTATTCATTAACTACATAACCTAACCTCAAAACTATAAATTCCATCACGTACAACATGCTAACTCCTGCACTACGAACTAAAGAACTGTCGTACGCGATACAAGTGGTTCGTGCCGCATGCCCCGGGCCCAGATCTCGGACGCAATCTTTATAAGGTGGTAAAACATATATTTAATGCTAAACGTCGGACACGAAGAGCCGTTTTGTGAGAAAGGCGCAAGTGTGATCTTTACACCGGCCGCGGTATACAACGTGCTGTTGTGTTTGTGCTAGTCAGCTCTTGGACTATCTTTGTTCGTCACGGAAATATTTTGCCTCATTATAAAATAATAGGTTATTTTCTGGAACTTTGGGCGAGAAGTAATATCTAGAATATCTACTCAATAAGGATCAGAGGGCTAACCACAAACTCTTAAAACAATATTAATATAAGCTTATTTGACTTTTGTCCCTCTTTGACATACGGCGTCAAAACAGAAAAAAAATAAGGTTATTTTAACCTTGTTTTAAATAAGCCCCCTGGGGGCCAACCACAAGCTCTTAAAACAAGATTATTATAACCTTACTTGACTTTTGTCCTTCTTTGACATCCGACGTCAAAACAGGACAAAAGGCAAATAACGTTATAATAATATTGTTGGCACTCTGGTTCTGTTCCTTTATGAACTATTAAAAAAATTACATCGCTGCATCATTTAGATTGAATAAGAATGCGTTATTTGCCTTTTATAGTGTTAAAATCTTTCAGGATTTGCAGAAATTACGAAATTTATATCAAAACGCAAAAATCTCTAATGAAATATGCAAAAGTGTGTTTCTTATTTTTCACGAAGTTACAAAGTGATGGACCGATGTAATATTTCTGCATAGAGATAGCCGATAGGACGGAGAGCGTCATTTATAGGCTACTCTGACCCTTATGAGAACATACGTGCTACCGCGGGGTTCAGCTCTGCTGCTATTATAATAGGTAATTTGTGAACCGCTGACCTCGGATTCTTCCCGAATTTATCGAATACTAGTTTCCAGATCGGACCCGGACCTGCATACCCTAGGTCACATGTTTTTCCGGGATAAAAGTACCAATTTTGATAATCAGTTTATGCGCGATTGTGACAAGCTTCTACACTAAACATTCCCATGTATTGGGTATATTAGTAAGATGAGATTAGTGAGATGAGATTAATCTGAATTAATACGTATCTTACCAGCTCTTCCTTATAAGTATAGGTAAGTCATCCCTTATACAAACAAACCTTTAGGAAATAGGCCAGTCAGCGCGGTAACACTCGAAAACAATAAATCTCCCGATCGCCACCGCCTTCCACTCCAGAATAGTCCAGATAATGTATTTCTGTTCGGACGTTACACTTACTTTGGCAATTTGCGGGAACCTTTGTGCCCTTTAAGATATCTCGTCAGACAATTGTACTGGGATATGCCTTTTGTACGGGTCATTGTATAGAGGAGAGTTAGTGTGACAATGTATCATTTTGGTGTGTACCCTCGTAGGTGTACATTTTGGAGCTGTCAGGAAACGCAGACACTGGAAGTTGTTCTTAGCTGTTGACATTATAAATTAATTAAAACTTGTGTCCGAATAGGTGGTATGTCGACATTGTAAAGGTTAAAATTCTCCTCTCCCATTCTTGTTTTACTGTGTTCTTCATATTTATTGGAATAAAAGATTCAATGTCAGTTATCGCTAACCTACTAAAGTTAGTTTATTTTTAACCGTGGATTACATCAAAATAGTAAGCATTGTATTTATTTGGACTATTATCGTTATTTCTTGCATAATACAAATAAAAACGCTGAAATAAAAATCATATTTCTATTCATAGTTTTTATTAGCCACATTTACAAGCAGTGAAAATTAACCACCAGTTTTCCCACATTGACCATTTAAGGAGGCTCCAGCTTTAAAAAATAACCGCACAACTCTATATAGATCCTCAAACAAAGTTATCGTTTCGGCTACGTGATATATCCCCGTCTTGAGGAAGGGCTAAGGTCTGAGCCCATTTACAAATCACAAACACTGACCAACCACCCTCCGCCACCCTTCGGACAATTATATACAACCCTTCTACCTTTGTAAAGTTACATTTGAAATATGGGTAGATTTGAACACCCTTTAATTGTATTAGAACGTATAGAATGTAGTTTAATATTACGTGGAAAATTGTCTTCATTTTCGCAGTTTCATAATTTTTTTCAATTCCCGAGGGATCTTATGTTTTCCCGGGATAAAAAGTATCCTATCCAGAATATATTCTATATGTGTGCTAAATTTCATCCAAATCCGTTCAGTAGTTTTTGCGTGAAAGTGTAACAAACATACACCCATACTCACAAACTTTTATAATTATAAGTAGGATAGTAGGATTTTGTTTCCATTTAGAATTTTGATTATAAAATTAATTCCATTCCAAAGAAAAAATATCTTACAAGTACAATGCTTACATACCAGATCGACACATCTTTCGCGTTTTTGTTACATTTTGTATGCGACGTCATGTAAAATATTTTTTTTTGCATTTGAAAATAACCCAAAAAATATTATGAAATGAAGACAGAAAATAATAGTAGATACATTATGATACATGTTTGCAAAGTTGGTCATTACACACGAGGCAGTATTAAGCTTTGTATAAAAGTATATTTATACTTTTTAAGTAGATTATTTGATAATAACTAACCACATAATGAAAAGGAACATTAACAAATTTGGCGCACTGTTTTACTCTTTTAAATTAAGAATGCTTCGACTACCACCATCAATTGCATTGCGGTATAAACTTAACATAATTAGTGTACCTATCTAAAACTGTGCGGTAATGTAAAGTAAAAAGCACTAGTACGTAATAAGCTGCATTATTACTAACAACGGTTTAATTAATGTCACTTTACGAGCTAGTGTGTTGAATTTTTTTTTATTAAATTTTAGAGCCTCTTTTTTGAATTGAAGGCCTAAAAGCTGATGCTGTTTGCTTTCCCTAGTACATTCCTTATCTCTTTCTTCCCCCTATAATATACAGGTAACACCCATAAACCCTTTGATATAACAAATCCAGGTCACTTATCACCCTTTCTCCAATAATATTTGAATAACTATCACAAGTTAATTCTTCAGATAAAGACGGCCATGTTGGCTGCGGCCGCTTCCACCGGAAGTCCAACTTGGACGGATATTCAAACTCGACCGGAACTCGATGGAATGGCGACATACATTTCGAATTTCGAATGGCTATTGTCCGTTGAACTATTAGTTTGGTATAATATGTAGGTATGTATGTTGTGTTTAAGAAACAAGCTTTGCCCTGCAGATTCACTCGTAGAAAAATTAAAATGGGAATTTAGAGCGTATATGAGCAGCTCGACTGGGGAAGTGCCTCCAATACCGCAGCCAAATAACTTTATGTTGTGTTCCTGCGCAAGTAAGGTCGCCAGAGCTCATAAGAAAGGGGAGAACGGTGGACGTGTGAGTGATGCCTCGTGTGTTGCAAACATCCGTAGGGCTATGAAAACCGCTTACCATCAGGCGACCCGTACGCTGGTTTAACGACTTCATTGTAAAGTTGTCTCTCTTTATTGGTTACTAGATTTCGTCCCCAAACCCTGGAATTTAGAAAAATCATTAATCTGTGAATGTCTACTATGGAATGTGTATGTAAAGTTCTAGTTTTAAGATTTCAGTTCGACCTGTGCAGACAAAGACCTGGATGGGTGACCGCCTAGTGGTATTTCAAATCGAGTTCTTCCGTGCTTTGGAAGGCACGTAAAGCCGTTGGTCTCGCTAATCACTTAATTGTGATAGTCGTTAAGCTAGTTGGATGCCTCCTAAGCGAATTGAAAAATTCCAACAGTAGTTTGACCACTAGCCTACCTCCACCCAGTGGGCGTGCGTGGTGGAGTATTGCCCATTCTCTTTCACCCTTGTTTGTGTGCAGGAGGCCTGTGCTCAGCAGTGGGACATTATAGGCTTATGATGATGATGATTATGAGACAAAGACATTTGAAGGGTCCACTGCAATAATTATGAATATCCATTTTTTTTTAAATCTTAACGAGGTCACAAGAAATTATATTTAGAAATCTTGTTAGCAAACTTAGCAATATCGCTTGCAGTGATAATCCGTGATAATCTTCGGGTTTTATAATCTTCGGGTCTGAGTTTTTTACACCGTTTATAAATTTAAAACCCAATTATCATAAAACAAAAGATAAAGGACATTCATCATTATTGCAGTGGACCCTTCATTTGTTAATCACGTAGTTCTATTTTTATATATAAAATAAAATTAATTTGTCGGCGAAAAGATCCAAGGTAGTAATTGAAAAAAATCTCTTGTACCATACATAATAACTAATCTATTCCACATACATACATAAAATAAATCCTAGTTTCCAATAGAAGGCACTCAAGTAAAATCCCCCATACTTGCTATATAGCAAACAACACTTGAAACTAACGCCTACCGAGCAGAGCTGCCCAATTAAGATATTTCTAATTAGAAGCCTTCGCTTGACCGACAACGGATCGTGCTTAGGGTTGCCACTCACTGATGAATGTCAAACAGATATGTTTATGTTCGAATAATGAGTTATATAGCAAATAAAGGTTTTGATTTTCAACAATCGCAGGATAAAATAATGGGAGGCTTTTTAGGTAAGTGTAAGTTTTGCTACATTCTCTGTAACAAGTGTGGGTCAGAAATAGTGGTGAACACAAATTTACAGTAAACAAAGAAATTATAATAATCTCAAGAAAAACTTTTGTCTGGTTTATTCGTGCAATAGGTTTCATCATAATTTTTTTATAAAGATCCGTTCCTTGGTTTAGGAAAAAGAGTTCACAAATCATCAGAAACTGCCCACAATATTATCCATCGTATTATTTTGAGACAAAAATAATTACCTACATGTCAGTTATCAGCGATAAACTTTATGACCCACCCATTTCCCTTAAGGAATTAATTTTCAAAAAAATCCTTTCTTAGTGGTCACCTAAGTTAGATGTATCTGTATAAAATGACATGCTTTATTAAGATGTGCCATCCCTAACAAGAAGCAAGAGCTAATCAATTAAAACAATATTTGTGTGGCCTGACCAAGCATGGCTGGTACCTCGACTGATATAATATCTTAAGGGCCTCTAATAACAACACGATGACGTGAAAATGTGGGTTAGGTTACTTAGGGTCCCATTTGAATGTTCTGCCAAAATATTATTTGGGCAGTTGAATTATTAGTTTGTTAGCTTAGTGATTCTAGAATGGACTTAGCGCTGGCAAGTTTCGGAGTTTAGGGCCTTTCTGTTGTACTTAGTGTTCATGAAAGGATTTTCCACAGATGACAGAACAAAAGGCAGATAGAGCGCGCGGAACACGGGAGTGAGGCCTAAAAAGCAAATGTTTAACAAACTTTATTTAACGAACACACAAAAGTGAATACCGGCTATGTGTTTTTCAATTTGTATTTGCTTTTTTGGCCTCACTCCCGTGTTCCGCGCGTTCCATCTGCCTTGTTCTGTGATCTGAGGGATCTTCAATATAATTCTCATGTGGTAGCAAAGTTGAATGCTGTGGCGAAGGTCCTGGATTCGTGATTGAAAAAGGGTGTCTTAATGATATTTTTGTATTGCATGATTAACAAATGCTCATATGAATTTTCTAGGTCGGTTATCTCTGGTATTGCAAATGTTTACAGTCAAGGTGAACAATTACCATTAGGTGGACTACCTGCCAACAATCTCATCATGGTAAGTGATGATGCGGCCGAAGGTGGTAAGCACACAAAGCCTAGAAGGAACTGGCTCTCAAGTGCAGCTGTGGGAACACACCGATAGGTGCTTGGCGACAGATTTTCAACTTGAGTGTACTACAAAGTACCCTACCACCGTGCTATGGTTTCCTCACGATGTTTTCCTTCACCGAAAGCTGAAGCTCAGTGTAGGATTTGAACCCGGGACCTTCGTCTCGGTATCCGACTTCAACCACTGAACTATCATCGCCTTAATATTATGATAGTATATAATTATATATAGATACGCCATGATAGGTGTAATCACAGTGGCGTAGCTAGGTAACCAAAGGCCCTGGTGCAAAAAATAAACAAGGGCCCCAACTAAACTATTTAATTTATTTTATTGCCACTCAATTTTTAGCGAATGTTTCGTCTACTTCTTATATGTCTGTGTTCAATTTATAGTTTGTAAGTCAGAGTCCGAGGGGCTCTCTGAGCTTAGGGGCCCCGGGGCACTGCCCCGTGTAGCCCCTAGGTAGCTACGCCACTGTGTAACCATCAACCACGCCAAATGGCCGGCCAATTCGAATGCAATATGCAACCAAATACAAAATTACTAGTCTTCTAAGATAATGGCTATACACAATAACGTTTTATTTTAATGATCTATCACATGGTTGTCCTTATCCTTAGTAATAACTCCATCTAATACATTATTTGCCTTTAAATTCATACGTCAAAGTACTTTCTTACCCCACAGTCGGACAGGGGTCAAGATATGGTCGAATTAATATTCATACGGCAGACCCAGGTGGACGTCACAGACTGAGAAGGGTGGTCTTACAACTGGTCACTGTTTGTAGATTAGTTTGAGGATTGTATGTGATTTGTGGTTTGATTTATGCCTAGTAGGAGAATCATTCTTTGAGGCAATATGTAATGTTCTATTTTCACGGATGTCTTCACGTTTGGGTTAGGTTATGAGCTTTTCTAACGAGGGGAATTACCGCCATACTTTTTAATTAATTCATAAAAAACACACGACATTCTAGAACTCCGAGACTCGTAAAAGACGCAACAGAATCATTAATGGTTTATCAATGCGGCGTCTCGTTAAAATTGTTTTATTACTGCCTTCATATGTAAGAGATGACCACTCTACAGGACATAGCTAATCTCCACAAGGGTGGCGACCCAAGATCGTGGCCGGGGTGGTACGAATACGGGCCCTTGTCTTATCTGCCCACGCCCGAGGACTCGCCTGATGGATTAACTTCATTGTTCCACCGTTGCCGAGTGACGCGGAATTTATAATTATGCCGGTGTGGCGCTCGCCGGGATTTGTGTGTTGCCTTTTATTTACATTAATGTTGTTGGTAAAAATGAATTATTGATAAAGGAGATGCCTTTCTGATTTTATTTATTTGATCATCTAATTATTTTAGTTAATTTTTATTTAGGTTTCAATTAGCCACAATTTTATTGAAAGACTAAAAGTTATTCAGAATGGTAAATTTTATCCTATAGTAGCAGAGATCAGCCGCAAAAAGATCATGTTATTTTTTATTGCCATGCCTAAATCTTTAGCTAATCCTAGATTTTCGCAGTATCTAATTACAATTCCGATAAATTCAATATTTGTCCCAGTTTTGACCAGCTACCTGAAGGATACCTACTTGTGAGGGTTTGACCCTTATCAAAGCAAACTAAATTAACTGCTCGAAACATCTTGACCAAGTTATTGTTCGGACAATGCTCGGGATCGGTCGGGCGTTCCAAATCTGAAAAACAAACGTTGGTGGAAGCAGACGTATGCAAATACTACTCGTTAACCAATTAGGGGTGGTGGAGGTAAAGGTCGGGTGATTTCGTGAATCTTCGAATATGTTATTCCAAATTCAAAGTTACGAGTAGCTACGTTAATAGTTTATACATAGTAAGAATTGGGAAATAAAATTCCCTATTTGAACAAATATCTTTTTAATTTACTGGTATTATGTGAACACCTTATGAATACCATTTTTTTTAAATAAAGCTGTACCCTGACAACTATGATTTCATATTGTATTATTAGATCCCTAGTGAATAATTATTTGTGTCACGTGCAATACAAGCAATATGTAACTGTAAAATTTAAGAGCGTTTATAACGTAATAACGCACAATGCCGCAATATTCCAGGTTTTCGGTGTGAAAATACTCAGTTATATTGATAGTTATTCATTTGTGTTGTCGTAAATCCAATAGGACATTTATTTTTCTACTTTTCTTGAAGAAATAACATTAAATTGACTATTTGTTATTTAGTTTAGAGCAGTTCCTTGAGAGACCTTTTTTGAATTTTACGGAACATGCTGTCTTTGCAGTCAAATAGGTATTGAAAGTACTTGTAACAAAAAAATACAAAAATACATGTTGAAAAGTACATATTGTCTTCTATTTTTCTTGAAGATAGCATCATAACGTTTAGTACATTTTTGTTATGAAAATGACAAAATAAAACTGCGTAAAAATTAAGATTTTTATCGATGTTTAGCGCCGTTTTTAATATGGAATTCGTTTGCCAAACTTCATAATTACTATTTATTAATACGCAGCAGTTCATGCTTAAAATTAGTAAATTAAAAAAATCCGTAAAAATATTATAATTATTTTATACCGAATATTTTAAAACTGCTATATAAATCGATTGCGGAGGCCACGGCTCGGCAGATCCGGCTCCGCCGTCTCAGAGAGAGGACGTATCGCTCTGTTTTCCGCGCGCTAAGTTCGCCAACATATTATTACGATTGAGAGTATTGGTACAATCGCCCGCATTATAGCGCGCTCTTACCACTTTTGATACCACTAGGGTAAGTTAAGTTATATTGATAAATGGTAACTGTTTTGAATTATAGCTGACAAATATTATTATTTTTGTTTGTTATAGTTAATAAATGTCTTCTACCGGAAATCATCGACCCCAGAAAGGCACGATCGATCAATGCCAATCAGAAGTAATGGATAAATTTGTCATATTATAAGGGCGGCCTTATGTTTTAATTTTCCTCCGTTTATATACTCTAATAATAATACGATAAAAGAAAAGATGTATTTTTGTATGTTTTGTTTGTTTGTAATTTCAATAAACTCAAAAACTACTGTACCGATCTTTCACCACTAGAATGCATTATTACCACAGATATAAAAAAAAGTCGGATATATTCTCGCTAACAAAAAAATGTGTCACTCGAGTCGGCCACCACGCTGTACGTACAAGCCGGCACGCACACATCCACACATTAGTTGAGCGCGAGTAATCGACTCTGTGTAAACGGCGACAGAGTCTAATTTCCCGCGGAATAGCCAACTAAGGTGTGCGTGAGAGGTGGCCGACTCCATAGACACAGTTTTTTGTGAGCGAGAATATGTCCTCCGTAGTCTGTGATTATTACCTATCATATCACTAAGGGCAATATTATACGTAGTGATATTTTGGCTACGGTAACCGCTTACCATCAGTCGGACGGTATGCTTGTTTACCGACTTTATGGTATAAAAAAAAAGATATTTGTGAGACCTTGGGACCACAAAACATGCATCTTTGCTCATAATTTAAAAAAGAGTCCGCCATTTTGAACTATTTAGTTACTGGTCCGATTGCTCTCAAAATTGAGATTTGAGAGGCCTTGGGATTACAAAACACGAATCTTTTTTCAAAATCCAAAAATGTGTCCGCCATTTTGAATTATTTTGTAACTGGTCTGATTACTCTCAAAATTGATATTTGAACATATAACATGAATCTTAGCTCATAATTTAAAAAAGTGTCCGCCATTTTGAACTATTTTGTTACAGGTCCGATTGCTATCAAAATTGATAATTGAGAGACTCTTGTACCATATATCAAGAATCTTTGCAAAAAAAATTAAAAAAGTGTCCGCCATTTTGAACTATTTAGTTACTGGTCCGATTGCTCTCAAAATTGAGATTTGAGAGGCCTTGGGATTACAAAAAACGAATCTTTTTTCAAAATCCAAAAATGTGTCCGCCATTTTGAATTATTTTGTAACTGATCTGATTGCTCTCAAAATTGATATTTGAGAGACTCTTGGAACATATAACATGAATCTTAGCTCATAATTTAAAAAAGCGTCCGCCATTTTGAACTATTTAGTTACTGGTCCGATTGCTCTCAAAATTGAGATTTGAGAGGCCTTGGGATTAAAAAACACGAATCTTTTTTCAAAATCCAAAAAATGTGTCCGCCAATTTGATCTATTTAGTTACTGGTCCGATTGCTCTCAAAATTGATATTTGAGAGACTCTTGAACCATATAACATGAATCATAGCTCAAAATTGAAAAAAAAATGTCCGCCATTTTGAACTATTTTGTTACAGGTCCGATTGCTATCAAAATTGATAATTGAGAGACTCTTGTACCATATAACATGCATCTTTGCTCATAATTTAAAAAAGAGTCCGCCATTTTGAACTATTTAGTTACTGGTCCGATTGCTCTCAAAATTGAGATTTGAGAGGCCTTGGGATTACAAAACACGAATCTTTTTTCAAAATCCAAAAATGTGTCCGCCATTTTGAATTATTTTGTAACTGGTCTGATTACTCTCAAAATTGATATTTGAACATATAACATGAATCTTAGCTCATAATTTAAAAAAGTGTCCGCCATTTTGAACTATTTTGTTACAGGTCCGATTGCTATCAAAATTGATAATTGAGAGACTCTTGTACCATATATCAAGAATCTTTGCAAAAAAAATTAAAAAAGTGTCCGCCATTTTGAACTATTTAGTTACTGGTCCGATTGCTCTCAAAATTGAGATTTGAGAGGCCTTGGGATTACAAAAAACGAATCTTTTTTCAAAATCCAAAAATGTGTCCGCCATTTTGAATTATTTTGTAACTGATCTGATTGCTCTCAAAATTGATATTTGAGAGACTCTTGGAACATATAACATGAATCTTAGCTCATAATTTAAAAAAGCGTCCGCCATTTTGAACTATTTAGTTACTGGTCCGATTGCTCTCAAAATTGAGATTTGAGAGGCCTTGGGATTAAAAAACACGAATCTTTTTTCAAAATCCAAAAAATGTGTCCGCCAATTTGATCTATTTAGTTACTGGTCCGATTGCTCTCAAAATTGATATTTGAGAGACTCTTGAACCATATAACATGAATCATAGCTCAAAATTGAAAAAAAAATGTCCGCCATTTTGAACTATTTTGTTACAGGTCCGATTGCTATCAAAATTGATAATTGAGAGACTCTTGTACCATATAACATGAATCTTTGCTCAAATTTGAAAAAAAGTGTCCGCCATTTTGAACTATTTTGTTACTGGTCCGATTGCTCTCAAAATTGATATTTGAGGGACGCTTGGACCATATAACATGAATCTTTGCTCAAAATTGAAAAAAGAGTGTCCGCCATTTTGAACTATTTAGTTACTGGTCCGATTGCTCTCAAAATTGAGATTTGACAGGCCTTGGGATTACAAAACACGAATCTTTTTTCAAAATCCAAAAAAGTGTCCGCCATTTTGAATTATTTTGTAACTGATCCGATTGCTCTCAAAATTTATATTTGAGGGACGCTTGGACCATATAACATGAATCTTTGCTCAAAATTGAAAAAAAGTGTCCGCCATTTTGAACTATTTACTTACTGGTCCGATTGCTCTCAAAATTGAGATTTGACAGGCCTTGGGATTACAAAACACGATTTTTTTTTCAAAATCCAAAAATGTGTCCGCCATTTTGAATTATTTTGTAACTGGTCTGATTGCTCACAAAATTGATATTTGAGAGACTCTTGGACCATATAACATGAATCTTTGCACAAAATTGAAAAAAGTGTCCGCCATTTTGAACTATTTATTACAGGTCCGATTGCTCACAAAATTGATATTTGAGAGACTCTTGTACCATATAACATGAATCTTTGCACAAATTTTAAGAAAAGTGTCCGCCATTTTGAACTATTTTGTTACTGGTCCGATTACTCTCAAAATTGATATTTGAGGGACGCTTGAACCATATAACATGAATCTTTGCTCAAAATTGAAAAAATGTCCGCCATTTTGAACTATTTTGTTACTGGTCTGATTGCTCTCAAAATTGATATTTGAGAGACTCTTGGACCATATAACATTACTCTTCGCTCAAAATTGAAAAAAATTGTCCGCCATTTTGAACTATTTTGTTACTGGTCTGATTGCTCTCAAAATTGATATTTGAGAGACTCTTGAACCATATAACATGAATCTTTGCACAAATTTGAAAAGAGTGTCCGCCATTTTGAACTATTTTGTTACTGGTCTGATTGCTCTCAAAATTGATATTTGAGAGACGCTTGGACCATATAACATGAATCTTTGCTCAAAATTGAAAAAAAGTGTCCGCCATTTTGAACTATTTAGTTACTGGTCCGATTGCTCTCAAAATTGAGATTTGACAGGCCTTGGGATTACAACACGAATCTTTTTTCAAAATTAAAAAAGTGTCCGCCATTTTGAACTATTTAGTTACTGGTCCGATTGCTCTCAAAATTGAGATTTGACAGGCCTTGGGATTACAAAACACGAATCTTTTTTCAAAATCCAAAAATGTGTCCGCCATTTTGAATTATTTTGTAACTGGTCCGATTGCTCTCAAAATTGATATTTGAGGGACGCTTGGACCATATAACATGAATCTTTGCTCAAAATTGAAAAAAGAGTGTCCGCCATTTTGAACTATTTAGTTACTGGTCCGATTGCTCTCAAAATTTAGATTTGACAGGCCTTGGGATTACAAAACACGAATCTTTTTTCAAAATCCAAAAAAGTGTCCGCCATTTTGAATTATTTTGTAACTGGTCTGATTGCTCACAAAATTGATATTTGAGAGACTCTTGGACCATATAACATGAATCTTTGCACAAAATTGAAAAAAGTGTCCGCCATTTTGAACTATTTATTACAGGTCCGATTGCTCACAAAATTGATATTTGAGAGACTCTTGTACCATATAACATGAATCTTTGCACAAATTTTAAGAAAAGTGTCCGCCATTTTGAACTATTTTGTTACTGGTTCGATTACTCTCAAAATTGATATTTGAGGGACGCTTGAACCATATAACATGAATCTTTGCTCAAAATTGAAAAAAGTGTCCGCCATTTTGAACTATTTTGTTACAGGTCCGATTGCTCTCAAAATTGATATTTGAGAGACTCTTGAACCATATAACATGAATCTTTGCACAAATTTTAAGAAAAGTGTCCGCCATTTTGAACTATTTTGTTACTGGTCCGATTGCTCTCAAAATTGATATTTGAGAGAATCTTGGACCATACAACATTACTCTTCGCTAAAAATTGAAAAAAAGTGTCCGCCATTTTGAACTATTTAGTTACTGGTCCGATTGCTCTCAAAATTGAGATTTGACAGGCCTTGGGATTACAAAACACGAATCTTTTTTCAAAATCCAAAAAAGTGTCCGCCGTTTTGAATTATTTTAACTGGTCTGATTGCTCACAAAATTGATATTTGAGAGACTCTTGTACCATATAACATGAATCTTTGCACAAAATTGAAAAAAAGTGTCCGCCATTTTGAACTATTTTGTTACAGGTCCAATTGCTATCAAAATTGATATTTGAGAGATTCTTGTAAGCAAGATCGCAAGTTCTTGCGATCTATGTACTATAGATGCTTGGTCACAGTTATCATACTCACAACTATTAGATAAGTTCAAACTTCTCTCCTTAGAAGCTAGACGTGAATATCTGCAAGCGAATACTCTGCATGGCATTGTCCACAACAATATGGACGCAATAGACCTCACGAGTAAACTATGCTACGTAGTGCTTCGAACTATCAACAAACGTAGTGCTCGTGCAGGAACTCTCTTTGCAGTAAATACCTGTCGTACGAATTCTGGACTACGCTGCCCTTTGCGCCGTATGGTTGAGTCATACAATTCTACTTTTATAGACATTGATATTTTTTCATGTTTATAGGTCAAAATGGCGGATACTTTTTTCAATTTTGTGCAAAGATTCATGTTATATGGTACAAGAGTCTCTCAAAAATCAATTTTGATAGCAATTGGACCTGTAATAAAATAGTTCAAATTGGCGGATACTTTTTTTCAATTTTGAGCAAAGATTCATGTTATATGGTCCAAGAGTCTCTCAAATATCAATTTTGATAGCAATCGGACCTGTAATAAAATAGTTCAAAATGGTGGACACTTTTTTCAAATTTGAGCAAAGATTCTTGTTATATGGTTCAAGAGTCTCTCAAATAACAATTTTGAGAGCAATCGGACCTGTAACAAAATAGTTCAAAATGGCGGATACTTTTTTCAATTTTGTGCAAAGATTCATGTTATATGGTACAAGAGTCTCTCAAATATCAATTTTGATAGCAATCGGACGTATTATAAAATTGTTCAAAATGGCGGACACTTTTTTCAATTTTGTGCAAAGATTCATGTTATATGGTACAAGAGTCTCTCAAATATCAATTTTGATAGCAATTGGACCTGTAATAAAATAGTTCACATTGGCGGATACTTTTTTTCAATTTTGAGCAAAGATTCATGTCCAAGAGTCTCTCAAATATCAATTTTGATAGCAATCTGACCAGTAACAAAATAGTTCAAAATGGCGGACACTTTTTTCAATTTTGTGCAAAGATTCATGTTATATGGTACAAGAGTCTCTCAAATATCAATTTTGATAGCAATTGGACCTGTAATAAAATAGTTCACATTGGCGGATACTTTTTTTCAATTTTGAGCAAAGATTCATGTTATATGGTCCAAGAGTCTCTCAAATATCAATTTTGATAGCAATCTGACCAGTAACAAAATAGTTCAAAATGGCGGACACTTTTTTCAAATTTGAGCAAAGGTTCTTGTTATATGGTTCAAGAGTCTCTCAAATATCAATTTTGGGAGCAATCGGACCTGTAACAAAATAGTTCAAAATGGCGGACACTTTTTTCAAATTTGAGCAAAGGTTCTTGTTATATGGTTCAAGAGTCTCAAATATCAATTTTGGGAGCAATCGGACCTGTAACAAAATAGTTCAAAATGGCGGATTGTTTTTTCAATTTTGTGCAAAGATTCATGTTATATGGTACAAGAGTCTCTCAAATATCAATTTTGATAGCAATCGGACCTGTAATAAAATAGTTCAAAATGGCGGACACTTTTTTTCAATGTTGAGCAAAGATTCATGTTATATGGTCCAAGAGTCTCTCAAATCTCTCAATTCGCGATACCGTGACCGGGGGGGTCGAGAGGGGCGCGCGGGCGGGCGCGCAAATCGCTCGGCACCTCACGACATTGCACCCGTGGGGAGCCGGGGCGGGTTGCTATTATAATTATATTAATAATAATATAGAATTATTTTAACAAAATAAAACCAAATAAAAGTTTAATTGGATAACAAATTATATAGGTACCTGAACTACTTTGTTTACTAGTGTAAAAAAACAATATTCAGTACATTGTACTATATAACTACTTATAACCTAATTCAACCTACCAGATACCTTGTTTACATCTACATCTTGTTTTGTCTACATCGATCGACATGAAGCCATACTGAAAAGTATCAAATAATAACGCGCGCAGTAAGTAAGTTGGCGGAGGAGCCGCACCAATGTTGGCCCCGCGTTGACTCGGCTTGGCGCTGGCAAATACCTAAATTCGAGCGCGGCCGGGTAGCATATATCCTCTTAAGCAAAAGTGAAACAAAAACAATAAATCAGTTGCATTATGATTATGCAGCATGGGGTTCTTCAAGAAGGGTGTGAAGAGGTTTCTTCAGGGTCGGCAACGCGCGTGTGTTGCAAGCGTCCATAGGCTACAGGAACCGCTTATCATTAAGCGGGTCGTATGCTTGTTTTTTAATGTGATTGACCATGTCACCATGGTAAGTGATGATGTGGCCGAAGGTGGTAAGCACACAAAGCCTAGAAGGGACTGGCTTTCTAGTGCAGCTGTCGGGAATACACCGACAGGTGCTTGGCGACAAGTTTTCAACTTGAAGGTGGTGGCCCACGAGGTGGGTACTACAAAGTACCCAGGCAATCCGGGATAGTCATCACCCCTTCATCACATCCTAAATTGCAATCATACATACCAAAAAAAATATATAGGCACCTACTACGTTTTCAAGTAAAAAAAAATATAGAAATCTATTCTTCATTTGTCTTGGAAAAACGCAATGTCATTGTATATACCCTCAAACGAATGTCCGCAATTTCCTCGCAAGAAGTGCCGAAGTCATTCTTCAACCACATATGTCACGCAAAATACACCTCTAAACGGTAAAGAATAGGGGTGGCGAGGAACTCTTGGAGTTGTGAAACACAGCTACTGGTTTTGTCGAGCCTTTTCAAGTTGATATTGAATATAATTTTTGTAATTTTATTTTATTAGCGATGGAATTGGATCTTCCAAAATATATTTAATTTATAAAAAATGATAATGGCGGAATTGAAATTAAAAGATTTTAATACCACCATGCTGCCAGATTTGATACTGCCAGCCTACTGAAATTTTTGCCGGCAGCTGCGACCACTACAAGAAAATTTTCTTTATAGTAACTGACTATATATTGTATATTAGTTCTAAAATAACACGTAGTTTAATAAGATTTTTTTTTTAAATTAAATGGGCTTGCGTTTGCCACTGACCCGCCCATAAGGGGCGATGACGAAGCCTAAGATGAAACACGCTTACCCAGAAAAAACCTATTCACTCTGGCCTTGAAAGTACCTAGATTGTAGGCGTCAAGAAACACAGACGCCGGAAGCAAGTTCCACTCCCTTTATTTATTAAGCAATTTTGAAACAATAATTAACAACAATCAGTAAATAGTTTTTTTTAATATTTCTCCAACCGCAACTGTGAATGTGAATTCAATCATTTTATTTCAATGTAATGTAAATATCAAATTCATCATTCACTACCAAGCACAGGCGTCCTTTCACAAATGAGAGTGAATCCATGATCAATTTAATATGCTCAGCTCGCTACAATACCAATCCGTACATCCCCACCGAAAGGGTAGGGTGTGCTGTGGCATAAATGATCACCGGGCAACAGTGACGAAGACAAATGACACCCGATGTCGAACTTACACAGAGATAAGGTAGGCTCCTTAAATTAGCCGCGTTTTGCTTGACGAGACTTGTGTATTTTTCACTGTCTATAACTGCGGAAGGGATGGGTTTAGTGTGTTTGGGTAGATGGGGTCATGGGGTTGATTTGACCCCTTTAGTAAGCCACTCATACACGAAACTTGATTACCTATCAATGTAGTAAAAATACATGCATTTTGAATAATTTACAAAGGTCTTTTCGAGACAAATCTACAACGAAACATATACCAGAGAATTAATATACCCAATATACATATAAAAAACCGGTCAAGTGTGAGTCGGATTCGCACACGGAGGGTTCCGTACAATGATATTAAGGCCGGCCGCATACTATAAGAAATTTCTGTCGGAAAATTTCTGACGCCCGCCGGAAGGCACTTATTTGCTCATACATTTTGTTCTAGACCCCACATACTATCAGATAATTCTGATGTTTCTGACGTCCAAAAATGTATGAGCAAGCGGGTGTCAGAAATTTTCTGAAAGAAAAATTTCTTATAGTAAGTGGCCGGTTGACTATGAAATGAATTGAAGGCGCAACACAAAAAGATGACGTTTCTTGTTCTTTAATATTTCCCCTTTTATTTTGAATTTTATTTCATTTTTATATTTGTTGTTATAGCGGCAATAGAAACCTATTCTATGTAAATTTCAAGTAGCTACCTATTACGGTTCATGAGAAACAGCCCACTGACAGACAGACGGACGCACGGACGGATTTAAGGTGCATGCACACACCCAGTCACGTCAACGTCAAGTCACCAATAAGTCACGTCAAAAATATACTTGCGTAGAAGTTGTAGGACTTGAGATGCACATTGAATAACCTAATTATCTCAGGCATTGTAAGAAATTGGCACAGAAGAAAAGTAGCGATAGATTTAAAATGTTCTATAATAAAATTGAAATCTTTTTGTGCGGTTTTTTTCCATCCGAAGGGAAATTTCACAGTCCAACGAGATAAAACAACAATTGTTTATATAAATCACCTCAAAGACTTTCACATAAGGCCACAGCCAACTGGAGGACCGCAGTAATTGTCCGAAAATTAGCCCCGACCGCATATAAATACATTAAGATAATCTAGTTTCATGTGTGGTACAAGTGATAAGCGCCGAACAATAACTATAGACTGAAAATGCATGATTTGTATCTATTCCAAAAGCGAGATACCTAAATTAGACTCGGTGGAAATGCCACTGAAGCGGAGTGCAGCAGGAAAATATAAACCAGTGGAATATCACTAAATTCACGATCCGTAAATTTTGTCATAATCAATTTTATTTATACTACGAAGTCGATAAAAACATACGGCCCGCCTGATGGTGAGCGGTTACCATAGCCATATGGACGCTTGCAACATACGAGGCATCACTCACTCGTTAGACACGTAAGGCTATCGTCACAAGTAATTGCGATAAATCCTAACTATCCTAACTATTATAATAACTATTATAAATGTGAAAGTGAGTTTGTTTGTTTATTTGTTTGTTACGCCTTCACCCCTCAACTACTCAACGGATCATCATGAAATTTGGCATGCAGATAGCCTATGGTATGGAGAAGGACATAGGTTACTTCTTATCCCAGGAACGCGGGTGAAACCGCGGGGGACAGCTAGTTTTGTATAAATAGCAGATGATCGCGCGGCGTCTTCAAAATTGTTAGCATTTTACAAGCAGTTCAACTCTTTTTCCTTCCACTTTTTCCTATCGCACGTATATCTTATATCTTGTACCACAGTGCGAGTACACGGAGCGGGCGGCGTGGGCATGGGCAACTCAAACAGCGACTAGGTATACTTAGGTGGAGGTACGACGTTTACACAAGTATAAGTCGTGGCGTGGCCCAGTGTTTTCCAATTTGAAATGGGTAAGTTTAGAGTCCAGTAAGGTTAGGAATGTGTAGAAGAGATATCTAGCACTTATATAGGGTGACTGGTAATTAGTAAACGACACTGTGACTGTACTCATGATAACAAACAACTTTACCAAAGAAACATTTTTTATTTATTTACCTAGCACATGAGCCCATAATATTTAGTACCTAACAAGAATAATAATACCAGTGCTGCAAACTCTCCTTCTTTTCCAGGAGATTCCATGATTTTTGGACATGTCTCCTTATCTCCTTATTTATTTTTCAATTCAATGAAAATCTCCGGGATTTTCACGATGTGAGTAAAGTGTACGACATTTTATATTTTTATAAAAATAACACCTGATATTGACATAAAATAAACCAGTCAATGCTCTGTATAATCTGCATCTCTGTGTAAAACTTGCAAAGTGACGTTGCGTTTTCGTTTTATTTTCAAGAGTTCGTGTATTTTGAGTTATATAGCATATGTATCAATAAAGATCAATGGGTGTGAAGTTGAAGTGAAATGAAGTGCGTGTATATTTTTCAAGTTCTTTAAAAAATCCGTGAAAAGTTTTAGTACGATTACCACCTTTTTACTGAAACATTTGTATGTCTTATCGAAAGTGTCAATTTTATTACTGACAGAGCCGTCAATGTGGAAGTGATTTATAGTGACTAGAACTTATATAACTCGACACTGGTAAAAATAAGTCCTAATAAAAAAAAGGATTTGCTTGTTAAAATTAAAACTAAGGTATACCTCCTATTAATCTTCTTCTAATATAAAAAATCCTATTAATCTAAATACAGCAAAAAGGGTATTTTTTTTATTTCTCCTTCTTTTTGACCCTGTCTCCTGGATTTTTGACATAAATATACTTCTTTTTTGCATGTTGGGGTTTGCAGCACTGAATAATACACCATCAGCTTTTATTTAATATAGTTATTTATCCCTATTTGTTTCTTTGGGAAAGTTGTTTGTTATCATGAGTACAGTCATGTGTCTAAGTATCGTTTACTAATTACCAGTCACCCTGTATAGAGAGCTATTTATCTTTGATCATTTTTGATTTTGTACTTTTACAAGGTATTTTTAAATTAATGAAAAGCTAAGGTGGAACGAGATCTTTTAATCCCTAATTTTATATTATTTTGACGTTCATTAATACCTCAAATAAAATGCTTTGATTTTATTAACTAACTAGCTGTCTCCCGCGGTTTCACCCGCATTCCTGAGATAAAAGGTAGCCTATGTCCTTCTCCATACCACAGGCCATCTGAATGCCAAATTTCATGATGATCTGTTGAGTAGCTGAGGCGTGAAGGCGTAACCAACAGACAAACAAAACTCACTTTCGCATTTATAATATTGAACTGGAGGAATCGGGATCTTTAATTTATTCCTAAAACCTAAAAATTTGGTACTATATCTTAATTTGAAGGGAAGGTTCAAACCGCAAGGAATAAAATATTCTGTGTCGCTAAACGTATAAACTTTATATAAATAAGAAAAATATCTTGCATAAATAATCAGCTTGTATTTCTGATTTGTAAGCCCTTTGCTATGAATAACATTTATTTACCACATCAATCGTCATGTAAAACAGTACTAAACCTCTGTCTAAATCTATGTAACTCTATGTAGAGGCCATGTTCCTTAAATCTTAGCGCCCGCACCTCAGGGTACCGCGTCTGAAGACGCCTCCGTGGTCATCACGGATAATATTGCAACTGAAAATTAATTGAAAATAAAATAACATTTCTATATTAGAGGTGTAACATTTTTACCTCCGTTGTCTCTTTCTGATAGCTCCGTATGCCTGTTCATAGACATGATGTTTGTGTATATTAATTGTTTTTCTTGTTCACAATTTATTGAAATACATATTTACATGAATATGTTTAGATATAAAAATACAAACTGCTATTTATTTTAAAACATCGCGTCGCCCGGGTGAAATTTTTGGTAAATTAAAAAAAACTGTCGTGCAAACCTTGTCCTAACAATAAGGAACACAAGAAAAAAGGAATCAGACAAACGGGTCGAGCCGTTACCAAGTGATGCTATACAGGGTGACTGGTAATTAGTAAACGATACTTAGACACACGATTGTACTCATGATAACAAACAACTTTCCCAAAGAAACATTTCTTTTTAATTTACTTAGCATTTGATCCCATAAGGTAGACCTAATAAGAATAAGAATACACTATCAGCTTTTATTTAATTTAGTTATTTATCCCTATTTGTTTCTTTGGGAAAATTGTTTGTTATCATGAGTACAATCATGTGTCTAAGCATCGTTTACTAATAACCGGTCACCTATATACATGTGGCAATTGATATTTATTTATATAGATATAACAAGTCAACAAACTCAATTTTTTTTTCTAGGTAATTGTCAATACCTGCAACAATAATTTAAATACACTTACGACCTTATCCTAAACACTGCCCACCCTTCCACTGACCACCTCCCGAGGTCACAGGGTGTAGGGTGTCGGGAGGTGGTCAAGGAGTTACCAGCTCATCCCAAGTTCCAATACATTTCATATTCCGTTGACAGAGGCACAATAATAACGCGGTGCTGTCCGTGTACAGCAAGACATAGTTGAAACACAATGATAGTATTTTGCTGGAAACGATGGGTGACCAAACTTACAACTGAGATTTATTTTAGAAGCTATCTCAAAGCACCATCGACATGCGGTATACACCGTGACTTTTAAATCGTTTTAACGCTAGAACAAACGTTGTTCATACCATGGTCTGCTAACATTCTATAACATCAAATTAAAAAGAAAACGTCTTTGGTTTTTGAAAAAACCACAAAACAGAAAAATTTCAAAAAGTCTGCGGATTCATACACCTGCTACAAAACTGGCGTGCCGCCGTGCCACAACTACTTTGAAGTGCAAGCGCAGTGTCTGAGTTGTAAGGAGTAACGAAAATGCCGACTTTTTTAACTTTATTTTGTGTTTTTTCAAAAACCAATCACGTAATTTTTTTCATTAGATGTTATAGAATGTTAGTAGACCATGGTGTGAACAACGTTTGTTCTAGCGAAAGTCTCCGTGTGTACTATCGATGCAGCGATGTATTACCTACCTACCCAGCTCCCCGTCGTGGTTTTCCCAAGAAAGATTTTTGCAGAGTCGGAAACGCGCGATTGATACTTCCTGGTGTTGCAAGCGGCCGTAGGCTACGGTATCAGCTTATCAATTTGTTGAACCATAAATGGTGTTTTTGCTTTTTCCTATTCCCTTCTGCATATCATAGGCTATCTGCGTAACAAACAAACGAACTCACTTTCGCATGTATAGTATTAGTTAGGATTACATGACTGTTTTCAGTATACCTCATCTAGCAAAACTATTTCTGTATCTGACCAATAGTTGGAAATAGTTGAATTTGAAGACGTTCGGAATTTACGAGTGGTCCGACCCTATGGGTGTACCTACCATAGAGTATTCTAAATTCGTTAGCCGATTGCTTAGCGACGGATGTCTTACATAACTATTGTAAATTACCTGAATACCTGTAAGAAGCTAGTGAGTGTAATATTTTGACATAGATTTTTACTTGAAGACACAGTACAAGCACAGTTTTACCACATAAGATGGTAATACTGTGGTACAAGATTATAGATAACACAACAACCCTTGCAGAATACAAGTTATCGTTACTATTCTTTAACTTTTATATGTCTTAGTTCTGAGACAAAAACATAAAACCCATTAATTAAGTAAGGCCATTAAATATTGATTATTTTAGTTTTTTTTTTTTTTTTTTTTTTTTTTTTATACTACTTAGGTAGCAAACAAGCATACGGCCCGCCTGATGGTAAGCGATTACCGTAGCCTATGGACGCTTGCAACACCAGGGGAGTCACTCGCGCGTTGCCGACCCTGCAGAAATGTCTTCACACCCTTTTTGAAGAACCCCATGTTGTAGTCCATTGGGAAAACCACGGCAGGGAGCTCATTCCACAATCTGCGCGTCCGCGGAAGGAAGCTCCTAAATGAAGAAAGTAATATGTATTTTTCAACTTTTTTTAAGGCTCAGTGGTCGTGATGTTAGATACCGAGACGAAGGTCCCGGGTTCGCATCTTACAATGAGCTTGAGCTTTCGGTGAAGGAAAACATCGTGAGGAAATGATAGCATGGTGGTAGGATACTTTGTAGTACCCACCTGGCTGGCTACCACCCTCAAGTTGAAAATCTGTCGCCAAGCACCTATCGGTGTGTTCCGACAGCTGCACTTAAGAGCCAGTTCGTTCTAGGCTTTGTGTGTGCACCACCTTCGGTCACATCATCACTTACCATGGTGAGATTGTGGTCAAACACAGGCCTATCAGCAGTATAAAACATTCCTGCTTGAAACATAATTTAATCACATAAACTATAGGTTTTAAATCGGTTACATATTTAAAGGTTAAATCTACTTAATCTTACTTCTTACTAATAATAATAATATTATAAAGAGGAAAGATTTGATTGTTTGTTTGTTTGTTTGTTTGTTTGCATTGAATAGGCTCCGAATCTACTGAACCGATTTGAAAAATTCTTTCACTGTTGGGAAGCTACACTAACCGCGGTTGACATAGGCTACTTTTTATGTCGGGAACGCGGGTGAAACCGGAAGCTAGTACACAATAATATTACGTTTCAAATACTGACTTTACATATACAATCATAACTCAATAGAAATAGAACTGGTGTCCTAATTGGATTCATACGGAGGCTCCTATTGTCCGCCCAAATCTTAGGGCGGGCGGCGTCCGGCAGACGTCTTGCCCTAAGTTAATTGTGTTATGCAAGTGTGTGATGAATTTTGATATTAACATTTGGTACTATTAATTATACTTCCATTGGTAGTTTTATCGTGACTGATGTCTGGGGATGACGCCAAACCACTTCAAAAAACGTGATATATAGAGATGAAATTTATAGTCTTTTTAATTTATTTGTTACACCCCTTACTTAAAACTTAATTAACTGTGCAATGCCCGGTTTCTATAAACAAAAACGAATCGTTTTGCTTACCAATGGTAGGTTTTTTATTGCCAAACTGGGCATATAGATCATTTCGTAAGCTAATTTTACCTGTGATAGCTACTTCCATATGGGAGGGTCTGCTATGCAAAGCTTTGAGATCTTTGCTTCATTATTATATAAGAGTCTTAATTTTAACCGATAACGGTCTGTAAATTATAGGAATCGGCCATAAGTTGTCACGTATCACCTTACCTGTCATTTTCACACAACGTGACGATATTTACGTGTGACGTGTAAGATATAATCCGTATATTAGTTTTATGCTTAAATTTTGACGAGCCTGCTACATTGTATATGAGCGAATTGTAAATTATGTTATATTCTTATCATTACTGTTTTTATAGGTATAAAATATTTATATCCAGTTATAGCCAAAATACGATAACTCAAACCCAAAATCATCGAATCAACTTATCGTACAAAACTTGAAACCTGCGACGCGTTGCGGAAAATTCCCCGCGATTGCCATCAAAACTTTCCAGTCACCTGAAACTATCTTCATACATCTACCCGATCACCCAACAAAATCATTGTCCCGCACGATAACGGCCGTCCAACTAAAAGCATCCGTTCCCATTTGAATACCGCCACAACTGTCTTTAAACTCCGAATATGCACAGATAGATTTATTAATAACCACTGGACTAGGGGGATGGGCGTAGGCGAACACAGGGCGATGGGGGTTGATTGTGTAACGTGAAGTTGTGAGAGTTGTGCGATTGTTGCTGTGCTATATGGATATTATTTTAGTTAGCTAGAATAAATACAATTATTAAATTATTTAGTTCAACACTCAGTAGTTAATAGTACTTATTTAGTTTTAACAAAACAAGCATGCCTGCTATCTGCGAACATCTGCATGCCAAAAATGCCAGAATACCTACACGACATTATTTTCATTCCAATTTGTTATCATATTCTCGCAAATAAATTTCTTTATCTTACGGTTTTTTATGACAAAAATACATTTTACGCTAACGCAAAACAACGACACGATAAAAATATACCTATATTGTTACAATACATCACAAATATTCAGGTTAACTGTAAAAAAATGGGAGTGAAACTATATAATAATCTTTTTATTTGAATACGAATTCTTATTACCTACGTACCTGTTCTTTGCAACATTTTGATACATCCAGCAACCAGTTGCAGATTGCTCAATTTGGATCATCAAGCAGCTGGCCAACTATGCCTTAGGGGACGTAGGGGGGCGAAACTTGGCAAACGTAAGCCGTGTGCCGGACAGGAGTGGTCATAACTAAGATATTTTGACCGTCAAGCAATTTCTTGGCCATGTCGGCGTGCTTAGGTGGCACGACAGGGTGTTCAAAGTTATTGTTTGGACAGATTAGATATTCGGCTGGGGTTTTAACAAGAAATTAATTCTGTAATAATATGATTAAGTGTGTTTGTTGTTTGTTTTGATTTTGAGTTTGGAGAGGAAAAATATTTTGTTGGAAAATTAACACATTATTGTTTAATTATCTTCATTCTTTCATTATAAAATTGTATATTAAACTACAGCTTAAGTTAATAAGGTAACAAAAAATAAGAAATGTCTTAAGTAAACCCCTATTTTCAAATATCACTCATAATAAAACGAATAAATAAATCTTACAAAAACACAACACAAATAAACACCCTATGCACCACTTGGGGCCACCAAAGAGCGTTGGGTACGATTGTAGCTGCAAACGTCTGTGTATGGAACGATATTAAATTCCAACTGACCGAAACTTGGCGTTAATTTAGGTAATATGCTAATACAAGCTAAAAGCTAAGACTTTGTAGCGAATACTAGGCGTTGTGCACTATATTAATGTTTTAGGACATGTTGAATTTACATCAACCTGTATTATTTTATTTTTAGGATGATTTAATTCCAAATCAATGTTTCTCTGTTTATAATATTCACGATTCACGACGCGGCGACGTCCTTCTGATAGTGACGTGATACCGAGACGAAGGTCCCGGGTTCGCATCCAACAATGAGCTTGCGGTGAAGGAAACTACAGTACGGTGGTAGGGTACTTTGTAGTACCCACCTGGCTGGCTACCACCCTCATGTTGAAAATTTGTCGCCAAGCACCTATCGTTGTGTTTCGACAGCTGCACTTGAAAGCCAGTTCCTTAGAGGCTTTGTGTGTGCATCACCTTCGGCCACATCATCACATACCACGGTGAGATTGCGGTCAAACACAGGTCTATACACAATAAAAAAAATCGAGCAATCTAATTCTGCAGCTAGTTTGTAATTTTGCACTAACGCTCACAGCATCTAAAAGTTAGTGTGACCTTGACTTAGCTAATCAGAGCCCATCATCTTGGGTAGGGAATTAGCGGAATAGATTTCAAATAAAATAAACGTTAATGCACTTCTTTGGGTCTGCGTTGATGACGACTCACTACCACTAAGTTGTCATCAAATTCAAATTCAAAAATTGTTTATCCAATATAGGTGCCGATTCTGTTGTAAATCGCACTAAACTAATTTTAGTCACATCACATCTCTTTCTTACAAACATTATTCAAAAAGGATAGAACATATTCAAAGCTGTCTTAAAAATTAATCTGGCGTCTTCATTTGCGGGTTATTAGACGTAACCGCAATAGATGAGACTTTGCCTCGTTATGTGTGTTCTACCGCTTGTACAACGGAGAGTGTTCTAAGGAATTATTCGACATGATGCCCACGGCTACCTTTCACCATCGCAACTCTCGCCATCGACAGGGGAGTCTATCCACACACATTGAAACAGAATTGTTTCGAACTGTGCGGGCTAAAAGGAGTTTTCTTCCGCGGACGCTCGGACTGTGGAATGAGCTCCCTGCCGTGGTTTTCCCAATGGAGTACAGCATGGGGTTCTTCAAAAAGGGTGTGAAGCGGTTGTTTGTCAGGGTCGGCAACGCGCGAGTGATACCCCTGGTGTTGCAAGCGTCCATATGCTACGGTAACTGCTTACCATCAGGCAGGCCGTATGCTTATTTGCCACCTAAGTGGTATAAAAAAAAAAAGGATGGCGACTAAATTTATATTGAAAACAAGCATTGGACTAATTTTACAGGAATACATTTCTTACATCCTTTTCTTATGTTCTTTCTTAGAAAGAGACATAGTGAGACTAAAATTAGTTTAGTTTTAAACAACACAATCAGTACCATAGTCCCTAATATGGCACTTACGAACGTTACAATTGATTTTACCACCGGTTCGTAATACCACCTTGAAATATTCCAAATAAAACCAAATTCCATACATTTTACATGAGTAGGAATCATAGCAAACTATAACATAGAAGTACATACAAAGTTATATAAGTCCCTCGACCATTCAGACGTTCAACAAACACACATCCAAGTTGCAAAGCTCGTCTTAACTCAAACTGGGTATTTAGTACCCTTGAGTGATCGCCGCCAACTTAACCTTAAATTAAGTAATTTGTACACTTAACTACAGTTTGGAGATTCTTACTTACACCGTTTAAGTTATTTGTAGAGTTAGGAGTAGACAAGTAAATGAACACGCATGAATTTTCTGTTTAGTAAGCACTATCGTGGTGTAGCATGATTAGCCGTTCTTAATCGATCGGCAAAGTTAAGCTACCACCGTCGTGGTCGGTACCTGGATGGGTGACCGCCTAGTGGTATTTCAAATCGAGCGTTTCCGTGCTTCGGAAGACACGTAAAGCCATTGGTCCCGGTTATCACTTAATTGTGATAGTCGTTAAGCTAGTTGGATGCCTCCTAGGCGGCTTGAAAAATTCCAACAGTAGGTTGACCACTAGCCTACCTCCACCGATCCGCAGTGGGCACGCGTGGTGGAGTATTGCCCATTCCCTTTCACCCTCATTTGTGAAAGGAGACCTGTGCTCAGCAGTGGGACATTTTAGGCTGATGATGATGATGATGATGAACTACTAAATTTCGAAATTTTT
Source organism: Polyploca ridens (assembly GCA_951394255.1). Taxonomy (NCBI): domain Eukaryota; kingdom Metazoa; phylum Arthropoda; class Insecta; order Lepidoptera; family Drepanidae; genus Polyploca; species Polyploca ridens. The sequence goes on from OX596258.1 coordinate 3,948,335, forward strand.
GGGTGTGTTTTTTTTTTAACTGGTTATACAGTCCTATGTTTGACCGCAATCTCACCACAGTAAGTGATGATGTGGCCAAAGGTGATAAGTGCACAAACCCTAGAAGAAACTAGCTCTCAATTCTTTTGAAAACAAGGAAGGAAAACATCGATTGGTGCTTGGCGACAGATTTTCAACTTGCGGGTGGTAGCCAGTCAGGTGGTCACTACAAAGTACCCTACCACCGTGCTATGGTTTCCTCACGATGTTTTCCTTCACCGAAAGCTCAAAATCATTGTAGGATTCGAACCCGAGACCTTTGTCTAGGCATCCCATGTCACCAACTACCACTGAGCTATTATCGAGTTAACCTCAAAAACTATGTACCCAAGACTTTCTGGACACAATATTGATGACCAAGAATTGATCATTCACTACATAAATATCCATTGCATACATGTCACTGCCACCTCTATAACTTGACGAAGTCTATGACAAGAGTCAATTTCGGCAAGACGAATAGTAGGACCGTTAGCCTCGAGTGGGCCTAGCACTAATGACTTTCACTTCCCGCATCAGGTGCCAATCGCTCGTTAGGACACCAACTGTACTCAGCCTTCAACATTTACTCATCCTATATTCAAATAATAGGTTATAAATAAAATTGTAAATAAATAAATAATAGGCAATATATTAATAATAATAGGCAATTTAAACTACAATAATTGGACTGTTTTACAAAAAACTTAAACCGACTTCAAAGTAAACTAAGAAGTAATCAAACACTGATCTGATGACAATGGGACCAAACGGGAAGTGTACCCTTTCAAATAAAAAAAGAATTTCCCAAATCGGTTAATAAACGACGGAGTTATGAGGCAACAAACACAAAAAAAAAAAATACAATCGAATTGAGAACCTCCTCCTGTTTTTGAAGTCGGTTAAAAAGACAGAAGACATCGCTTTTTCCGCCAACGCGTCAGCTTGGCTATCCAAAGAGGAAACGCTGCCAGCCTTCTGGGAACCCTGCCGTTAATCGGAAGAAGCGGCAGGCTTGAGATTTTTTTTATATATGTATAGATTGTATTTTGTACATATTTATTGTAAATAAAAAAAAGACAGTTATATAATAGCCGATAAAGTTTTCCACAAATTATTTATTTTGTCTATCCTGAATGTAATTGTCTGTGGTAACAGATTTTAAAGGCATTATATCAGTTAATTCAGCTTTAAGCAATACACATACACATACACATACACACAAAGCGAGCTGAGCTATTAGTCGATAAGCGGGGCAATACTATCGGAAATATTGTCACGCCATCATTATCACTCTTTACGTAGTAATAGTTAACGATCTATGGTGCTGGTATAATTCTGGCAAATAACTAATTTCAAAAAAAACTTTTTGGAATGTTTTGAGGTTCAGGTTTTAGAGATAAACGCTTGGAGAAACCATGCTTAATTATAAAGAAAATAAAATTCACATTAAATTAATTTAAAAAATCGGAGATTTAAATATAAAATTACCCATAATGGCCAGAAAATAATTAGACTTTTTATTTACAAAAAACTTAAACCGACTTCAAAGTACACTAAGAAGTAATCAAATCCTGTTCTGATGACAATGGGACCAAACGGGAAATATATACCCTTTCAAATAAAAAAAGAATTTTCCAAATAAACGACGGAGTTATGAGGTAACAAACATAAAAAAAAGCGAATTGAGTACCTCCTTTTTTTAAAGTCGGTTAAAAAGCATCTGTCTATTAACGAAACTATTATTTATACAGGTCGTTGTTTTGGTCAGCGACGAGCGACTCAGGGTCGATAATACAAATGATACTGGCGCTACAAAAAATATAAAAAAATATATTTTTTTTAATAATAAAAATTCAAATTTTGAAAATCATGTAATAAGCTAAAGTGTAGACGTAATACTCAACGGGATTACGAGGGAGTAAAGGGGTGGGGCGATGGCGGCTTGTGCCTAGCTCTAGTCTGTGCACGTGCCTAGTGACCATACTTTGCGGTAATTTTATTTCAAATTGAATAAGGTATTTCTCATCATATTTACAGTATTTAATGGAATTAAGTCCATTTTTGGGGAATATATATTTTGTACTACCGCTCCTGGGTCGCTTGTCGCCGACCAAAACAACACCCTGTATAATACAAATGCAATCTATGAAAAAGACCCAGTCTGTATAAGACCAGACGTTTTAAGTGGTTCAATGTCAGATCAGCGGAGAACAGCACGAATTTCTCAATGTTTATGTAGGGCCATTTAATAGGTGTTTGTTAGAATCATAGTTTAACATTACAGTTGTTATGATCATCTGACGGAATAGTGCTTCCACCTTTATTGTTGTAGATACAGGGTTTACATTTCTGTTTTAGTTTTTTTTGTGCAGTGCGTTTATTCAGTATTACTTTTATTATTAGGAGTACCTGGATGACCTTTTTTTTTTTTGATAAATCATAATAGTTAGATATAGAGATATCAATCAAACGTTCAATAAGGGCTATCTTTTCTGTGGCTACCACCAGTTGGCGCCACTATCAAGCAAGTCCTATCCTTTTCATTGAAAAAGTACAAAGCTTATTAGCGTGGCAGACCCAATAATTGATAATAACCAAATAAATAAAATATTTATTGCCTCAGTGTTGCGCAGTTCCGTTTTGTTCCGAAAAAAATGGAGGTCATACGTTTCCAAAAGACAAAACTCGCCTAAAACAATCGGTGGTAGCGATTCGAAAGTATGTCTGCCATAATTAATCATGAATGGCACAGTGAAAATCCGCGATGAAAAACTCGCAAACAGTAAACGTTCAGTACATTTAACATTTCTAGAGACCTCGCTCTACACTAGTGAATCTCGCAGCGAATTCAAGCGCATCCCTCATTCAGAATCATCATTGATACAATTGATCAAGTAAAACAGAGATATTCTCCGAAGAGACCTAAACAGGCAATGGACTGGAATCCCCTGGGGAAGCGAAAGCGTGGCCGTCCCAAACAAACCTGGCGACGTACTGTGCTTGACGAAGATCGGAAGGTCTTGGAGTGAGATCAAGCGCGAAGCTCAAGACTCAAGATCGATCGGGATAGAAAGTTTCTTTGGACGCCCTCTACCCCATCTAGGGGGCACATTATCATAATCCAAGTAAGTCAAAACAGAGATATTCTCGAGACTCGTCTGGTCTAATGGTGATGGTTTGATGAGAGGTAATTACCTAAGAATGATAATATTCTGAACAGTTAAAATTTTCATCACAAAAAAATCCTAATATTCGCCATTCGAACATCTAAAGAGAGCAAGTTACATCCAAATCTTCGAATCTAAAGGAATTTTTGTACAGGTGTTTTTTTTTTTCATTCAATTCTTTTCCGTAAAATCTCGTTTCTATCGATTTTACACATTTAAATAAAATTAATTTCTTCAGCAATAACGTTCTCTGTACGAAATTCTACTTCAATAGAATCCCCATAACTCTGCATCCCACAATTTCTAAAGGTATTGTCATATAAAACAACATCCTCTGTCCAGTTATTACGGATAATTTCCCTGCTTGCATTACATTACATTTGTGCAAACGCCTGTATCACGACGCGATCCCAGCTCGTCGTGCAAATGGCTGTCTATTTCTTGAGCATTGCTCTAAATCACGAGTGGCCTGGGCGTATCAAGATCGTTTAAGCGTTGGGATGTACCTGGCAACTCTTTTGTGGTCAGTTTTGCGTCGAATATCTAAACATGTAATAATAATGATATATTAAGTAGAGGATTGTAGTTCTCAAGTATTTATCATCAATGATTTTAGGTTAAAAAAAATGTAAAACATACAAGGTTTCAGATTTATTCGTCAAGCTTCGTAGGATCGTTCTCGTTAAAGAAGGCTATTCAGTAACATTTGTACAAGTAGTACCCAACTGATATGGCTTACCGATGTACTTGCGCAGAAGATACATTTTCAAAGCGCGGGCAACCGCTATTGGTCGGCATCTGCCGCCATGTTAGCGCGCGCCGTGCGGAGGGGCGTGACTTGCGAGTGAGACAGAACTAACAGCTACAGTATAATATGAACCTTATAATAGTGATCTAAGGGTGATTGTAAGTTTTAAGCATTCTTTCGTTAATCTTCGGGGCCATACTTTCCTTTCTGTGCGAACGAAGATTCACGACGCGCCATGTCAGTTGGGTAATACCTTTACATGATAATCAAATCAGAAAAACAAAACACATCTCCAATCCAATTAAAGTTCATAATGTCCAAAAGCAACTAGATTATAAAATCAATTTCAAGTACAACAAACAAGACGAGCATGTAATCACACGCCGACCTTATAACCTCTTAAACAACCTTAGTTCTGACATCAGAGCGGAATGTAAACAGCAAACCATCTCCTAAGGCGCCATCTATAATTTTCTAACAATGCTAGCAACACGTCCAAAAAATCAAGACACTTTATCACGCTTGAAACCCCCTTTATAAACCCTATACGGTCTGAGAGCAGAGCGGGTGTAGAGCTCTTCGTTAAATGGACAAGAGTACACGCTCGATCGATCTGGGATCTATCCATGGATATTGCATATTTATCAACCTTTGACACGGGTAACAACGTGGAAGTAACATCTTCATGGCCAGCAAAAAGGATACAAAACAAACACTATTAAAGGTAGTTTGAACTTGCGCGTGCTGTGTAGTTTGGGAAATTGTATGTGATATGTGGTTTGTTAGTTTTTTTCAATATGTAGGAATTACGAGTGGTTTAAAATGATCCATGATTTTAATTTTACCTTATCGTTTAGGTCATTTGCTCGGAGGTATACTCTAATCTAAAGCGACAGTAGCTTTGTAGTATTTTTTAAGGCGTTGATAGCTCAGTGGTAGTGACGTCGGATACCGAGACGAAGGTCCCGGGTTCGAATCCTATAATGAGCTTGAGCTTTCAGTGAAGGAAAACATCGTGAGGAAACCATAGCACGGTGGTAGGGTACTTTTTAGTACCCGCCTGGCTGGGTACCACCCTCAAGTTGAAAATCTGTCGCCAAGCACCTTTCGGTGTGTTCCGACAGCTGCACTTGAGAGCCAGTCCCTTCTAGGGTTTGTGTGCTTACCACCTTCGGCCGCATCATCACTTACCATGGTGAGATTGTGACGTAGCACATCACGCCACTGTATCTAAATCTGTACCTAAACCCTGGGAAATTTACCCGAGGGTACCGTCTGCGTCCCCGATACCGCACTCCCCGTGAGCCAGTATATTTTATCGTCTCCTCGAACGTTACCATTCCATGGATTGGTGCTCCTATCGGTTCGGGTTACCAAATACGAATAGGTACCACCTCCCAGGAAAGTACGTTCAAGGAGCGATTCCCCGTACCGTTTAAGGCAAGATCACGCCGCGCCCTCTATCTATAGTGTTAGATCTAAGTATTAGGTATAGAGTCTCAGATGTATGTAATAATAATAAAGAAGTAAATATTTTGGTGGCAACTTTGTAATCATTGATTGGTGTTTTCTTTATAGCTCTCCGATAGGTTACCCAAGTAGGAAGGTAAAACTAAGTCCTCCACTGGTTTACCTTAATGTACGAAGTCCGCTTCGTTACATTTGGCGCCCAACTCAGTGAGAACCCGCGAGGTGTCAAATCAGTATATCGTTACATTTGGCGCCAAACTCAGTGAGAATCCACCCCGCGAGGTGCTTAAATCAGTAAAATAGTGTATCGTTACATTGGACACCCATCTTAGTAAAAATCCGTTCCGCAAAGTGTTCAAATCAGTAAGATAGCGTATTGTTACAATAGGCACCCGTTTAGTGAGAATCCACTCCGGTATCACACCTCATTACCTCCCTGGGAGCCAATTCTCATTCACTCGAATTCATCACTCGTTCCAAATAAAGTTCGAACTCGTACTTTTTTCGAGTGAAAATCAAGTTAGGCTATTCTGACAATTTCGAAGCCGCCATTTTCTCTTATTTTTCGTGGGCTAGCGCTCGAACTGCTTCGACTGGTCGGGACCGTTCGAAACGTATTTCGAATGCGAACTATCAAACGTCAAATAGTTAGGTTGTCATTTGGAAACGTAATGACAGATAAGCCTAAGGATTTCCGTTACGCACAGACAATATTTTTTCATATTCATTATAATTATTATATAAAATTGATTAACTTATGAATTCCGGATTTATTAATATATAAAAAGTGTAAAACGTTGTTTTAAATATTTTACAGTGATTAAAATCTTTTTAAATTTTAATTTAAGATATAATATTATCGCATACGTAAACAAAACGCAATTATCAAGTGAAACGAAACGCATTGTGCAATTTGTATCTATCATAATGGCAACATTTATTCCTTACACTCGAACTTAGTTCGATTAGTGTCGAGAATACAGGAATCGAAAAATAGACTCCGCCCCTCGAAATTTTACGGTAGAACTAGAACTCGTAATGCAAGTTCGATTCGAAGGCTAGTTCGAGGGAAGTGAGAATTGGGCCCCAGGTCGGCCCACTTAACAAACAAGACGGCCTTCGCGAAACCTAGATGGTGGAGCAAGGAAACGTTAAGGGCGGAAAGTGAGCGGTCACGGGAAACCGAGTGAGTGTGTAAAAAAAAAATATATTATAAGTAAAAACCCCGTATCCGTATACATGAGCTATAAAGATTACTAATTATTACCAAAAAACAGAAAAGGGATATTCGTTCACCTCTTTTGCTTGCTTTTATACCGCTTCCGCAGCCTATTGGCTAATTTCATCTTCAAGAACGTTACAATTCCATGCATTGGTGGCCTATCGGTTCGGGTTACCAAATACGAATAGGTACCACCTCCCAGGAAAGTACGTTCAAGAAGTGAATTACAAAGAGGATAAAAAAATATACCTTTTCACCGTAAAGAAAATAATAATTGTGCATTATAACAAGTTGCAACCGATAAAACCGTGAGTAAATAAATATAAAATTAAAACCCGGTTAGTTTCGTTTATAGATAAAATATAAACAAATAAAATAAGTTTAATTCCGTACGTCATTAATTCGTATTCCATTAAAAGAAATAAAATCCGTTAATAAATTGAACCCATATAAAAATTCAAGGTAAGTTATATAAAGAAATTAAATAAACCCGTTATATATTCCGTTATTTCCGTTAAATGAAAAACCGTTCCGTTATAATAAAAAAAAGTGTTAATAAAATAAATAAATAATTTAACCGTCAAATGTCCACAAATTGGATCTATAATTTGAAAAAACCAGAACTCATCAACGAAATACAAGAAAGAAATATTTCAATTGAGGGTTTAACCGTTGAACAGCTTAGAAAAATCCTAGCAACAGACATCAAAAGCACGAAGATGACAGACAAGCCCGAAACAAGTCAAGAAAAGACAACCGCATCCGTATCCGAATCCGAATCAAACTCCGAAAAACCACAGAGTAAGAACATGATGAATCTACTCAAATTGGTAAACAGTTACGGTATCTCATTCGATATACGTAACGAACCGGTGGATTTTATCGAAACGTTGGAAGAAATAAAGACTACCAATGAAATAAAACCACAAGAAATGCTGCAGATACTGCCAAGAATTCTTAAAGATAACGCAAGAGCGTGGTACCGAAATAACCACCAGACATGGTCGTCGTGGGAAAACTTCATAGAAGAATTCAAACTTAGTTTCTTTCCGAAAAACTACAACTCCAAACTACTAGAAGACATATCCAAATATATAAATATATTTATTATTTATTTATTTATATAGACATATATAAATGTAACGAAGCGGACTTCGTACATTAAGGTAAACCAGTGGAGGACTTAGTTTTACCTTCCTACTTGGGTAACCTATCGGAGAGCTATAAAGAAAACACCAATCAATGATTACAAAGTTGCCACCAATATATTTACTTCTTTATTATTATTACATACATCTGAGACTCTATACCTAGTACTTAGATCTAACACTATAGATAGAGGGCGCGGCGTGATCTTGCCTTAAACGGTACGGGGAATCGCTCCTTGAACGTACTTTCCTGGAAGGTGGTACCTATTCGTATTTGGTAACCCGAACCGATAGGAGCACCAATCCATGGAATGGTAACGTTCGAGGAGACGATAAAATATACTGGCTCACGGGGAGTGCGGTATCGGGGACGCAGACGGTACCCTCGGGTAAATTTCCCAGGGTTTAGGTACAGACGGACTAACCTCACCGCAATGATCAACACTTGTCGTATTTGGTAACCCGAACCGATTCGTGTTGATTGTACGGTAGCGCCAGGCCGACAAACACAGGCCTATAAACAGTAAAAAAAATATCAAATCCCCGTGAATAAGGTCGTGAGTTCAAATCCTCCAATAAGCTTTGTATGCTTGCCACCTTCGGCCACATAATCCATGGTAAGGTTATGGTGAAACGCAAGCCTGTGCTCAGTAAAAAAACATTGTCAAAATAATGTAAGAATATGTAACTTGCATCAACATATTTATAATGACAATAAATACGAGTAGCAGTCTAAAATGTATCCAAATTCAGAACTGTAAAGCTTAAAATTGCTCGGGACTAAATATCGTTCGGGGAATTATTGAAGAATTATGCTAATCGCAGCAGAATATAAACTAGATAGAAGTAATACGACAGATTGGGCGAAACAATCTATAAAGGCACCGGATAGTAGAACGACATAACTTAGAAATTAATATTTTCAATACATGGGGGTCAACTTACTATAAGTGTTTTTTTTGTATACCACTAAGGTGGCAAACAAGCATACGGCCCACCTGATGGTAAGCAGTTACCGTAGCCTATGGACGCTTGCAACACCAGGGGTATAACTCGCGCGTTGCCGACCCTGAAGAAACCGCTTCACACCCTTTTTGAAGAACCCCATACTGTACTCCATTGGGAAAACCACGGCGGGGAGCTCATTCCACAGTCCAAGCGTCCACGGAAGAAAACTCCTTTTAGCCCGCACAGTTCGAAACAATTCTGGTTTCAATGTGGATGGACTCCCCGTCAATGGCGAGAGTTGCGATGGTGGAAGGTAGTCGTGGGCATCAAGTCGAATAATTCCTTAGATCACTCTCCGTTGTACAAGCAGTAGAACACACATAAGAAGGTAAAGTCTCTCCTCAGACTGAGGGATTAATTTTGAATAAAATTTAAATTATGATATGGTAGCTATGCCATTACTCTGAAGACCTTTAAATTCTTAATGCAATTCAATCTGACTTTTACTAATATCATCATGGGTAAAAGACAATATTCTTTTATATGACCTCTCTCTTATTTGTAAATCATCATCATCATCAGCCTATAATATCTGACTGCTGGGCACAGGCCTCCTTTCACATATTATGGTGGACAGGTACTCCACCACGCGTGCCCACTGCGGATCGATGGAGGTAGGCTACTGGTCAACCTACTGTTGGAGTTTTCAAGCCACCTAGTAGGCCTCCAACTACCTAAACGACTCACAATTAAGTGATAACTGGGACCAATGGCTTTACGTGTTTTCGGAAGCACGGAAGCGATTGATTAGAAATACCACTAGGCGGTCACCCATCCAGATATCGGCCACGACAGTGGTAGCTTAAGTTTGCCGATCGATTAAGAACGGCTAATCATGTTACACCACGAGCGCATCTATGTTAAGGTTTGAGGCAACACACCAATGGTACCCCGATAAAGTCAATCCGAAATCCGTTATTATTATATGAAATGAAATAATTTATTCATTCAAATAGGCCTTCACAGGCACTTATTATTATACCTACATATAAAATCTAGGAAAGGAAGGCCAGAGTGAATAGGTTTCTTCTGGGTAAGCGTGTCCCATCTTAGGCTATCCCGGGTCAGTGGCCAAAAGCAAGCCCATCTAATTTAAAAGAAATGTTTTTGTAAATGTTTTTTTTTTCAAAAGTTTCAATTTTCAACTTATACATGTTCACCCACCGGTAGTATACAAGGCACATCACGCATTGACCAGTAAGTGGTATTGCCCAAGCCTGTTTGATATTCGCGAGCGTGACACGGCCGTGCCCCGCGGACCAATTTACTATAATCACACTATACCGATTACAGATTAAGCATTTTACATTACAATTCTGGGAACTATGCCTTTTTTTGTTCGATAGAAGATGAAGAGTTGGATGAGATTAGTCTTCAAATGGTTAAAAGATTCAATACACAAATAACTGATGACAAATTGAGATTTTTGTTCAGTAAACATCTCCAGGCTAATTGGATGTATTATCTTGATACTTAATTTTTATTTATTGAGTTAATTATAGTACAGTATTACCCAACTAATATGGCTTACCGATGTACCTGCGCAGAAGATACATTTTCAAAGCGCGGGAAACGCTATTGGTCGGCAGCTGCCGCCATGTTAGCGCGCGCCGTGCGGAGAGGCGTGACTTGCGAGTGAGACGGAACTAACAGCTGCAGTGTATTATGAACCATATAGTATTGTTCTAAGGTTGATTGTAAGTTTTAAGCATTCTTTCGTTGATCTTCGGGCCATACTTTCTTTTCTGTGCGAACGAAGATTCACGACGCGCCATATCAGTTGGGTACTACTGTACCAAAATAGTAAGTATTATGAATAAATAAAAGATGATGTCGTTAATTTTCTTTTCTTTTCACCTACATTAATAATTTATAGTATAGACTTTTCAATATAGGCTAATTTTCTTTGAAGTAAATAAAATTATAATAGAGTCGATATAATAAGTGGAAAAAACCGCGAGCACATCGAGTTAAATATAACAATGATAAGGGAAATGTAGGACTTTTTGGCGGGAACTTGCAGAGTGACGTTGCGTTTTTATTCATAAATTCGTGTATTTTGAGTTTTATTGCATATTATCGGTGGTATTTTATCCAATAAAGACCAATCCATGTGCACTAGTAAAGTGAATGAATCTTGTGTATCGTGACTTTTCAATTTGGATGGACTCCCCGTCAATGGCGAGAGTTGCGATGGTGGAAGGTAGTCGTGGGCATCAAGTCGAATAATTCCTTAGATCACTCTCCGTTGTACAAGCAGTAGAACACACATAAGAAGGTAAAGTCTCTCCTCAGACTGAGGGATTAATTTTGAATAAAATTTAAATTATGATATGGTAGCTATGCCATTACTCTGAAGACCTTTAAATTCTTAATGCAATTCAATCTGACTTTTACTAATATCATCATGGGTAAAAGACAATATTCTTTTATATGACCTCTCTCTTATTTGTAAATCATCATCATCATCAGCCTATAATATCTGACTGCTGGGCACAGGCCTCCTTTCACATATTATGGTGGACAGGTACTCCACCACGCGTGCCCACTGCGGATCGATGGAGGTAGGCTACTGGTCAACCTACTGTTGGAGTTTTCAAGCCACCTAGTAGGCCTCCAACTACCTAAACGACTCACAATTAAGTGATAACTGGGACCAATGGCTTTACGTGTTTTCGGAAGCACGGAAGCGATTGATTAGAAATACCACTAGGCGGTCACCCATCCAGATATCGGCCACGACAGTGGTAGCTTAAGTTTGCCGATCGATTAAGAACGGCTAATCATGTTACACCACGAGCGCATCTATGTTAAGGTTTGAGGCAACACACCAATGGTACCCCGATAAAGTCAATCCGAAATCCGTTATTATTATATGAAATGAAATAATTTATTCATTCAAATAGGCCTTCACAGGCACTTATTATTATACCTACATATAAAATCTAGGAAAGGAAGGCCAGAGTGAATAGGTTTCTTCTGGGTAAGCGTGTCCCATCTTAGGCTATCCCGGGTCAGTGGCCAAAAGCAAGCCCATCTAATTTAAAAGAAATGTTTTTGTAAATGTTTTTTTTTTCAAAAGTTTCAATTTTCAACTTATACATGTTCACCCACCGGTAGTATACAAGGCACATCACGCATTGACCAGTAAGTGGTATTGCCCAAGCCTGTTTGATATTCGCGAGCGTGACACGGCCGTGCCCCGCGGACCAATTTACTATAATCACACTATACCGATTACAGATTAAGCATTTTACATTACAATTCTGGGAACTATGCCTTTTTTTGTTCGATAGAAGATGAAGAGTTGGATGAGATTAGTCTTCAAATGGTTAAAAGATTCAATACACAAATAACTGATGACAAATTGAGATTTTTGTTCAGTAAACATCTCCAGGCTAATTGGATGTATTATCTTGATACTTAATTTTTATTTATTGAGTTAATTATAGTACAGTATTACCCAACTAATATGGCTTACCGATGTACCTGCGCAGAAGATACATTTTCAAAGCGCGGGAAACGCTATTGGTCGGCAGCTGCCGCCATGTTAGCGCGCGCCGTGCGGAGAGGCGTGACTTGCGAGTGAGACGGAACTAACAGCTGCAGTGTATTATGAACCATATAGTATTGTTCTAAGGTTGATTGTAAGTTTTAAGCATTCTTTCGTTGATCTTCGGGCCATACTTTCTTTTCTGTGCGAACGAAGATTCACGACGCGCCATATCAGTTGGGTACTACTGTACCAAAATAGTAAGTATTATGAATAAATAAAAGATGATGTCGTTAATTTTCTTTTCTTTTCACCTACATTAATAATTTATAGTATAGACTTTTCAATATAGGCTAATTTTCTTTGAAGTAAATAAAATTATAATAGAGTCGATATAATAAGTGGAAAAAACCGCGAGCACATCGAGTTAAATATAACAATGATAAGGGAAATGTAGGACTTTTTGGCGGGAACTTGCAGAGTGACGTTGCGTTTTTATTCATAAATTCGTGTATTTTGAGTTTTATTGCATATTATCGGTGGTATTTTATCCAATAAAGACCAATCCATGTGCACTAGTAAAGTGAATGAATCTTGTGTATCGTGACTTTTCAATTTGTCTCAAGAAGTCCGTGAAAAGTTTTAGTACAACCCTCATTATACTATAACTTGACTTATGGACGGTGACTGACTGAGGACTATGTGAAAGTGATTTATTGTGACTAGAACTTATAATAGAACTGGAAAATGGCAAAATACACAAGCCGTGTGACGCCAACATATTTAAAAAAAGGTAAATATATACTCAGTGTAAAAATTGACGTAATTACGTATAATAATGGCATATAATAAATAGAACCTACATTAAGGCACCGATCCCACTGACAAAAGTACTAGAGTTCCGAGTTCTGCATACCGCGTTGATTGTAAGCTATGTGGCGCGTTTGAAAGTAAAAAAAGTGAATGATGTGTGATCAGCAGCGAATATTGCAGAACTCTAGAACTCTATACTACTTGCTGTGTGCACAATAGTCAACACGGAATGCAGAACTCGAAACGCGGAACTCTAGAACCAGCGTTGCCAGATTTTTTTTCGGGCAAAGCGGGATTTTGTAACCTCTTGAGTAAAAAAAGCGGGATTCTATCGCCGAAAGCGGGACATACTAAAAATCCGGCCAAGTGCGAGTCGGACTCGCGCAACGAGGGTTCCGTTATTCCGTAGAAACTTGTAGGTATGTAAATAGTTCATTCAACACGGGAATCGAGACTCGATGATTTTTCACTTTTTTTCGATTATGTTGTAATATAATGGCACTTTTGGGATAACTTCCTTTACTTGTGCTAAATGGAATTGCTTCTTCCCAAATTTTTATGATTCTAGGTCAACGGGAAGTACCCTATAGGTTTTGATTCCCTTGCGAGCGTCAAAATATGCGGCATATACGGCCGTATCTTTTGATTGCGTTGACTTAGAAGTTTGATTTTTGTATGACACAGTGACATTTATGCATTTAGCGCACTTCGGCGCGGTTCTCCTTATAAATCACACAGGAAAGCTGGTGCCATTTCTGTGCAGTGGTGTCTTTATAATTTCCCCTTCTACGTCCAACGATGATATTCACCGTCGATTAATACTCGAAAAGCGGGACTGAGCCTGTCCCGCGCGGGACATAAGATTTTGGGCTAAAAATCGGGACGTCCCGCCAAGATCGGGACGTCTGGCAACCCTGTCTAGAACTCTCTCTGTGGGATCGGCGCCTATGATGATAAAAAAAACATTGTAGATTTAGCTAACGGTCATGATTGATACAATTTTTAATGGAATCTATTATTTGTATTTTATAATAGGATGCACTGTTATTTCTGGCATTTTAAATTATTACCTCAATTTTAAATGCATCCATACGATAATATAAAAAAATATTGTATAACAAAGTGGATATGTTTTTTTTTTGTTTGTTTGTTTAAACGTGCTAATCTCTGGAACTAACAATCGGATTCGAAAAATTAATAATTACCAAATATTATAGGCTACTGTTTATTCCAGGAACGCGGGTGAAATCTCGGGGGACAGCCTTTTTTTTACTGTTTATAGGCCTGTGTTTGACCGCAATCTCACCATGGTACGTGATGATGCGGCCGAAGGTGGTAAGCACACAAAGCCTAGAAGGAACTGGCTCTCAAGTGCAACTATCGGAACACACCGAAAGGTGCTTGGCGGCAAAATTTCAACTTGTGGGTGATAGCCAGCCAGGCGGGTACTACAAAGTACCCAACCACCGTGCTATGGTTTCTTCACGATGTTTTCCTTCACTGAAAGCTCAAGCTCATTGTAGGATTCGAACCCGGGACCTTCATCTCGGTATCGACGTCACTACCACTGAGCTATCATGGCCTTAAAGCTTTAAGCTAGTTTAAAATAAGGCAAAAAACCGTCTCACACATAACCATTACTATCAGATCTCTCAAAATCATTAAAAACTTTGCATTCGTTCGTAATGTGAGAGACCAATTCATAATGGCTTTGAATTCCTATTGTTTTGGGACGATTTCATTACAATTATTTAGCAATCATCATCAAGTTTGTACGAGTATGATATGGGAACACTACATTAAACGCATCGTTGACCACATATCGACGGACGATCTTAATCATCGTTTCATATCAAATGATCATTTTATATTGTTATTGTAAGGTAATTTTGATAAGTATGATCGAAATATACTTGCCTTTATAATATTTGTATTAAGTAGGTAGTCGGTAAAGGTAAAATCTGCTTGCGTTTGTGACGAGTGATATCAAAGCTAAAAAGTTATATCTGTGGCTAAAAGATTCCTATTCACTTTTACTTTGAAGGAGTTCACATTGTAGATTTATGTAAGGTATGCAGGTAACAAGCATATGGCCCGCCTGATGGTAGGCGGTTACCGTAACCTATGGATGCTTGCAACATCAGGGGTATCACTCGTGCGTTGCCGACCCTGAAGAAACCTCTTCACACCCTTCTTGAAGAACCCCATGCTGTACTCTATTGGGAAAACCACGGCGGGAAGCTCATTCCACAGTCTGAGCGTCCGCGGAAGAAAACTCCTTTGAGTCCGCACAGTTCGAAACAATACTGGTTTCAATGTATGAGGATAGACTCCCCGTCGATGGCGAGAGTTGCGATGGTGGAAGGTAGCCGTGGGCATCAAGTCGAACAATTCAATTTTTAATTCGTTAAGAAATCTCCGCAATAAAATATAGACCATTAAGCTGTTAGTAATTATTATATTCTGACGTAGCGTTACATACCTCCCCCCACAGATGGGGAGACATAGTCGCTAAGAGCGGCGCTGCATTTTTACAAATTGATACAAATTATTTGAGCGCGCTCCCGCTTTGTTCCAACGATGCTTGTTACGACTGTAGAACGGCATTTTATTATTTTTGTGGGAGCAGCGGACAATGGGCTGGAGAAACGCCGGCGAAGTTTGGGCATGTTTTGGTTATACTAAAAAAAACAGTAGGATAAGTGAATACAAATACTGGTTAATTAAGTTACATAGATTATTTTATTTTAGCTTCTATTACGGGAATTATATATAGGTTCACACCTTCACCTTCAGTCCCATCATCACTTACTATGGTGAGATTGTGGCCAAACACAGGTAAGTCAAAGTAAAAAAAAAAATATGTAGGTACCCCAATGGTTTTATATGTCTTAATTATAAGAAATCAAGTTGTTTAGGTACTCCGTTTGGTAAAACATATACCGTCTTATTAAGGCGCTGTGTGTAGACACTTTTCGCACATTTGAGGGGGTGAAGCAGCGGTGAAGACGGCGCTCAATTCGGGGCGCCCCGCGTACTACCCGCGCAGTCCGCCCGTCACTTTCTAATGTCATATAAACAAAAAGGCATGAGGCTGGCATGGATCTTAATACCTGGTTATTACAAGACTGACTTACAGTAACTTACACCTTATTTATTTATGAGGGGGTTAGTTTTTACTACAATAGTTTTATTGGGGTTCTTCAAGAAGGGTGTGAAGAGGTTTCTTCAGGGTCGGCAACGCGCTAGTGATACCCCTGGTGTTGCAAGCGTCCATAGGCTACGGTAACCGCTTACCATCAGGCGGGCCGTATGCTTGTTTGCCACCTTAGTGGTATTAAAAAAAAAAAAAAAAATTGCTTTAATTTCAGAAAAGCGCTTTGCATTTTTCTGTGCCTGTATGCGTTTTTCCTGCCCCCTCATTCCTTAGACCGAGTCCGAAACATCTTATTCGCGCCCTCATAAAAGTAACTGCTTTGGCTCGTTTTTATTTCAACCTCTGTACCTGTACGGCCACAGTATTTTAATAAACCGTGGTTATATTTAGGCAAAAAACAACTGTGTCACATTTTGTTACGGTATATTTTTAAATGGCATTGAGAAAAATCACGTTTTGCCCACTTATATCTAGGACAAGACGATTGAAGGACACGAGGTATTTCAATTACTTTATTATGTAGTGAAGGTATTTTATTGGTATGTATGAAATCAGGTGAGATGAAAGATTGGAATAAATGAAAGCAAGAATAATTGAAAAGTATTTTCATCCCTCGTTCTCTGAAAGAATAGACCATAGTTATCTAAGAAGCGGGTTCAAAGTGATACTTTTCGACCCTAGGGCAGAAAAGTAATAAAAAAGCTATATGCATGTCAAATTTCATCGCGATCGGTTTAGCAGTTAAGACGTGAAACCTATCAAACAAATTAACTCCAGTGCGAGTTTGTCACACTCGCATTCATAATATATTCGTAAGGAACTTAGGATGCGAAGTTTATTTGTTGGTATGTCTTTCTTTGACGCAGCAACTGATCGCGTAATTTTTTTCATAGTGATAGACCGGAGAGTAACGGCGACACTTTTAGGGTTCCGTAGCCAATGGCAAAAAACGAAACCCTTCTAAATTCGTCTTGTTCGTTCGTCCATATATGTCAGATCAATTTTATTCGGAGACCATTAGCCCTACATATATGAAATTTATCAAGTAGTCTTCTGTGACTGATATATGACCACAAAACTATAACCTTGTGTGGTTCTCAGAGTCTGATGATGAAGGCGGAAGGAGATGGACGACGACCTTCCGGAACTCCTAATCTATAAATAAATTTACCGATATTCTTCGACAATTAATGTGACGTATGTGAATGAAATTTGAAATAGATAATTAAATCAAGTTTATCGATGCTCGGGGCATTACAGACACAGTTTAATCAAAATAAAACAAACATATATACGGAACAATTGCCGCTTTATCCGGCACTGTAAATGACATGTCTACAGCAGTACCGGATATAGGGACAATCAAACCTACTAGCGATAATCTTCAGGGCGGTACCAGAGCTGGGCCGCACTCTGTGAACCAAAGACCACATCTTACGCAGAATACGTGGAATATGTTAATTTTAATAAGTTTGCCCAAATGGGATTTACGATACACGTAATAAAAATATTTAAAACTAGTTTTCCCAAGGGATCTGATGTTCAAAGTTCTACCTATGTGCCAAATTTCATCATGATGGGTAGTGAGGAGTCAAGAGGTAACTAATAAACAAACTGACTTTCACTTTTATTATATTAGTAGAATAAAATTTGATGCATGTTGACCAATTTTGCTTGATCTCATAGCTTCCTGGAGTACATTTATCATTCACACACTAGTTTTTTTTGAAACAGTTACCTAAAAAATTTGAAAAAAATCTAAATAGGCAATTATTTCACAAAAGCCCTGTCAGCGAAAAGTAATACCAATACATTTTAGCGTCCAATCCTGGGAATTACTCGGTGAAATTATTGCGGCGGCTCGTTAAGAAATCCGGATTAAAGAGTTGAAGCAAAAAAGGTAAATGTCGCCGTAAGTCCGCGCCGCAAAATTCTTAAACGTAGTCCGGGGAAATGGGATGATTACTTCATCAAAACACACTTTAAACGTGTTACGTAAATCTAGTACCAACCGCCCCCCGTCCACCCCGTAAAGGGTGAGCTGGAGTGGGGTAAGCGGGGGAAAGTCACCCCAGGAAATGGGGGGTAAGACGATATGGGCGAACGTGAGCGCCGTCAAGAAAACCTTGATTGCTTTTTTAATTAGTTTTTTTTTCATTCCCCCTTTTTCGCATCCCGGCGATCGTGCAAGAAATATGTATTCGAGTGTTTTATGTATGTGTGTGCTTTATGTACTGTTTATTGATTGACTTTATGGCATTTGTGTGTTGATTTTTTGTTGTTTATTTATGTATACCTTGCTGCCAATATGTTTAAGGCGATGATAGCTTAGTAATAGTGACATCGAATGTTGAAACGAAAGTTGCAAGTTCGAATCCTAATAAGCGGAGCTTACACTGAAGGACAAATAGTGTTTCGATAGGTGCACTTGATAGCCAGTTCTTTCTAGGGTTTATTTGCTTAGTATCTTCGGCCACATCATCCATTACCATGATGTGATTGCAGTTAAACACAGGTTAAAATATACACGATAAATAAATACATGATTAAAAAAAGATGAGATTCAATTGATTTGATCATAATTATTAAATCATGACTACCTACAAAAACTGCATTAAAATTACTATATTAAACAATTTTGCCCAAACATTAAATAAAAAATGTATAAACAGTATACTTTATTAAAAAAAAGGTTTAAATGAATCTCTGATATTTAAAAATCTGTGTACAAAAATTCTCATAAAAAAAATAAGCAAGTAAAAATATTCAGTCACCGTAAAAGTGTCAATTGAAAATTATTATCCGTTTCTCCCCATCAAAAGTGTAAAATCAAGAGCGTAAAAACGTCGAGGAATGTCCATTAGTCGTTCATAATATCGTCGCCATAATGAGGGGAGAGTGGGCTAAATCAGAACAGTGGCGCGACCATAGGCGTTCCGGCACGTAGTAGCCCGAGATATAATTGAATGCCACTTTTTGCACAAAAGTTTTTGCTTATTTATTTAAATAAAGTTTTAACTGACTGAAAAACTTCGTTTTTTTCATCGGGTCTTTGCATGTTTATTATCTAATTGGATAAGTATGTAACATAATTTGTACACGTATAACATATTACATAAAGACAAAATTATTAAAAATAAACAAAGGGGTGGCATTGACATCTTCTGAGCTTAAACTAAATAAAAAATAACATGCAATCATCCATCTAAAGATAAGTCTGTCTCCTCCAAAAAATTTAATTAAGAATTCGACTTGTACTTTTGCGAGGGCATTATTTATCTTATATGACACGCACACTAATAAACACTTATACAAAAATCACACGCACACTTCGAGTAAGTTTTAAGTCTCGAGGCGTCCCCACTAATTTATACGTTCTTTCGCTTTCATTATAATTATTATTCTTGGCAATTTATTTTCGCACACGAGGGGGCAGTGTCCCCCCGGGGGTGGTTGGGGTGGACTTCTTACAAATTCCCGTTTTTCGGTGGAACTTAACGCACCCTTTTCTTGGCCCTTTTTGTTTTTCATTACATTAACTTTTGAGACGGGGATAATGTGTTTTTAGTGTGTGCGTATAATTTTTACGTGTATAATGAACGTTTGTTTTGTTTGCATATATAATAATAATTTGTAGGCTTATTGCATATTTGATATTATGATGTACAGTGCAACCAAATAATATTAATTAATTATGTAAATTATTAAATTGGCAATCGATCAAATATAATGGACAAAATATTTAACTTGTTGAGACAACCAAACAACAACTTTTAAATGCATGACGACTAAGCTTTATCTCGACGTCTTTCAACGGCACCACTCAAAACTTTAAAGTACACAATTTACGTTCACATGCACACAGCTCGACGAAGAACTTTCACAAAACAAAAGCGATTACTACAGACTTCGACTACTCGAAAACAAAACGCAATTTTCTCTTAAGAAAATGAGGGAACTCTTTCTCCCCATTGAAAAATCATCAACACCCACCGCGTATGTACCCGCCACCGGCCACCCTCATTTAAGGGGGGAAGATCTACGCCGCCGACTTGCGTACGCTTTAATTAAAAATAAAACATAAGAACGATGTAACTGGATGAGCCGAGGAGCGAAGGAAAAATGAAAGAGAAAGCCGTCCACCCCCTCCTCTGGAATGGGTGAGGGGCGGGGAGGGATAACCGCGTGGAAGTCAGTCGCGCGGCGACCGCCGGGGGGAGCAGTTCTCCTCCCGCACACTGCTGTGTCACAACGGAATGACATCACTTTTCTTGTCGCTAATGAAGAGAACGTCTTGGATGGTTGCCTTTTTACTTGCTAAAGGCTTTTATTCAGACCATGCGTTTTTAGCCTTTGCTAATTTATTTAATTAGCTTTTCTCTGAGAAACTTCACAGAGAAAAAGTATTTTTTTACGTTCATTTTGTGCAGAAATTTAAATTTATTCCGCATCATGAAATCAAATTTAAATAAATCACATCTCATAAATAATACCGTAAGCTGCTACATACGAAAGCGTAGTGAATAACGTCTTGGCAAAACAAAACGTCCAAGTCGTAGTCTAGACATTTTAATTTTCCTATCTTTGCATCGGGAAGGTATCGACAGATCTCTTTTCATTAGTCCTCGCCGCACATGTGAAGGAAATCTTTGATGTAGACATCGTTAGTGTTGCGAATGTAAAGAGTATTATGGTTCTATATTTGGAATGGCAACTCTTCATTATTCTTTAACATTTTGTGCATATCTTTGAAAGAGAATATCTGCTTATTCTGTGTGGAAAAAATGTAATAGTATTTTATTAAATAATGACGTAAAATACACACATTTTTGTAATATTTTTAGAATCTTAAGAACTTTGTTATATTAAACGTACGTCATTTTATGGTTATGTGAAAAGTCAAGTTCGAAGTTCTATTATCATCATCGAATATCGGTCAGCGGGTTAACCCACTGACCTACCTAACTACCAAGTAACAAAATAAAGAAAATTATAGATTTCTTAATCTACATCACTATTCTAAATAAGAACTGTAATACTTTCCTTAATAAATCATATTTATTGATATTTGTTACCACCAAACAATATCGACACAAGTGTTAAGATGTACTATACCACGGTAAACGCTGACGCCTAGCAACACGTACCGGGAAGCCGCCGCCGCTGTTGCGCTGTTTCGCAATACCCATCATCGCGTCGGACGCTACTAAGAAATCACGCCGTGGGGACGGCGCAATCATGATTCATCGATTGTCCACATTTAAAATTGAAGTTTATTGATTTGTCACTTTTGTATCTGGCATCGAACAATTGTCACGTATTTGATAAATTAATTAATTGTATTTTCTTTATTAAATAATTATAAATTTAATATCGGTTTTTTTTGCGTCCTCAACGGCAGCCGAACGTAATTGGCGCAGTCGGTAGGATGCTCGCGGTCGGTTTCGCATAGAAAATCTGCTTGAAGTTCGTGAAAAGCCGCCCGTGTGGCTCGCCTAGCCGTGTCAAGGAGCATCCGAATCTACACGTCGTGCTGCACCAGAGAATATCCAGACTTCGATATCGCAAAAGGACCGAAATATAAATGTGAGTACACTAGATTCTTTTTAGTGGTTGCTCATTTCCTAGCCTTAATCCAGTACTAATAAAATTTGTCAAGATTTTTCATTTAAGAAAATCTAAGGACCCTAAGTTAGTAAGTAGTAGTAGACAGGTTTTTATAGACCGTAAAAGAAATATAAGTTTAGGAAGTATAGAGGAAGAAGTTAATATGTCCGAGCTTGATACCATCTATAAAGCCTTAAGGTTAGTACCAGAGTTTGATGGGAATCCAAATGTGTTAACCAGATTTTTAAAATTATGTGACCAGTTAGTACAGCAGTTTTGTAGTCAGGGTAGTAGCGACTTGAGTAAATGTGCCCTTATTAATGGGATTCTTAATAAAGTCACAGGCTCTGCTGCTCGCTTAATAAATTCAAATGGAATTCCTAATGACTGGAGTGGCATTCGCAGTGCTTTGGTAAATAACTTTGCCGATCAGCGAGACGAAACCGCGTTATATAACGATCTAGCAATTTTATCACAAGGCTCTAATACGGCTCAAGAATTTTATGAGCGTTGCCAAAATTTGTTTAGTACAATTATGACGTATGTTAGCCTGCATGATACTGTTGAATCCACCATAGAATCGAAACGCGACTTATATCGGAAATTGACGTTACAAGCGTACGTGCGTGGACTGAACGATCCTTTAGGTTCGCGCATACGCTGTATGCGTCCAGAGACTATCGAGAAAGCGCTAGAATTCGTTCACGAGGAAAATAACACCATATATTTGCAAAACCGTAACCAACGATTACCTGATAGGAAATTAATTAGTTCTATGCCGGTGCCTAATCATTTTGTCAGCCCGTACAAAATGCCAAACCAACCTTTTAGCTTGCCCGCGCCTAGGCCTTTCAATTATGGTATGCCAGGCCCCTCGCGACCTCAATTCGCACCACCACCTGCACCGCAATGGAAACAAAATTTTTTCCAACCTCGTCAGTTTGGTCCAACACGCACGCAACAAATGTTTAAATCAGTGCCATTCAATTATAACCCCCAACAGAATAACTTCCAAATGGCTCCGCGTCCTAATCAGCAAGCTAGCAACCAACCACGTCCAATGAGTGGTGTAAGCCATTATGTTACACGGAATTTACCACCAACGCCACAAGCACTCGGAGGTCATAGTTGGCTAAAATCAGGAAATCCACCCCCTACGAACTACCTTAAGAATAGGGAAATGAATTATAATGACTGTACTAACGACTCTACATACACCGAATACGCTGATTATTATGAACCCTACTATGATCACTCTGACTACGTAGAATATCAACCTTATGAATATTCCCTTCAGGAATATACAGAATATACCCCGGAGACATCCCAAGTTGTAATCGAAGATTTAAAAACTGAGCAGGATTTTACGGAAACCCCGAAATCCGACACCTTAAAATAGAAATAAATCTCCAAACGCAACGACAACTTCCGTACATTCAAATTGCATCACCGCCTTTGAAACTTTTACTAGATACCGGAGCAAATCAATCGTTCTTGAGTCCTGCGGTAGTAGAACAGTACTTTAGCAATTTTCCATTAAATTACGATCCTTTCGAAGTATGTAATGTTCATGCTACAACTAGAAATGACTACTCTATCACGTTGCCTAGCTTTAACGAATTTAACGACTCTAACGACTCGACGTTTTACGTTTACAAGTTCCACGAATATTTCGATGGGCTTATTGGTACGGACTTGTTAAATAAATGGGAGGCTGTGATCGATTATAAAAATAAGATACTTACAACTAAAACCGCGTCGAATCCGATTCAAGTATATGACTCACGAAACGCTAACTTGTATGAAGATATTATACCGGCAAACACTTCGAAACTACTTAAGATTCCGATTAACATCCACGACGGAGATGCGTTTATAGAAGAACAAACTATTTCTAATTGCATCATAGGAGAGTGCTTGACTACTGTGTCAAATAATAGGGGAGTAGTCGAGGTTACAAATCCAAGTCGAAGTGACGTCATATTCTCAATGGATCGAGCAGTCTCTGCCGAAATTAATAACATTGAGTATATACCTTCCGAGAAACAGCCGCAACGCGTAAAAGAAGTACTCTCGCGTCTCCGTACAGATCATTTAAATGTTGAGGAACGTAAGAATTTAGAATTACTTTGTGCACAATATGCAGACGTCTTCTACTTAGATGGTGAACCCTTAACCTTTACGAATAAAATTAAACATTCAATCAAAACGACAGATGAGTTACCGGTTTACACAAAAAGCTATAGATATCCATATATTCACAGACAGGAAGTACAAGATCAGATTGGTAAGATGCTATCACAGGGTATTATTAGGCCTTCAGATTCCGCATGGAGTTCTCCTATTTGGGTTGTAGCTAAGAAAGCAGACGCGTCGGGAAAAACGAAATGGCGTATAGTAGTTGACTTCCGAAAGCTTAACGAAAAGACCATTGACGATAAATACCCGATTCCGAATATAGCTGATGTCCTAGACAAGTTAGGTAATTGTCAATATTTTACAACGTTAGACCTTGCTAGTGGATTTTACCAAGTGGAGATGAACCACCAAGATATTCCGAAAACTGCATTTAACGTAGAACATGGCCATTTTGAATTTTTGCGCATGCCTATGGGTCTCAAGAATAGTCCATCTACTTTTCAGAGAGTCATGGACAACGTGCTAAGAGAGCTTCAGAATACTATTTGTCTAGTCTACCTAGATGACATAATAGTATTCAGTACATCCCTTCAGGAGCATATGACTAATTTAGAAAAAGTCTTTAAAAAATTGCGCGAGTCCAACTTTAAAATTCAAATGGACAAATCGGAATTCTTAAAGTTAGAGACGGCATATCTTGGACATGTCATTAGCAAGGACGGTGTAAAACCTAACCCCGATAAAATATCGGCAATTAAAAGCTATCCTTTACCGAAAACCTCTACAGAAATTAAACGATTCCTAGGATTACTTGGTTATTATAGGAAATTCATACCAGACTTTGCTAAAATAACCAAGCCTTTAACTCAATGTTTGAAGAAAGGTTCTAAAATTGTTCTAGATCAGAATTATGTCCAATGCTTTGAAAAGTGCAAAACTTTACTTATCAATGACCCTATCCTTCAATATCCGGATTTCACAAAGGAGTTTATACTCACGACTGACGCCTCGAAACTAGCTATCGGAGCTGTCCTTTCCCAAGGTCCTATTGGATCCGATAAACCAATAGCATACGCGTCGAGAACACTTAATACAAGCGAAATAAATTATAGCACGATAGAAAAAGAATTACTTGCCATCGTGTGGGCAACGAAGTACTTCCGGCCGTATCTCTTTGGTAGAAAATTTAAGATCGTGACAGACCATCGTCCTTTGCAATGGGTTATGAACATCAAAGAACCCAATTCCCGTCTAACACGTTGGAGATTACGTCTCAGTGAATATGATTACACAGTAATTTATAAGCCAGGGAAAATTAATACCAATGCCGACGCCCTATCGCGTATTGAAATCTGTAATGAAGAATCTAGTTCAATTGTAGTTAACACCTCAGACAAATCCGATTCAGAAAGAACTGAGAGTGCCAACTCTAACACTAATAGCGTTCATAGTGATATGGAAAATCCTGTCCTAGAAGTGCCTATCACTGATGATCCGCTTAATAGATTTAGCAGGCAAATCGTATTTAACGTTGTTGGCGATATTAAAAGTAGGCCTAGCGTCTCTAAGCCTTTCGAATCGCATACCAGAACTTGCATTCAAATATCCAAATCAAACCTCAAACAAGACGTAATAGCCGCGATAAAAGAATATGTTAACCCTAAGGTAAAGACAGGAATATTAATTAACCCCGCATTAGAAATGTATTCCATCATACCCGTCATACAGAGTAATTTTAAAAATTCTGCTATGAATCTGGTTCTCTCTAAAGTCGAAATTGAAAATGTCAAAGATTACTTAAAACAGCAAGAAATTATCAAAAGTTATCATGAAGGTAAGACGAACCATAGAGGAATCAACGAATGCTATTTAGCTTTATCACGTCGGTATTACTGGCCTAAGATGAAAGAGCACGTTACAAAGTACATTAACGAATGTACTATTTGCGGCCAAGCTAAATACGACCGTAACCCAATAAGACCAAGGTTACAAATTGTACCACCACCTACAAAACCTTTTGAAGTCGTGCACTTAGATCTACTTAGCGTTGATACCCATAAATACCTAACTATTATAGATGCATTCTCGAAATATGCTCAAGCATATTTCCTGAGAGATGCCACCGCCGTAAGCGTAGTTCAGGCTCTATTAAAGTTCTCTTCTCATCACGGTATGGCGTTAAGATACGTTACAGATAATGGCCCCGAATTCACAAATCAGCTATTTTTAGAATTTACCAGATTACATAAAATTCACCACCATAAAACATGCCCAAATACGCCTAATGAAAATGGAATGGTAGAACGCCTACATTCCACTTTATTGGAGCATTTGCGTATCTTGAAATTAGAACACCGAAATGAATCAGTTACCAATCTTATGACATACGCTATTATAGCTTATAACAGTTCGATTCATAGTTTCACAAAATGTCGACCGATCGATATAATAACCGGCCATCTCGATCCTCGAGATCCTTTAGATATGAATATAACAGAACACCTATTGCAAGAGTATATTCAAGATCATCGTAAGCGAATGTCAAAAGTATATGAAATTATTAATGAAGCCTCACTTCATCGCCGTACTGAAATAACGGAGAATATTAATAAGGATCGCGAACCTGAGCAAGAATATACACCCGATCAACAAATCTATATTAGGAATCCCTTAGCCCATAGACAAAAATTAGCAGCTCGCTATACGCACGACACGGTATTAGCAGATTTACCCATTCACATTTATACTAAAAAGAAAAGAGGACCCGTTCCTAAGTCACGTCTAAAACGGGTACCTAACAGTGCTCGTTTGTTGCAGGACACTGAAAATACTGCTCGTTCTGACGCTGACCCAAGCCCTGAAGCTGGCCCAAGCGGACGAGATAACACTTGAAAGCCTAAAAGATGGACCAGGTATCCTCCCCTTCAACCTGGGTCCCACCAGAGCTATATCACACTACCACTCCTTTATTTTAACGATCAATTTAGATACCGTGCGGAACAGATTAGAATCTGTTAGAGAACAATTACGCGATTTAATACCACAATTAAATAATAAAACGTCGTCACTTTATGCTCCTCACGTTCAGTATCTAGAAACGAAATTAGACGAAGTATCAGAGCAATTAGCATCTTTCGAAATAAAACGAGTAAAAAGAGGTCTCATAGATGGCCTCGGTTCCGTCATCAAAAGTATTTCCGGCAATTTAGACTATACGGATGCACTAAAGTACGACAATGCCATTGCAGTTCTAAATGAAAACGAACATAATTTAGCTGTTGAAATAAATCATCAAATGAGTTTAAGTAAGCAGTGGGTCTCGCAAAGTTCGAATGTTACAGATAGAATTGTAGAAAACCAAATAAGAATAGAAAAATTATTAATTCCATATTAGATAGTGATACAAAACATGAAACAGATATGATTAAGTATTTTCACTTAGCTCAGTCACTTGTAATATTAGGAGATGACATAGACAGTTTATCTAGGGAGCTCATAAAGTTACAGAACTTACTGGCATTTATAAGAGCTAAAAGTATTCACCATTCGGTTCTTAATTATGATACGTTTAAGGTAATGTTAAATAGATTAAAAGATTTATATAATAAAGAGGTAATTTTAGACATTAGTTTTAGAGAATATTTCGATTTACTGAAATTAGGATATTATTATAAAGACAATGACATTATCTTGATAATTAAATTTCCAATTGTCAGTCCTACTAACTATATCCATTACAGATTATCCTTAGCTCCTAATCGTGATAATAAAGTCCTGATCCCTACCTATCCATATGTAGCAATCCACGACAAAGGTCTATTGTACATAGAGACAGAATGTCCGAAGTACAGCCACGGTCACCTTTGTGAGGACAACATAATCCGCCACTACGGGAAGCAATCAAACTGCATTCAACTCCTTATACGTCAGCAACATATCCATGAATCCTGCCAATTTACTTCAGTAATCCTGTCTTCTGAAGCTATGGAGCAGTTAGACGACCGCCACTACGTATTGAGCTTTCCTAACTTAACAAAAGCTCGTTTAACCTGTACTCAAGACCAATACAGAATGTTGCAAGGCACTTACCTAGCCATCATGCCTAAGGGATGCGCTCTTCAAACTCCATCATTCACCGTTAGTAACTACCACGATCAAGTTAAGGGACAGATAATGAAAATTTCGGATATAATGATTAATAAGGAAGATTCATACAAAAAGCCAGTGAAGAGAATTTTGAAATTGAATACTATCGATTTGAGTCACTTACACTCAACTAACTCTAAAATAGCCCTTCAAGAACCAGTGTCTCTGAAGTCAGCAAGTATAGATACGATTTACCACACAACCATACCTATCTATATGCTGCTCGGTGCATCAGTACTCGTTATCATCGTTGTACTTATTCGTCGCAAACTTATACATCTGCAGAAAACCAATTATAATGTCGATTCACAAAATGATATTAATACCAGCCAGAAAATGGACGAAGCACCCAGTATTGTAGAAGTCAAAGATAGCAGCCCTAGAGATCCTACGTCTCTATCCGCACTATTCTCGACGAAAGTCTCCAAATAGTTGCTGATCTTGTGGAGGGAGATGTTAAGATGTACTATACCACGGTAAACGCTGACGCCTAGCAACACGTACCGGGAAGCCGCCGCCGCTGTTGCGCTGTTTCGCAATACCCATCATCGCGTCGGACGCTACTAAGAAATCACGCCGTGGGGACGGCGCAATCATGATTCATCGATTGTCCACATTTAAAATTGAAGTTTATTGATTTGTCACTTTTGTATCTGGCATCGAACAATTGTCACGTATTTGATAAATTAATTAATTGTATTTTCTTTATTAAATAATTATAAATTTAATATCGGTTTTTTTTGCGTCCTCAACGGCAGCCGAACGTAATTCAAGCCCAAATATGAAGGAAAAGTACTTTAAACAAAACAGAATCAACAAATGATCCAATAAAATCCAGATGTTTGCATACAAGCTCTCCCCATACGCTCTCACACTTATTCAAAACCACGGTCGAGCCACATGCTCATTGAATTTTCTAACCCATTTACGTCTCAGACGTCTGCCTGCACACACAAAAAAAAGAATAACTCCTCAACCCGTAGATTTTCCACGATATAATTTCATAAGCAGTCCGCACGGAATATGTGTTCCTTTTGCCCCGTTTTCCTCTTTTGAATTGATTAGGTCGGGTTCATATTGAGTTATGAATGGAATTCATGTTTTATTTTATTTTTTTCTGTGTACAGCTGAATCGGATTTTCCAATATTCATCGATGAGTATTAATAGTAATTTGCTTCGATATTTGCTGGGGAATGTCTGGTTTTGTGATGGCTTTCGTTGGTTTTTTATTAGCTACGAGTATTAAGGCAGTGAATTGAGTAATATTTAATTTTTACAAACTCTTAATCTTGATTTAAGTTTTTTATAACAAAATAGTTCAATAGATATGGGAACAACGCTTTGATTGAATATAGTTGGACTATGAAAGATCTATAATATTTTCCTTTAAAATAAACTTTTCAATTATTATTTTTTTCTATTAAAGTAGGTCATATTATGTCTGGCCCAAGTATTACAATAATGTTTCAATGGACTATCAGTGGTGTCAAAATATACAGACTTGACAATTTTGGTAGTCTTCTAATTCAATAGCTTCGAAAAACATTACGAATTAGTAAACACCACTCATTGGCTCATGCATGACAATAGAATGTCATTTTTAGTTAAAATTGCAGACTTAGCTCCTGTTTGACACAGTCTCACGGTAAAATAACCAAATTTAGCTAGGTTAGTTTTGAACCTTGTGATTGCCAAAAAATATACGGGATATAGGTGAAACCACAGGGCACAGCTAGTTACCGTTAATATTAAAACAACATCGACATAAAATATATTATTCAAAAGCCTTACACAACAAACTGGCACCCCAGTATTAAGCTTAGCTAGGCCTGCTTAATGATCCAATTCCTGTCATGTTCAGGAAAGGGTTTACCCCCTAAAAAACTTGAAACAAACGCCGCAAAAACCGAAGACGTTCTCTCTATCGCACCACCCTGGGGTGGGGGAGGCCACCCTTAAGGAGGCACCGTGAATAATTATAAAAAGAAATAAGATAGACATTGACTTGGCCGCGTCAGTCCGCAGATGAATAATAATAGATTTTTGTTTACGTGTGTTGCCGCCTTTATGAGTCGTTATAACCTTTTATGCTCTGAAATATTGTTGCGCAAATAAACAGGTTATTAAAGTAGGCAACGGTTATGGTTGTAACGGTTTAATGTGTACGTTTACGTGAGGATAATAAAATATTTCAAATAACCTTTTTTTTGTTTTTAAATTAATTAATTATTTAGCACACGTATTAAGATTAAGACCTTTTTGAAGTATTTTAATGTTATTTGCTACATAAACTACAGTAATTATTAATGTAATTAGAACTGTATTAACAATCCCAATATTAGCTTACCTTAGTATCCTATCAGTAAAAAATATTTCATGAAGTTTTTTTTATTTTTTTCGGGAAAATTGGCTTGTATTTTATATAAAGTAAATGCTTTTTACTTAACAATAAATTCTAAAAACCATGGCCTCATTTGTTCTGAAGAAAACAGCATAAAGCATTAAATAAATATTCCGGAATTTAAATATTAATACTAATTGAACACTATAATGAATTAAAGTGTAAAGAAAACTTTTCCACCTAAAAACTTCAGACAATAAAAATAGTTTACCTGTACATAGAGATATAGTGCAAATGGAGGCGGCCAGTGGAGCGAAAGCAATAAACAGAGGCGCTCGATGCAAAACAGTGCACTGTGCAGTGCAGGAAAAGTAATCACGGAGACTACGGTGCAGCGGTGAGATGTAACTTTGTTTAGTGGCGCGCGCTACAGTGGGCGCATTACAACGAGAACATTTTTTTTTTTTTTTTTTTAATAAAATTAAGACAATGAAGCGCTCGTGGTGTAGCATGATTAGCCGTTCTTAATCGATCGGCAAAGTTAAGCTAACACCGTCGTGGTCGGTACCTGGATGGGTGATTGCCTAGTGATATTTCAAATCGAGCGTTTCCGTGCTTCGGAAGGCACGTAAAGCCGTTGGTCCCGGTTATCACTTAATTGTGATAGTCGTTAGTTCGATGCCTCCTAGGCGGCTTGAAAAATTCCAACAGTAGGTTGACCACTAGCCTACCTCCACCGATCCGCAGTGGGCACGCGAGTATTGCCCATTCCCTTTCACACTCATTTGTGAAAGGAGACCTGTGCTCAGCAGTGGGACATTATAGGCTGATGATGAATAAAATTAAGAGTGAAAGATACGTATATAACAATTATTGTTTTGCTATAAATCAGCTTCCCGTTACAAAAATGACCCGTTTCCATCTTCAGGATCCCAGCTACTCTATGGACAATTTCCATCGAAACCAATTTCGTAGTTTAGCCGTAAAAATATTGTGTACAGACAAACTAACTCACTTTCATTATTATAATATCAGTAAGCAGTAAATGTTTAAATATTTCACAAAAAATATTCACATTATCAGCCACATTTGTCGCTCAGAAAACTGCGCTTATTGAAGCAGAGGAAGCGGGGGTAAAACGGCGCTGGGGTAAATTGATTACGTGTAAAATTGTTACGCGATGGGACTTATGTGCACCTTGCACCGGAGACGGTTAACACAGTGAAAACTGAAGGTGTGAGATCATTAGTTGGAAATTATGTTAAGAAGCGGAGATTTGGTTGTACGAGAGGTTTTTTGGGCTGTTATGGATGTTGTGTGCTGTTCTTATATTTTTCATAATGTTTGATGAGGAATAATAACCATGTAGTAATGCAAAAAAAAAACAATTTTTGACCACATATAAAGCTAGTGCGTTTCTTCAGGTCCATTTTAAAACCAAACAGTTAATATATTTTTTTTAATTTTACTTTTACTGATATTTTATAATGAAAATGTATGTAGACTAACGTTAAAAAAATATTTATTTTAAGGATTTATAAGGTTTATTGGATCCGATTTTTCAATCAGCTCTTACAAAAGTATGTAATGACAAAGAATATACGATATTTATGACGGGTCAGTTGGCGTGGTTGGTTAAGATTCCACCTATCACGCCGCAGGTCGTGGGTTCGATTCCCACCCAGGATATTCATTTGTGAGCACGAACATGTCTGCATGTCCTAAGTCTAATTATGTATATTATCTCAGGTTTTTTTTTTTAAATTACTCTATTTATTTTATCATACTTTATTACACGAACTGAATGTTATTAATACGCCACAATACAAAAGAAATTAACATAAAACTCGTAACGATATTTCGTTTGCAGACGACTCCGTTAATTTAAAACAAAAGAATAAAAAATAAAAAAGAAGAGTCGCTCACATGCACAAAGTATAATTAAAGAGTCGAAATGAATATTTAAATCGTAGAGGGCTCACTCTCAACGTCACAATGACGTTTGGGGCGCCCAAATCTAGGAGACACGTATTTTTGGAAGTCAAGTTCCGCCCAGAGGCACACCGAGATTTTTAGCCATATAAGTAAGTACCACTGATATTATCTTCAATAATTCGTTAGTTTCATTTCAAACAAATATTGTTCTTAATAACAAATACATGATCTAGTAATGAGAAAATTGTAGCATCGGTAATAAATAAATTTAGGCTGAAACGATAAGTTTCTAAATGATAAAAATTACTAGTGTCTGAAATTCAAAGATGAGTTTGAATAAATAAATCAATTTTAGCTTTATGCACTCCACATAAATATTAACTTTCCCAATTATTATCACTTCTTCCGTGCGCACAATATTCTTAAAAACATCGGGCAAATGCGAGTCGGACTCGCAAATGGAAGGTTCCGTAGAATAACTAACTCAACTTTGCTATGAAAAAAGAAAACGCCAAAAAAAAAACGTTTCTTGTATGGGCGTCTCCTTCAAGTTGTAATATTATTTCATTTTTATTATTTTTTGTTATAACGGCAATATAAATACACATTCTCTGTAAATTTCAGCTGTCTACATATTACGGTTCATGAGATACAGTCCACTGACAAACAGACGGATGGACGGACTGACGGACGGATAGTGGAGTCTTAGTAATAGAGTTCCGTTTGACACCCTTCGGGTACGGAACCCTAAAAAGGGATAACGTTTTCTTTCACGTATTAATATAGATACTAGAGAGATAAGAGTATCTCCTTCCAAATCAAAATCCTTTAGATAGTAATAAAAAACTACACCATTTTCAACCTCAAATGACTATAATTAAGGATTTTAATTAATATACTTGAATGAATGAATAAATGAATGAATGAATGAATGAATGAATGAATGAATGAATGAATAAATGAATGAATGAATGATTTTTTATTTGTTACTCATAGCCAAAAATTATAAACAATCAAAACTTAGAAACTACTTTACATAACATCCATAAAATACACACTCTAGGCTTACAACATTTATATAGCAACTGGCGCCTAAGCTAGGATACCTTGTGTTATAGGCACCACTTAATTATGTCTTACCATTCACATTTCAACACTTAATATTTCCCTCTCACTGTTACCACAACTGTATCGCCGGCGGGACAAGTCAAAGATACAAATATACGATGCAGGGGGATGGAAGAGTTTGCCAAAAATTATAATTTTAATTGCGGGCCCATCCCACCTCACTCTTACAGGAAACTGCACATCACTATAGGTACCGCCGGAGGAAAAAGGTAAGACCGTTCGACTAAAAAAAAAAACAATGTTCAGTTTTGTTTGTGAAATTCGTTTTTTTGCCAATGATGTCCATTATGGCACTAAGATGGTGAACAATACAGGTCGTTGTTTTGGTCAGCGACGAGCGACTCAGGGTCGATAATACAAATGATACTGATGCTAAAAAAAATATAAAAAAAATACTTTTTTTTTTAATAATAAAAATGAATTAATTAAAATTTTGAAAATCATGTAATAAGCTAAAGTGTAGACATAATACTCAACGGGAGTACCCCTTTACTCCCTGTAAAGGGATGGGGCGATGGCGGCTTGCGCCTAGCTCTAGTCTGTGCACGTGCCTAGTAACCATACTTTGCGGTAATTTTATTTCAAATAGAATAAGGTATTTCTCAACATATTTACAGTATTTAATGGAATTAAGTCAATTTTTGGGGAATATATATTTTGTACTACCGCTCCTGGGTCGCTTGTCGCCGACCAAAACAACACCTGTATATAGCCTGCCTAATAGCAAGTGGTAACTCTAGCCTATAGACGCTTACAATACCAGGTGCATGACTTTTTGGCGGGAACTTGCAGAGTGACGTGTTTTCGTTTTATTTTCATAAATTCGTGTATTTTGAGTTTTATTGCATATTATCGGTGGTGTTTTATCCAATAAAGATAAATCAATGTGCACCAGTACAGAGAATAATTAATAGTACTAACGGCACTAGTGAAGTGAAATGAAATAAATTATTTTCAAGTTGTCTCAAAAAGTCCATGAAGAGTTTTAGTAAAATTACCACCATTTTAGTAAAACATGACTTTTATGGACGGTGACTGACTGAGGACTATGAAAAAAATGTGTGAAAGTGATTTTTTGTGATTAGAAATTATAATATAACTCGACACTGGCAGAAATATGTCCAGACTTAGAAGAATACCAGGTGTATCATTAGCGCGTTGTCGACCCTGCAGAAATCTCTTCACAAAGAAAAAGGATTTTTTGAAGAACCCGATTCTATTTTTCGACCATACAGTTTTTTTGTTTGTTAGGTTTTTCTACAATTTTACGTGATCGAATGTATTTTGAATCTCTGATCATAGATTTACATATGGCATCGTTGTCTTTGATTTTATCATCAAATCAGCACTTTTGCATTCTGACATCCCTTACCGAAAAATAAGAAAGCCTCATTTCCTGATGCCGAAAAATTAATGAGTACAAACACACACGGTTCAAAACAAAAGTGGGGTGGATGCGCAGCCGAAAATACGCAAATAAAACGGTCCGGTAACAATTTCCTTTTACTCATTATCTCTAACTGCATTCCGTATGCGAAACAAGGGAGGCGGATTTTCGGCAGTGTTTACATCAGTTTAAGCTTTTTTTACTTTGGTACCTAAGTATATAAGGTAAAGTAGGTATTTTAATACTTAGATCATACTGAGAGTATCTGTACGTGGATTACGTAACTTTATTTCAATGAAATTCAGATTGAAATAACCTCTGAATCGTTAGACATATAACAAAATCGGAAATGATTCCATTTCTAATGAACCACTGTTTGTATTTACAGTTATCCGATATATATAGTTGAACCGATTTCAATTCGAAAATTATTGAAATTTAGTTACGTAATCGCCTCACTGGATTCTTATTATTAAAAGAACTTTCCTTCACTATTTACACTCATTTGTATTCTTTGTTTAAATTTATTTTACGGTAACACTTTAGTACACTACATGCACAACAGCTTCCGAATCTTCGGATGTTTTGGTAAGCGCAGACAACCTTGATTTAAAATAATTGATGCTCTTGCGATCAGATTTACTAAACGAATACACAGATCTAGGTTGGGGCATGGTTGGGGCTGACATGTAATTTTAAAAGACACCACACTCAACAAATGACAATTCCCAGAGAGTTCCATTTTCAAATAGGATCACAATCGAGTTATTTTATATGTTTATTACAAGTGGCCAGTTCCAACTATTTCTATTAAAAATATTAAAGTAACATCTTTGAGGCTAATAACCGGGCCAAAAAAGAAATATAGGTTAGTCTCTGGTGCAATAAAAAAAACTATTTTACAGATAAAACCTCTCTATGATTTGAACCAGTAGGTAATATTCCTATGGAATAGTAATACGCGCAGTTAATCTTGACTTAAGATTACTCCGCTGTACTCAAGTGAAGTTAAATAGGTTTGGTTTCAGTGACGTCGTCGTCGGTCGGAATCTCGCCGAGTAATGTACTCTAGTGATTTCACCGGTGATTAAATATCGATAAAATCACTGTCAATAATTTTTACATCAAAAAAAGTTATAATCTTTTTCAGCGATAAATGTATAATGCAATTATTCTATTAATATGTATATTCGACTTTTTTTTAAATGTTTGCCTTGCATAGCTAAAATATTTTACAAAAAAAATGAACTAGCTAAGGCAATGATAGCTCAGTGGTAGAAACGTCGAATGCCAACATGAAAGTCTCAGGTTCGAATCATACAGCTTTCTGTAAAAGAAAACATCATGAGGAAACCATAGCACGGTGTTAAGGTAGCACCCATCTGGCTGGCTACCACCCTCAATTTGAAAATCTGCCGCCAAGCACCTATCGGTGTGTTCCGACAGCTGCACTTAAGAGCCAGTTCCTTCTAGGTTTTGTGTGCTTACTAACTTCGGCCACATCATCATAAAGAAAAAATATCAGCCGCGATTCCATATTTGAAAATCTTAAAAACCTTTCCTACTTTTCGGTTTTTGCAGTTTGAGGTATGAGTTGATTGTATTGTCAGAATAGCAAAGATTATAAATAAATACCTAATTATTTCAATTAGGTCATGGCTTCAAAATTAATTGGTATTGTCTTAAAATATTGTTTCTAGAATTCTATAATTTCTTTTACAATAAGTATCGATGTGACATGAACATCACTTTCTGCAGTAAAACTGGAAGCTACTCATGCAAAAATCCCGTCTCAGGTAAAATGAAGTCATAAGAGTAAGCCAAGACATTCCGTTGAGAAAAAGAAATGTTACAAAACATTATACTGGGTGTAACGGAAAGGGTATACCTATATGGTAAGTGTGATTAATTGAAATTATTAATAATTGTCTATCATTATTAATAATAACCGAAAGTTGAGGTAAAAGTAAGAAATTAATCATATTTGTCGGTGATTATTAGGTAATATGAATAACATACATCCGAAAGGGGTAAAGACTATATTAGGTATTGACTCTCTATAAAATGTTTTAGCTCAAAATAAATTACTCAAAAATTCATACCAAAATTTTGCTTCCAAGTATATTGAATTAAAATCATAACCAACGTGTCGCCGCTCAATGAGGATCATTATCATTTTACGTCACTTGCTAATAATAATATAAAATTTTCTCTTCCGTGATCTGTGCGCCTAGTACCAAAAAAGTGGATTACTGAAATGGATATACACCTTTCCGTTACATGTTGTATACATACCCCTATGATTTATGCCATATTGATACTTTTTGGTCCTCCGTGTTCTTTTTAACATCATTTACAAGTAGTACCCAACTGGCTTACCGATGTACCTGCGCAGAAGATACTTTTTGTACATTTTCAAAGCGCGGGAAATCGCTATTGGTCGGCAGCTACCGCCATGTTAACGCGCGCCGTGCGGAGGGGCGTGACTTGCGAGTGAGACGGAACTAACAGCTGTAGTGTATTATGAACCTTATAGTAGTGATCTAAGGTTGATTGTAACTTTTAAGCATTCTTTCGTTAATCTTCGGGGCCATAATTTCTCTTCTGTACGAACGAAGATTCACGACGCGCCTTATTAGTTGGGTAATACTGTACTCACTTATTATATTTTAACCAAATCTGACATCTGACTCTATAATTGTGTACTGACGTCTAGTTCCATAGCTATGAGAAGATTAATAAGCCAAATAAGTTCATAATAAAGCACTTTTAGTGATAAGGCCGCCCATTGTAGCACTTTCACTGTTAGTTTTAAGTTTTTTTTGTAATAATATGTTTTTGGTGTAACAATAAAGTATTATCTATCTATCTATCTATCTATCACTAATTTACGCTGCAATCCTAAACTATTGTTTATCAGACCTATTTTTTTCAAGCTCTCTTATCTATTGAAGCGCTATGTCCCGCATATCCGTTTCAAATAGAACTTAGGTATTCTAAGACGTTAGTCTTGTTGACCTAATAACTCATAAACAGTAATCCCTAATAACATCTCTACAATTTTCAACAGAACTCTATATTTAGAAACCATTTTCTCAGTACACGTAATTTTCAGAACTGCCAGTGCACTCCGGCTCTCCAATCCTTCCGCCTCCGGGAATCTTATCCGCGTTTGCTTATTACTCCTTAAGGAAGCCGGGAGTGCTCTGAGAGATCCGGGGAAAAAAACTGGGACTCGCATCGACTGAGTAATTATGATTGGAGGTTTTTAGATGTACGAGTAGTTGTGTAGTCATTGAGCTATTATTACTACGTATAGAGAAGCTATCTTAAGCAAAGGTTATGTCCCATTTTTTTAGAGTCAACTAAAGTTCTCTTTAGCTCTGAAACAATAATTTGTCGTCTAAGCAGACAGTAGAAACACGTAGCGCTATTAGAACGCTTTTAGGAGTATTTTTCTCGCAAACTCCGTAATTTTCACGTCGCCGTCGCTTACGCATCTCGTTCATCGTTCTACTACAACAAGTGTGGCCGGATGGCCTCACTTGAACGGAACATAGTTGTGATGTGTGGCGTCTTCTTTATTATGTGTTATAGTAGGTTTTAGTTATGTAAGGAAAGTTATTTAAGAGTTGATTTATATTGTTTTTAAGTCGCTTTATGTCACTTATATGGATTGAGTCACGCGCATACACGGTGGTATAAAAGTTATAATTAAGTGTACTAATTATTCAGGGTCTGTTATTTTAAATCAAAAATATCATTTTGACACTATCCCATTACAAATCCATAGTCATTAATTCGATGTGTACTAAATTCATAATGATTTTCGAAGCTATTAGGCGCCGATCCCACAGAGAAGAGTTCTAGAGTTCTGCGTTTCGAGTTCTGCATTCCGCGTTGACTGTAAGCTATGTGGGGCCTTTGAAAGTAAAAAAGTGTATGATGTGCAATCTGTAGCGAATATTGCAGAACTCTAGAACTCTAGACTGCTTGCTGTGTCCAAAATAGTCAACACGGAATGCAGAACTCTCTCTGCAGGATCGGCGCCTTAATTAGTAGACTACCAATACTGTCAAATCTGACAATTTTGACACCACTGATAGTTCATTGAAACACATTATTGTAATAGCAGACTTGGGCCCCTGAACTTTATATCTAAGTGCGTACAGACAAGGGTCTCAATAAAAGATTTTTGTAAGCAAGTAAATCTGTTACATGACATCACATCGTTTCGGTTCCTTTCCCAAAGGGTGCCAAACGGGACCCTATTACTTAGCCTCCGCTGTTCGTCCGTCGGTCCGTCCATCCATCCGTGTGTCTGTCAGTGGGCTGTAGTATCTCATGAACCGTTAAAGTTAAATTTTATATTGCCACCATAATTTTATATTTTTGCTAGCTACTCCCTGCAGTTAGCAGCACCGCGTACCGTTAAGATCAAATTATATATCATTTTCCGGCCCATAAACTAAGTGTTTATGCAAATCTTGTTGATCCGTTCAATACAAGAAAGAAATGCAAACCAACAAGCACTTTCGAATAATATTAGTAGGATTTTTCTCTTATTTTCTCTCCTCTCTCTTCCAACAGGCGAGTCATGCTTATTCCCATTCTTCTACCTTTCATCTTATTTTACGTAACATCACACTGTAGGTCGTGGGTTCGATTCCCACCCAGGACATGCATCTGTGTGTATGAACATGTCTGCATGTCCAGAGTTTGGGTGTAATTATGTATATTAAGAACGTATTAACAAACAAAAATATATATGTAGTATATCAGTTATCTGGTTCCATAGTACAAGCTCTGCTTAGTTTGGGGTCAGTTAACCGTGTGTTAAGAATGTCCCAGGATCATCATCAGCTTATAATGTCCTACTGCTGAGCACAGGCCTTCTTTCACAAATGAGGGTAAAAGGGAATGGGCAGATACTCCACCACGCGTGCCCACTGCGGATCGGTGGAGGTAGGCTAGTGGTCAACCTACTGTTGGAGTTTTCAAGCCACCTAGGAGGCATCTAACTAGCTTAACGACTATCACAATCAAGTGATAACTGGGACCAACGGCTTAACGTGCCTTCCGAAACACGGAAACGCACGATTTTAAATATCACTAGGCAGTCACCCATCCAGGGACCGACCATGACGGTGGTAGCTTAATTTTGCCGATCGATTAAAAACGGCTAATCATGCTACACCACGAGCGCTTTCTGTCCCAGGATTTTCAATCAAAATCGCTGACAAAATCTAGCCGCATAATAATATATTTTTAAAAAGCGCACAATACTTACGTCGAATAAAGAGCTCTGGACAATCTAGACTGGGGTACTCGAGACAACGGATCCCTTGTCTTTATGAAATGCTTAAGTGGACAGCTTCCTTGCCTCGTTTTATTTTTCTACTTGCACTGCAACAATTGCTGGTATTACTTCTACAATTTTGCAGGTTTTATGTGTACTAAGTATGACAATATTATGATCCTTTAATTAGAAAAGGAAGTAAAATGTGTGAGTAGGCGGTAAAGATCAGATATACTTGGAAAGTCGGCAAACCACACGAGGCATCACTCACGCGTTAACGAATCTTCTCCCCTCCCCCGATGAGGTCTGGCGACCTTACTCACGCGCAGGAACACAACATTATAAATGTCAAAGTGTGTGTCTATATTTGTATAGATGTTTAGGGCGGTATGTAAGCTAAACGTCATAAACAGGGTTCGCTATTTTAGTGGTTTATGAATGAAAACATGAAAGAAATAGTAATATATGAACATAAACATAAAACCAAGATACCAATTAACAGATCCGTGTTGGCCCTTTTTTTTTAATTTGCTGCAATAACTAGCAAAAACATTACAAATATTACCAAAATCATAAAAATCGAGGTTTGCCTCTTTAGTGATACCATCAAATTTAGAATCCATTTTGTAAAAATTATATATAACATCGAATCACAAATATATGTACAACAGATCCGTGGGGCCACATTTTCATTTTTTTGTTTGAGAATAATGTAATTAATTTATTTATAAGCATCAATTTTGTGACGCCATTTGTCCATACATTTTTCTATGAAATGTCAAGTGAAGCTTTATATACAAGACGCAATCGCGAAAGCAGTCAGTTCCCCCCAGTGTCCCAAGGTGACACCACGTCGCTTTTTATTGACACCGGAAATGACGTCATCCACATATCTGTATACATGCGCTTGTCAAAAAGAACATGATAAGTGCATTTTTATTTTTTACATTATTAGAGTTATGAATTACACCATGAAATTTTTTTTATATTCATCAGTATTCATTTCATGATATGTTGATACGCCCATAGTCTTTTTGAAAAACTCCCTTATGCCAAAATATTTTCCTTGTTCTCCCTCTCAGCCATTGATTGCTTATTTTGTTTCTTGCTTATAGATAAACTAATCTTATTCATAAAATCATAAATAAGTTTTTGTATCACGCGGATTTTTACTTGAAGTTAACCTTAATAATGTATCGTCGATGCTGAAAAGAAGGTTATGATACGGCCATCGAAATAATATAAGTATTTTATTAGATTTCGCGTTCCAAACAAAAATCCGTCGAGCTTGATGACAGCGGGGGTAAGGTGGGGGCTTGTGCGAAGCAAGTGTGCAGTGGACTGACTGTTGCAGTGCTAAATCAAGCTGTGTCTAACCAAATTATAAAAACGATAGATAGATGCTTATAGATTATAGTTTTCTCGCGACTAAAATATCTTAAGCGCTCATGAATTTCATA
This sequence comes from Polyploca ridens, assembly GCA_951394255.1. Classification (NCBI taxonomy): domain Eukaryota; kingdom Metazoa; phylum Arthropoda; class Insecta; order Lepidoptera; family Drepanidae; genus Polyploca; species Polyploca ridens. The sequence continues at coordinate 3,990,025 of OX596258.1, forward strand.
GCGCCTACGCGTTTATCAACGTGTCGTTCCTATAGAATTACACCGCAGTCGTGGCATTTAAATGAAGAAATATTTTTTCTATTGTGATATTATGAAATGAAAATGAAAATGAAATGAAAAATATTTATTCTTGCGCGCCATTCGACGCAAATAAAACTAACTAGACACAGATAAGTATTAATATTTATACTATTTATAGTCTATAATCACAAACAACACAGAAGTTATTGGCTACTATTTTAGCTACCACGAGAATTACAGGTGGCAACACCACATAAGCCTTCCGCCATCTTTGATAAAGCCAACTTCCAATTTAATGATAAACATACGTAATCTGTATATTACGATATTATTACCTATTTATTCACTTGAACAACAAATAAGTTTACTTACTTGACTACTAAATTGTTATTTACGTCCAGGTTTACACTCAGGTTTGATTCGATTTCTTGTATTATTAACGCTGCTCTGTACGCGCCCATCTCACAGAAAAGAGTACTAGAGTTCCGCGTTCCGAGTTTCGAGTTCCGCGTTCACTACTTTACACACAGCGAGCGAGCAGTCTAGAGTTCTAAAGGTAAATGGGCAAATTTTACGGAGCTTTTCTCTTTGGCGGCCAGCAATAATTTCTGTTTTCTATTAGGCAATAATATATTAACAAAAATATGAAAGCTTAATACTGTGGTGTATTTAGAAAAAAAAGTTATAGATTATTGAAGATTTAAGAAATAATTGGAGATATTATGAAATTGCAAGATAGTTGCATTAAATGTAATTAGTACCCCGTACCAAAAGGTGTAATTATATACATTCAGCAAACAAAAGCTCCTTATGTGTGTTCTAACGCTTGTACAACGGAGAGTGTTCTAAGGATTTGTTCGACTTGATGCCTACGGCTACCTTCTATCCTCACACACTGAAACCAGAATTGTTTCGAACTGTGCGGGCTAAAAGGAGATTTCTTCCGCGGACGCTTGGACTGTGGAATGAGCTCCCCGCCGTGGTTTTCCCAATGGAGTACACAGCATGGGGTTCTTCAAAAAGGGTGTGAAAAGATTTCTGCAGGGTAGGCAACGCGCAAGTGATACCCCTGGTGTTGCAAGCGTCTATAGGCTATGGTAACCGCTTAACATCAGGCGGGCCGTAAGCTTGTTTGCCACTTAGTGTTATAAAAAAAAAAAGTTTATTGACGTTCTTTATCTCGTCTCATTGGCCTTACTTAAGTTTCATTAGTGGCCGCTCATGGGCCAGAATGCCCTTTGCCTTTCTACCTTATGTCACTCAATAAATAAGACAGTGATAGCTCAGACGTGTCACCTCAACTGCCAGCTTTAGATAATGGAACTCCGACAGAACTCGAGTTCTCTTGAACGACGAGTTCTCTGTGTGCAATGATGAAAGGCGCCGCATAGATTACAGTGAACGCGGAACTCAGAACTCGGAACTCAGAACTGAACTCTTCCATGGGATCGGCGCCTAAAGGTGAACGGAACGCAGTTCAGTTCATTCGAACAGAGTGAATGTTTGGAACGCTGTATATATATACTAGCTAGTAGAATACAATGATATCGATGGATATGGCCATTTGTAAACAATTCACTGTTCTTATATATATTCTTTTACTATAAAGCTATCATTGTTACTAGATATATTCTTTGTAGGTTTTATTTTATTGAGCATAACTTGATAAGCTCCTTTGCAAATCTTAATAATTTTAGTATACTTATAACGGGTTCCCTATCAATCGCCGCTATACCGAATTTAACAAATGTTCGTTAGCTAATTATGAAATATGCAGTACTGAACTGGCCATAGCAGGATAAATGCTACGGCCCACGTTGAATGGCCTGCTTTCGCATATACTAATAATTATGGGAAAATAATTAGGGATGTTACTGTTATGCTGAAATCCCGGTATATTTCGCTGCATGGCCAATATTATAAGAATCATTGAAAACGATTTCTTGACATACTTAAATAACGCTGCGTGACAAATATAAATGTAATATAGAAAGGCTTCCAAATCTTTTAAAAGAGTAATAAATTCGTGAAATATATCTGCGCGACCATATCTTCTAATCTGAAAGCTAAATCCGCAGATAAACCATTAAAGTAGATACCTGAACCAAAGGTCCTTGATTACACTTGCTACGGGCCTCGCACTGGCTTAATTAGGCACGGTAAATGAAAGCTATCTCCCGTGGTTTCACATGCGGTTCCGTTATGAAAAGTAGCCAAACAAATGTGAATTAAAATATTGTTATAGCATTTGAGGATAATGTAGCTTCCTATTACAACTCAAGTGGCTTCCTATCCACCTTCGCTCGAATACACACATATTATCACTCTTATACACTGATTTATTTTATCCTAAAACCCCTCGCTATCTCAAGGAACGCTTCGAGTACTACACCTCTCAACATCATCTTCTTCATAGTTCCTTGGAACTTAACCTCCAAACTCCCAGTCACACTTCTCACTTCTTACTCTTATTCCCAATCTTTTACTATCCAAGCTGTACGTCTCTGAAACTCTCCCCCTCAGACTATAAGACGGGCCCCGACGTTAGACTCTTTTAAATCTCTTGTTATTTCACACTATCACACGCAAACAAACAAATAAACTTCCTCATTTCCTGCCTTTCTTTCTATTTTACTAGAGCTGTTTTTTTCACGTTATGAAAGCGTATTCTTATGTGTTACCTATCATATTCTCATATATCCTGTTACCCACAGGTTGTCTTGTTGTAATGCTTAAGCGATAAGACCGCTTGTTTTGTATCACTTCTTTTTGTATAATGTTTCGTCTTCTACTATATGGTGTACAAATAAAGCATATTTATCTTATCTTATTAGTGAAATAATGTTTAGAATCGGATTAGTAATTTCAAAGCCTCGTATATGCCTCTTTATATGATACTAGCTGTCCCCCGTGGTTTTACCTGCATTCCCTTGATAAAAGTAGCCTATACCCTTCTCTATACCATAAGTTGTCACGACGCGACGTAGGGTTGGCTATCAGCTCTACTATCAGCCTACGACCGGAGCATTCAAAATAGTCTTCCATAAAGTTTATTGCGTAAAAATAAAGAACCCAGCTGGGTTCTAGTATGATAATTCATTATATTATTGATGCACTGGTAAACGAACTGTATTAATGTATTACTAGGATATATTCGTTAAACATATTAATGATTTTGTTTTATTTCACTTTAAAAACATGTCCACACAAGTTGTGTCTCAGTACTGATTGAAATGAATGAATGTCTGATGGGACATTCTTCAATTATGAGAATTAAAAATATTGAAAATTCGAATTCGAAGATCATTTGAAAATTTTAACATTTAAAAATTAGAATAATATGTACATTTGGAAATAGTATTGTTGACCAGAAGCAATAATTGAAATAGGAGAGGTCGCATCGTTATAAGGTATCTGATTGCCAAATCTCAATGCGATGGCTTCAGTGGTTTAGGCGTGAAAGCGTAAGCAAACAAAAACAAATGGGCCAGTTGGTACAGTTGATTATGATTCCACTTATAGCGCTGCAGGTCATTAGTTTGATTACCACCCAGGACATGCATTTTTGTGCATGAACATGTCTGTATGTCCTGAATGTGGGTGTAATTATGTACATTATGTTATTTATATATTTACAAACAAAAAGATGTCCATAGTACAAGCTCAGCTTAGTTTGGGATCAGATGACCGTATGTGAGGAATATCCCAGGATGTTTATTTTATTTATTTATTATTTAAACTTATTATTTATTACTAAACTTATTACTATTCAAAAATTCAAAATTCAAAAAGCATTTATTCAATTTAGGCCCTGATAAGGCACTTGTGAACGTTAACAAATGGCTCTACACCGGTTCCAAATACAACTTGAACTGAAAAGACTCCGGCAAGAAACTCAGCAAGTGTTTTTTTTTTTAAATATGTAAATAGAAGTATTACAATTACAAAATATATATAACAATAGCCTGAGAAGCGACATTCATTCAAATGCATTCTTGTCATCTACTATTTATTATTATTTATTATTATTACTACTTATTACTTCTTAAACAAACAGAGTTACTATAGATTAGTACCTACCTCTTCAAAAAATGTCAACATAAGTACCCACAAAGTACTAATATAAAGCATCGCACTGAATTTCCTTTGCTTATAAGTAGTGAATCCATGCTGCTTAATAATTATGTAAACTTTGGTTGTGCCTATTTAAATGAGCCACTAGTAAAGGTATCTAAATAGAAAATTAAATATAATATTACTTAATAATATTGGAATTTTGTCGGCTGGTACCACGTTATGCGGTACGCATCTAATTTGACGCAACGTCAAGTTTGGTGCCGATGCATGTGTGCGTGCCTGTAACACAACTGCAAAGTAACAAATGAATGCTGGTTTTGGCGCGCGATCTAGCCTACATACTACCCTTAACACGTGACTAAACGGATTTGGAGGCATTAGATTAACCTTGATGATGATATATTGTAGAGCAGCTTTGGTATTCTGAAACGTTTTTGACGGCAACCGACGACAACACATGACGTATTCCGTTGCGACGGTTAGTCCGGGAGGTAGCGTTGCATACACAAAAGTTATAGTAAGCCGGCTGACGTTGAAATGTATAGTTGATCTTATATGACTAATAAGTGAACCGACCGTCTGCTCAAGTAAGTGCTCAAGTCTACCACATCCGTCGTCAGCCACTCCCAGTAAAAAAAAGACATAGTACGCCGGCTCAAACATGTTTCATAAGTATTTGACATCATACTGAGCTGAAAAAAAATCGTCTGCTGCATGGTGGAGGGGGGAACACGCGTCAGCTGCTCGCATGAATTTTTTTAAAAAAAGTTTACCCCTTCCGTAACCTTCCAATCCTAAACCCACCGCGGGTGCATCGCTGATGCGTGGTTCACTTACTAGCCATTTAAGATCTATTGAAAAAGATGGCCATCGATCGGCGTATTAATACTACCTAAAATGCATCAGTACCTCCCGGACTATTGCATGTCGAAACAATTGAATACTTGAATTGGTCAAAAGAATTAAGATGGACTGGAAGGTGTATTGTAAACATCAACTGCGCTCTGCGGGTGGATTTCATTTATTTTAATGATCTGAGCTGTAATCCCAAGCCAAGCAAACTTATGATATGGAAACTAGATAAAGGCAAATTTTATTTCATATTTTAGTAAATCTTAATGTACCGAATATACCAATTTTAAAGGTTTAATATGAGGGCTATTCAGTAGTTTAACTTTATCTTAATATTTAGGACATAAACTTCACAAAAAGAAACTAGATATAGCGCCCATATTTTGAAAATATTTAAATAATTAACTTTTTTTCACAAATTATGTTTAATAACATACTCGTATGTACGTATATACTACTAATTTGACGAGGTATTTTTTTATAAGGAATAATAAAAATAATCCAGATATCAAAGACTTCTATCTAGAATTTGTAAGAATTTTAGCATTTCCAGTAAATAAAAATGCATTGACTTTTATAGTGCTGGGCATAATTTAATCAATGTTTATTTCAACGAGAATAGTAAAAAGAATTACTCGCCAAAAGTCTCAACTGTTGAGCTTGATGACGTTTTTCCAAGATATCTTTATCATTGGCTGATTTAAGGATGCCCATTATATGATTTATCCGAGCCGCAGACATCTGAAATATGTATACCAACTCTATAACCACTATAAAAGTAGTATCATCATCATATTCTATCACGAGATGTCCTCTGCTGAATATGGCCTTTGTTCTCCATTGATTTCGACAAAGAACAGTCTTGGATTTATAATAAATAATTTATAATAAAACATACTTACTTTAAATATCATAACTTTACACAGAAACTATCATAAATGAAAGTGATCCACAAAGTGACAGGTTTTTTTTTATAATGGATACATAATACGACCTTAATAGGAGCTTCCTAAAATTAAACATTAAAACTTGACCGTTATTTGAAACCTTATAAAATGAGATAGGCCTTCCTTGTTTTCTGCTCTAGACTTCCTTCTTTGTCTACCCAAATATTGCCGTCTCGCTCGCACATCTCCCCACTATCCACCCAGGCAGAGCGCGAGCTTGAGCCACGCGCACTATCTCGTCATTGGCGTCCTGTTTTCTGCAACGGACGGTTGTGCCTAGCCTAGCCTAGGCACTCGTAAGTTATTTGTATATTTTATATACCTTTGTTCCTTCTTAGTTTATTAAAATAATAATATAATGATTTTAACGGTGTTACCGTTCGATATTTTAATTTAATTTTGATATTTTATGTTCATGTCTTTGAACAGCTAATTCTTAAACTATTTAATCTACCCACTTTTTATTGATAATTTTGCTTCTATTAATTTATTATCCTTGGTTTTTCCTAGGTTAGTTCCTGTTTTGTTCACAGTTGAACATTAATATTTAAATTACATCAAGTGCTAACTGTATAAATCACAACGTGCGAAAAAATGATCTAAAAGGCAGCGTAACACTGGGTCGAGTAGTACCTATATAAGGTCCTCAAGTAAATCCAAATGCCTCATATATCTGATTCTCGGATCTATAATAAAATTAATAATGACCGCAGGCGATGTTAAGGTGTTGAAAACGTTAGCAGTGCCGTCTAAATAACAATTTATTATATAGTTAAATTTTTTTAAGAAATTTGCCGCTGTAACAACTTTGTGCTAGCTTGTGTGTTACTAGTTACTTAAATAAACCTCTGTTGAGGATCTTGCAATGAAGCGGTGATTAAAAGTGAAAAGTGAAAGAAGTTGATTGATAATAAAAAAGAATTTAAAGTGTTATGTACTGAATTAGAATTATTACAACTTATTTGTACTGAAATTATTCAAATGAGGAATTGTGATCCGCTAACCAGAAATTTCGCCTGCCATTATTGCTAGTCTAGTTACAGTGCTTAAAAAAGTTTAATTTTTTTTGCCTCTAATAAAAAGGATCAAATGCTTAGCAAGCTAGTCTGATCCATACACCAACCCGCGCAGAGCCAGGTGACTCAAAACATACCCGCGCAGGGTATTTTCGTGGATGTTGTGCCCGTACGCACATTCCCCATTATTATTAGCCCCGCGCAGGGGCAGTGACTCAAATCATACCCGCGCAGGGTATTGTCTTAGATCTTGTGCCAGTACGCATATTCCTTATTATTATTAACCCCGCGCAGGGGCAGGTGACTTAGAACGTACTCGCGCAGAGTATTTGCTTGGATGTTGGGCCGGCACGCACATTCCCCATTATTATTAACTCCACGCAGGGGCAGTCACTGAAATGTACCGGTGCGGGGTATTTATTGTCTTGGATGTTGTGCCCTTACTCCGTATGCACATTCCCCGTAATAATCAACCCTTTGCAGGGGCAGGTGAGTTGAAATATACCCTCGCGTGTGTTCTTTTGAGATGTTGTGCCAGTACTCCGTATGCACATTACCAATAATAGTCAACCCCTTGAAGGGGCAGATGAGTTGAAATGTAGCCTCGTGAGGTATTTTCTTGGATGTTATGCCTGTACACACATTCCCCATATTAATCAACCGCTTGCAGGGACAGAAATGTACCCTCGCAGGGTATTATTTTGGATTTTCTGCCCGTACGCACATTTTCCATCATAATCAACCTCTTACAGGGTGACTTGAAATGGACCCTTCAAGTCTGGTTTCAAATACATCATGTCGCACCTGACGCATATAAATCTTTGCGTGACCTTAGAATACACTCTCGCAGGGTACTACGTTTGGGTACTACACACCATGTGTCTACGCACATTAACGATGAAAGGATTAAAAAGGCAGTGTGGTGTTTGAAAACCTATTTTGCTTTTCAATTAAAAATTTAATGATCCTGCTTTAGAAACGGGTCAAAGCAGATTTTTACTCTATCCCTGCCTCGTAGGGAAAAGGGACTCGAAATATATACCCTCAACGCAGGGTACTTTACCTAGATATTGTGCCTCTTCTCACAATCGCCATCTAAATCAACCCATGCAAGGACAGGTGATTTGAAATGTTCTGTCGCACAGTCTCTAATATAACCACCCACATGGGAATAGTTGGTTTTAAAATGTACATTTGCAAAGTCCTATGCCGAGATGCCTCTACGCATATTTCCCATCATTATCAAATCTCACAGGGGCAAGTAACTGGAAAATGTACCTACCCTTACAGCGTACTCTTAAGTACTTGACTTGGAGGTTGGTGCCCTTACGGACTTGTTCTTATATATTTATCCCTCGCAGGGGTCTTACCATACTCGTTTTTTGCAAGGTGCTTAAAAATTGTCATTTAATAATTTCAAAGCGGGACAATAAATTCTATTCCACCAGCAGGGTGACATCTAAGCACCCCCGGTTTATATACTGAAAATAATATAATACACTGTCGATGCGTATTGTTTTACCAAAAAACCGTTGGTAATGTCAAGTCATTCGGTTCAGTACTGTGGTATCAGATATCCACCCGCACCATTGAACATTGTCTGCTGATGCTAAAAAGTGGTGAATCTCAGTTCTCAGTTTAAGTGTATTCTGAACCGGTGGTAAATTCAACTGTATGTAACAAATTAACGTTTATAAGTGCCTTATCAGGACCTAAACTGAATAAATGACTTTGATTTTGATTTGATCTCACTGACCTATTATAACGTGTGATACGAATTAAATGTTTACCGTATCGCTGATTTATTTCAGCCCTGACTGGTTGTGCAAAATTCAGATCTCAGGCATGTTTTCACTAGTAAATGTGAGCGACGCACATACGAATATATGACCAATAATGGCAACTATATTATACATAGATAACTTGCCTACCTTTCGGTCTCAGCCAAAAGTTTTTTGCTTAATTAACCAATGGGGTAACAAGCATATAGGGAATAAGGAATACCTATTATCGATTATTTGAATGACTTTCTCCTGCCTTCCAAGGCGTTATGTTTTAATTCTAAAACAAGAATGAATAAAATTGTGCTACAGAGGCTTACACTATGTTGACAAATTTACCCACCCTCGCAGGGTTTTGGGAGTTCAATGGAATACTAGAAATATTATTGATTTTCTTTCAAAATCACCTTAGAGCCTAATCGGTCTATTGAACTTATCGAGCTTGGTAATATCCCAAAAGAGTCTGCACTACCGTGATTCAGCATACTTTTTTGATTCAACTGCAATCGCAATCTCATTTTCTATTGAAATTTATAATCAGATGAAGCCTGTAAGCGCAATAAACAGTCGAACAGTTGTTTAGCCAGGAAAATGTTGCATTGCAATAACAAAGCACTCCTCGCTATCTCGAAAGCATGACAATATCTAAATTAAACGTCACCTATGTTCGGAATGAGGATGACAATCATCTGATGAACCGTATCATCGTCATATGAATGTAACATTCCAATTTCTTTCATATATTAGATTAGATCCTCGTCTATTGTTACTGATTACCAACTACTGCTAGAGGAGCACTTACACAGCGGATACGCCTGCACAATAATATGGAATGTACATACTTAGTTGAAAGTTTTGTATTTAGACTAAAGCATGAATAAATGTTTTACGAAGAAAAAGCACCTTTGTTCCACGTGGAATTACCACCTAGCATAACATTACCCTCTATCTTGTTTAATCTCTAAACTGCTACCTCAGCTAAATTGGTTCGAAACAAACTTTTAGTAACTAATTCCTCGATAGTATTTCGGAGGGCAGACCTCAAGTTCAGAGCTTTGACAGTCCCATTCACGATACAGCGCTATCGATAGATACATGGACGGTTTTTCTACCTCCAAGTAGGTACCATAAGATGGTCTGGAATTATAGAAATATGAGTATTGGATTGCTTGTTGTAACCATGGCATCTTTGTTGAAAAATCGCTTCTAACCGTAGCTTGTTTGAAATAAAATGAACAAACTTAAGTAGTCCATTTGTCACAATGACTCTTGTACTAATAAAGTTATTAACTACTTGCTTCTTACACTTAGATGAATGTTCATTATGCTGAATAAGTCAGTGGTATCAAATGTATGCAGTTTTAGTTCTCATGTGTTGGTTGGACATATTTTGAGATACTTATATTGATACGATAGATAGTCGATTGACTCGTGTAATTTTTAGAAACATATCTAAAATTTAAGTAACGAATTTTGTATATCCAGACCGACACAGCGTTGTCTTAATTTTGTAATGTGTTAAGGTTGCCTTCAACCTTGTACCTTGTGTAAGTACCCTTGTACCTACATGACTTCACTTTCCAGTTTTAGAACAAGTAAAAGTTATGTTATGATTTTACTTTTGATCGGACTTTAAAACTTATATTTCTGGTTAATGTTTATGCAGTAATGTTGCTGGTGATTATAGCAAAATACCACATGTAAGTAAAAATGTACTGTATGTAATTAACGTTTTGATTAGAATATATGATGTACCTACACGTGTCGGAGAATAATAATGTCGGTAGGTACATAGACTATAGCAAAACATATAGCTATACATTACTGTGTGTACAGATTGTATTCGCCTTTTATACGATAAACGTAACACAGCAAAATCCACCAACTATTGACAAGACCTGCCAAAGCTGCAGCTTTAATAGGGTGCGAAATAGAATAATTCATCGCTGGTGCTGGCATAATCAGTTCAGATCCACTAAATCTGGTCTCATGCCCATTAGAGATCTGCAACCCTTTCAGACAGTTACCATATAGCTGATAATAAGCCACTAATCGCGGGATCACATTATCTTCGCATGATTAATTAAATACTTGAATGTTGCTTTTCAATCACATACGATACATGTTTTTATACTCATCAATGATTTGATTAAGATCTTTGCTTCTAGCCATTTACACCTACATATTTCGTTTGTACTTTATAAATAAAATTACAGTACCTCGCACATCTTAGTATTTTTGATACCTATTCTCTCTCACGATACCTTCAGACTTACACAGAAGTCTGTACAGGTATGACCTATACTGGAGAAATCACAGGTACCTACCTATGTCACAAATAACTTTATGCTACAAGCATAAAATCACATTGGCATCCACTTTCACCAGGCGAAAACAAACACGTCTCATTTTATAAGGTTTCAAATAACGGTCAAGTTTTAATAGAAGCGTTTTACCTGAAAATAAAACGCATATTAAATACTTACCTTATTTGAAACCTTAATTTTTAGTTCTGCCTGGTATTTCGACTCAATGACGAGATAGTGCGCGTGGCTCAAGCTCGCGCTCTGCCTGGGTGGATAGTGGAGAGATGTGCGAGCGAGACGGCAATATTTGGGTAGACAAAGAAGGAAGTCTAGAGCAGAAAACAAGGAAGGCCTATCTCATTTTATAAGGTTTCAAATAAGGTAAGTATTTAATATGCGTTTTATTTTCAGGTAAAACGCTTCTATTAATTAATTGACCAATTGAAAAATGTAGCACCGCACTACGAATGTATAGAGAATAGACCGCGACGACGGACGTCGTCGTCGTCAGCTGTCAAAAAAAGAACAGAATTGCACTACAGGAGCTAGTTTCTATTAAATATATTTGTTCTGTATTTAAATAAAATAAAAAAAACTAAACTTGTAAAAAAAATATAATGCTCTCTCTATTTTATTCCTATCAAAATAATCCATACCTTCGACCGTCTTACGTAACAATATTTCTAATCAACCCCCTAGTACAATCAGAAATATAAATCCACGGACACATCGTGATCTCACTCCATAAGCTGAGCTGTCGATATCAGTTAAGCTGTAATGGATACCATAACCACGCCTTGTAGGTCCTCGCCCTTATGCCGGTTACTGCTTCGTCATATTTTCATTTGAGTAATATCTAGTGAAAAGTCATCATTACTTTTAATTTCTTTTTGAATAAAGCGCTTTAAACACTAACAGTAAATTCATAAAAAAACCTGATTAATTAAATTATTATATCATCAGTAATTTTATACTTGAATAATTCCGCGGATGCACAATAGATATTGTATTTTTTTACACTCATTCTTGTCTATCCTGAGGTTCATTTTTACAAGCTATTAGAAAGGTATTGGTGTAATTGGAAGTAATTGTAGTTTCTTTTATAAAAGCCATTTCGGAGTTCATGTACCCTTATGATCAATGTAGATTGTAAGCTACTAATAAGCGCCTTAGACATTTTACATTTTGTCTCATCTAATATTACTTTATGTAATTTCAATTATTTCATCAGTTCATCAAATTACTACAAAAAATACTCAGTAACTAGATAAAGTATTGTTTATCAAAATATATATATTGCTTATATACCATTCAAATTGCCATTATACATTTAATTTGTAAAGCCTTAATAAAATAGTACCATATAAAATGTTACCGAAACAGGACGAAGCCTAAATCGCGTGCTAATATCCATTCAACTACACGTCAAAACTAACTGACACGTATAATTATTTGTACATTGATAGTTATGTTCGGAATAATATATTTTTGGTTTAACAAAACATACAATGAAATTGCATAATACACAACACAATGAGCTACCATAATTTTACAAGCTTTTTATATGTATGTATATTTGCGTCAAATCTTGCAAGTCGAATTTCACCCACTTCCAGTGTTCGGATTGACTTGATATTTGGTATACATTAGTATATTGGAAGACAATGCAAGTACAGTTAATAAATAGCACAGTCACCAAAAAAAGCTTGTATTAAAAATTTCATTTTTATCAATAACTTATTTATTTTGAGTTTAGATTGACTCATATGTTTCTTCCAAACATACAAAAATAAAAGCTATGCTGTTACAAATCTGTTTTTTTTAACAGTACTGATTGGAACGGCCCCTAACGAATTGATAATAATTTTGTAGGTGATTTATCATTATTATTAAGTCTGTTCTTAGTTGGTACTGCAAAATTGTGGGGTGGCCACCAACCTTCAGGTGACTTGAAGTATTAGTTACATACATCGTGGAAAAACCCCATTAGAGTAGAATACCGATCAATCCAATTCAAATAAAATCAGAGTGCATGTGTCACCGTGTGAGCCAATTAGAGCCGCATTGTCGAGCGCACGAACGAATTCTGTTGTTCCTTCGTGGCTCGGCTCGTGATCGGTTCGCATAGCATGGACATGCATCGACGCACCATAGATGGTTACATAGGGTTAGTATAATAGTCCGCTTATGCTTATTACTTTGGCTCGCGGATAAAAAATAACAATGACATTTAGGACGCGCGTCTCTCGCAAGAACCAACGAGTTATACCTTATAGTTTGGCAGCTATAAGTAACGAAATGCCATATCTATAGTATATTATTTACTCTATGCCTATACCTTTCCAATGCAATTCGTGAATATCCGATACAATATTTTATAGAATAGAAAGCATTTATTTAAATTAAAAAAGAAAACCATACGCCAGCAATACACTTACAAGTCACACGACGTTACGCAGAACACATTCCATTTTTAGGGTTCAGTGAGAAATTTAAACCACTGTTTTTATTTTTTATTTTAGGATTTACCAAAGTAAATTCAATTACGGCCAATTATTGTAACGCCACTCACAGTTAAGTTGTGATTAATTAGTCATTTGATAATTCAATTGTATGGGAGAACCACATCTCAAGAATTTAAGGCGCTCCTAAATTTTAAGTGGCGTTTCAGTATTTGTTCGTTAGACTGCCATTTTATTTAGAGAAGATTTAATCTTAGTTATAATAAACTAACTTAAATAAACTAGCAGTCCCCTCGCGGTTTCACTTGCGTTCCTGGGATAAAGAGTCCATACAGAGACCAAACAGTGTCATGCAAGGTAGTACCTATGCACCAAACTGTGAGGTTAGGCTAGCATGTCAATATTATCCATGTTGAAAAAAGAATCTTACCAAGTATTTACCTATATCTGGTAACTACACCACAGATTACTAAATAGTTACTACGTAAACTACACTTAATATTCCGACGTTCGTGTTAACACATATCATCATTACCACGCTAAGATTGTTCTATTTGTTAAGATAAAATATGGTACAGATTCTGAACCGATACAGAACCCACCAAAAATCTTCACAATCTCTGACCACAATTTAAAAATAAATAAAAAAAAGTCGCGCGCGTTCTTAAAAAAATTTGTTTCCGCGCACAATGTCTAAAGCACCCCATTCACAACACAATGGGTGTTTTGTGTCGGTTTTGTGCGAGTGAATCGCGCGACCTTACTACGTGTGTCACAATGCCGTGTATGGGTGCACTCAGTAAATTGTTTTTGTTCTATTCCATAGAAATGTTATAGATTAGAAGTGATATATTCGTATAGAAGACGATAGTAGTGACCTCTGACGGGGCGCATGTATGAAAGAGCTTCTTTTGAGGAAAATCGTGAGAAAACCACAACACGGTGATAGAAGACCCGTCTGACTGGCTACCACGCTCTAGTTGAAAATCTGTCGCCAAGACTCTGATGGGTGTTCCGACACTTGAAAGCCAGTTCCCTTTTAGCCTTTGCCTTTTTGGCCCCATCATCACTGATCTTGATTGTGTTCAAACACAGTCCTGAACAAAGTAAAAAAATATTATGATTATGAAAAGTGCTAATAGGCTAGTGTATTGAAAAAATCTATATATTGCGTCATTTACATTAAAAATATTAGACACGTGTTTTTTCTTTTGGCAATTAAACAAAAAAATACGAAGATATGGTCTGTTGAAGTCTGCGTGACGTCGCGCCATGGTACACTTTTCACAAACAAGTGACGTCACGAGCCCCGACTCTCGAACTGCGCTTTATCTTTGTTTTAAATTGATTTGATAAAGCAAAAAATACTTGTCCAATATTTTTTGATAATTTAACTGACGGACAAATTGGAATTATATTTTTTTTACCCTGGCTTTCCCTATCATGGTTATGATTTCCATGTCGTATACACTGGTTGCGTTCTACGTTCACTTCACCCTCGCATTTGTTTCACTGCATATTTTTCATGTCGACGAGCGTAATTTCAGTTTCTTGAGACTTCCTTGAGATGCAAGTAAAAATGGTTCCAGAAAATGAGTTAAGAGTTTAAGTACGTATTATTGTACGATTCTTAGTACTTATACATATTAGATTCAAGCTAGTAGACTTTTAGCATCTAATTTTATTGATATTCAAGGACGCTTCTGAAATAATGGCTGATTGATGAAAAGTTCGATATTGCTCAAAACTCATTAGAATTAAGACATATGGCAACTTTTCTTTAATAAATAATGTAATTTAAGTGCAATAGGGGACGTTTTGGCGGGAACTTGCAGAGTAACGTTGTGTTTTCGTTTTATTTTCATAAATTCGTGTATTTTGAGTTTTATTGCATATTATACGACATGGTTTATCCAATAAAGATCAATCAATGTACACCAGTGAAATAAAATTAAATGAATTATGTGTATTGTGACTTTTCAAGTTGTCTCAAAAAAGTCTGTGAAAAGTTTTACGACAATGACCACCATTGTAGTAAAACGTGAATTTATGACTTTTATGGACGGTGACTGACTGAGGTCTATATGTGAAAGTGATTTATTGTGACTGAAACTTATAATATAACTCGACACTGGCAGAAATAAGTCCTAATTTGGATTTGGTTGCCAAAATTAAAAATAAGAAGAAAAGTGAAATCAATTTTAACATTTGCATCTCCTACCTGAATAACCATCCAAAATAGGCTCATTTCAAATAAAAATGGGTAGGAACCACATTTTCTAAAAGTGAAAATCATTTTCTAAATTCATGTAACACGTCATCAGCAAAATCACCGGATATTCAGAACACACGCAGCAACAAAAACAAAAAACCAACTTCCAAAGAAAAAAGTGTCCGGAAATGGGAAGGAAACACGGGAGTGCGATGGCAGGCAACAATATTTGCCTACGAGGTGTCTACGAAGCGATAATAGGGCGGGGCACGTCAAATACATCGAGTCGAATCGATAAAGTGGGCCAACAATCGAATGAGTCGTTAAGTAATAAAATAGGTGAAGGATAGTTCTATTTTCGAATTTAGAAGGGTGTTCAAGAAACCTTTGGGGTATTAAAGTTTTATATGACTTTTGTTGGTTTGTTTTGAATGTGTGGAAGCTATTATAAAACATTAATTAAATTGTCTAGTAAAATTGTAAATTATAATAGTACATTATGATACATGTGTGCAATGTTGGTTATTAACACTCCAGGCGGTATTAGGCGATAAGGGAGCCTAGAGTGTTAATATTTATGCACACGCATGTCATACGACGTTTTTCAACACACTTGCGAGGAAAAAAACAGACTTGTATTTTGTAATAAATGTCACTTTACGATCGAGTGTGTTGTAAAAAAAATCAGGAATATCGTTATAGGGTTGATTTAACCTTTTCGTATATAGTTTACATTTATAATTTGTTTTTTTTTTTTTTTTTGTAACAGTAGTAGCAAAAATAATGTAATTTCCAACGCAATACTAAATTGCACTAATGAGAATCCACAGACGCTAGGAAATGGAAATATTGATGACTAGTAGATAATTATGTGACGCGGGTCGAGCCAAGTGGGACCTATATTTCCTAATGAAGGTAACTCTGTCATACGGTGGCTATGTGAAAGACCTCTCGATTCATGTAGTTCTGTTGCTTACATTTGATTGAATACTGTTTAACTAAACAAAAGTTTAGTATATAAAAAATCAATGAAAATTATTTTCACCAATAATCCTTCTTCTTCTTCTTATTTTTAAGTTTGGCAACCAAGCCCAAATTAGGGATCATTTCTGCCAGTGTCAAGTTATATAATAGTTTCCAGTCACAATAAATCACTTTTACATAATAGTCCTCAGTCAGTCACCGTCCATAAAAGTCATGTTTTACTACAATGGTGGTCATTGTACTAAAACTCTTCACGGACTTTTTGAGACAACTTGAAAAGTCACGATACACATAATTCATTTCATTTCACTTCACTGGTGCACATGGATGATCTTTATTGGGTAAAATACCACCGAAAATACACAATAAAACTCAAAATAAACGAATTTATGAAAATAAAAACGAAAATGCAACATCACTCTGCAAGTTCCCGCCAAAAAGTCCCCAATAATCCTTACTAAAGACTCAATGAAAAAAAAAACTTTTTGTTGAATCGTTGATCAATGTTATTTTAACATAAATATCTCTGTACATAATTATATTAAGCTCGTTGTCATAACTCATATTAATAAAATGGCAATATTAGTAAAAATACTGTTTAAGTTTTTAAATAGCCTAGTAGTCATCATATATCATTAAATGAAATGAAATAATTTATTCATTCAAATAGGCCTTCACAGGCACTTATGAATAGTCAAACTCTAATACTCTAATGCACTAATGCACGGTTCGGAAGGTTGATTTAGCTGAGAAGAGAAGAAAAAATAAATATTATAAATAATTATCTTTTAGTATAAAATACAATGACAGTAATGCGATCAGCTCGTAGTAGGTGTTAATTGGAGCACCGCGATTAATGAACCCGTTGACATGACGATGTGTGAGCCGTTTGATATTTGAAATTAGAATCTTTTCAATTTTTGCTATTCCACGCATTTGAAAAAGTATAAGTTCAATTAAAATACGCAGTAAGAATGCTATTTTAAATAAAACAGTTATTTTGTCGTTATTTTTATTCGACTCGGGTTTTCATAAGCGAGCAATTTGGGTGAATGGATTTAATTAGTGCAAAAGTCGAAGGCAAAAGACCACGAAGCCATTTGCGAACACGATGGTCGGAACAAGAGAAAGAAGGCAGGAAGAGGAGGTCCTCTTCTAAATTCTACCAAGTGGTGAAGGCTACTTCGGACCGGAATCGATGGAGGCAGTTTATCCATTTAAGGGTTCCAGTGACCACGATCCCTAGAAATGAGGGACCGACTGAAGAAGAGAAGAATTTAATTTATATTTATATAAAATATGATTTAAAAATTAAGGTCATAGATATTTGAGCCACTCACATTTTCTGCGGAACTCATTTGTACCATATTCAAATTTCGAATGTTGACCTCTGAGATGTAACTGGCCGCAAATAAAAGGTCGCGGGCGTGGCAACACTCGTTCGATTAAGAGATTGGGATTGGTTCAGTAATTTGAAACGTGTTCG